>CM071928.1:62532003-62751528 GCA_016081115.2 Rehmannia glutinosa | reverse complement strand
TCAGTCAACTTCAAAAAAAAAAAAAAACTAACATAAACAACATCAATAGAATTGCCTATGAACTGATTACACCTATCTAGTATCATAAAAGCCGATACTTGCTACTTAAAGCAAAAATGCTTTTGTCAATTTTAGAATCTCAGTTATTCCCATAATCCATTTTCCAAAAAATCACCTACTAGTTTAAAATTAAATATTTAAAGGGATGCGGAAAAGATAACCAGAAAGCGTTACTGGAAACTTTTTGAATGAAAATGGAAATAACAAAATTACCTTTGAGGCGCTAGATTTGCACAACGGACATCGAGCTATCTTTGGCGAATGGAAAGACAGCATTGTCCCGCATTTCGCAGAACATGAAGTCCGCTGATGACTGTAATCCGTCATGATTATGATTTATGCACGACTTCTTCTAACGAAATTTGGGAATTCCAGAGACTCTCAGTAGATTGACAAGAAACTTAACCTCTAATGTTGTAGGAATTGGGGATTTAAGGTTAGGGTTTGTGAATTTTAGCCACCTTTGCTTGATAGGGGTGTCTTGCACGATGCAGGGGCAGTTGGAGAATTTGGAAATCTCGAGTCCCAGGCAGATCGAAGATTCGAAAATAAATCTGAGAAGGGAGGCAGCTAGAAAAAAATCTAAAATCGACAAATCAGAGAGTTCGGAGACGATTCGGAGATTCGGTTCTAATGGCGGGACGGTATGGTAGTTCGGTTGAGCGGAGATTCGGAGATTAGCCTTAAATAAAACGCTAAATTTGGAAAAGAAAAAAAGAAAATCAATGTAAAAATCATCAAGCGGATATCTTAGAAGTTCTAGTCTCTTTTTAGCGTAGTCTCGAAATAAAAAGCTATAATTATAATAGGTAACCGCAATCCAAAATTCTAAACTTGAAAATAACGCCGTGTCTGATAATGAGATGCATTATTTGGGCGATTGTCATACATTGACATAGAACAATTATAATTAACTAATATTTTTTATAAATTAACATGAAAATAAAAATTTGTATAAATTTATAATCTCAATGTCTCTCTTAACAACTTAACATAATCAATAAAATTATATTTATAATTTTATGTGATGTAGTAAAAAATTAAAATATGATCTTTTTTATATTGTTATAATATATGGTACTATTACTTGTTTCTCTTTTAAGTGCAATTTACTAATCATTTAATTAATTTCAATTTCAAATGATTTACTCTATTATTAATATCAAGGAGATTTTTTAAAATTCATAATATTTGCGTGTACTGGTTTTTTGAAATATGTATATTCAATTTTAATTTCAAAATAGTTTGTAGTTAATTCAATATCAAAATAAAACATCATAGAAATAATGTATATGTATTTATATAAAATCTTTAAAATCGGTTAAACTTGGTCTTGATTCGGAGTAAGTTTAGAATGCGAGTTGATGCAGTTCGATGCGGGTATTTGAAAAATCTCGAGCGGGTACCATAAATATTCCCCGATGCAGTACGGTTCGGGGAAAGTCAAAAAAGTCCGGATATTTTCGGTTCGGAGATGTTTCGGTCGGATCTCCGGTTCGGTTTTGATGATCTCAAAGTCAAAATCTGTGTAGCCTGCATGCGACGAGCGAGTTTAAACTTTAAAGGACTTTAAAATAAGCTTGGGCCAATACTTGGCCCAGAAAAGTATCCCAAAAGATAGTTCAACATAACTTGACGCTTTTCGCTTATATTATGAAACGGCCCATTGTTCTGGACAGGCCGATTGGGCAACAACCCAATTAATTGTTGAGCTTCTGCCCATCACCTATGCTCATTGGTCATTGGTGTGTACGCGTGTTTGTCATTTGTAGTAGGCTTGGAAAAACCTCTCTGACATTGTTTTCACTTGCTTGGAATGATTATTTGCAACCTAGTATAGCAGCCCAGCCCACTAGTTGATAGTTTTATCACACTCTTGAAATCTGGTATATTATGTAACATCACTTCTCCCATGTGCTCAAACTTCGTTTACGCCCACCAAAACGCTTAACTTGCATTGTAAAGCCATGGAGGGTAATTTAGTGATTTCAAACCAATATCTAGATCAATCATAAATGTCAAACAAACAAATGCAACTCTATTTTAAAAATAAATAATTCAATCTCAAGTCTCAAGTATCAAACACAAAATTATACCACTTCATATAATCAGTGAACAATGCGATCACATCTAATCCTAATTTTTTTTTTATCTAATCCCATCTTTGGATTGCGGTCATGCGGGCGCTTTGCTACCAATTTCGGACCCAAAAACAAACATGCATTCGGGCGCATAAAAGTGTTGGGTTATTTCTACTACGAGGTTCGCACGGCGAAATTTAAAATTTTAATCTAATTAAAACAATTGCATTCATCATAATAAATACTAAAGCCTTAGGTTCACGTAGCGATTTCGATCGGCATTTTCGTTATCATGCGAAAAATAAATTTTGATTAAGTAAGTGAAAAAGAAAATTACCCGTAAAGTCTTACTCGCTGCGAAGATTGAGAGGGAATCAATTCCCGGATATGTGGCAATCACCAAAACTCGAAATGCTCATGATAAGGTTGAATGTCTCCCCCTCTGTCAAGTCACCTTTTAATTATAGGCAAAAAATAAATCTTTCGCTAGTAAAATTTATTCCGTCTTGAATGATGATGTCGACTAGAATATTATTTCCACAATCAACAATTAATTGAAAACTAAATTGTGTAGATGAATAATTATCAATTATTATTCACAACAATTGAAGATAAGTGCTTTTAGAGAAAAGAAAGAAAAACCAAGAACCCTTCTATATTTTTCTTTCAAAACACCGCAACCCAACTTCATTTTTGTTTTTGACTCTCAAAAAATTGTGTTTTCATTAATGAAAAATAACTCTTATGTTTCATTAACTAAAGCATTAAAAAACCACCCGTTAATTAATAGTGGGAAGTTACCACTACTTAATGCTTAAACTTAATGGCATTTTCTAAAAATCCCATACAAGTGTAAATTGCCACTAACAATGTGGCAGTTTTTTCTTTTATATATAATATATATATCATTATATATATATATATATATATATATCAAATAAATCTTCAATTATCTAGTAGGCTTCACAATTGGGCTCTTAGATTGTAGTATGAGTTTGGACTTTATAGTCGATTAATTAATTCAAATAATTAATACCCAAAGCCCCAATTAATCAATCAATTGTTTAATAATTTATTCTATTCATTTTATTGAGCTTTCTAATCAAATTAGAGTTAATTAGATAATCATATTATTCAATTAAATATTTAATTCAACTATTGAATTAAATTAAAACTCCAATTAATTAATCTATATTAATTAATTGCATCATATTATTGAATTTATCAATTTGAAATGTCAACAACCAAAATTATGTGTGACCTTTTAGGTTCACAACTAATCTTAATTGTAGGCTTACAACTTTTGTAACTTTCAAATAATAATAATTTATTCTATTAATTAATCATATTAATTAATATACTTGAAATTAACTCTTTAATTTCAAAAACCTACAAATCATGGTAACATCTGTGATGTTAGCATGATTACCTAGTATTAGGTGAAGCAGTGAGTAAACTATTTCAATTGCAATTGCATACACATGTACAATCCTTTTGACAACTAATTTTTCGATTAAATCTTGGGTATGGATTTATCGAAACGATTGATTTAATAAGCGTGATTCCATTTCAAGTTCTAGTGATTCTTTTATGAATCAAATTCATCGTGCCTTTGGCCAAGGTCTTTGAATCACAAACTATGAAAAACAGAAAAATTCCCTTGTTAAAAGACAGTGTCGAATTTATGTTGGCCACATACTGACCTCCATGTACATCGGTCTGATACCCAAAATACCCCTTTGTGGTCGTCAAGCAATCAAAAGATAAATCAAAGTATTGCGGGATAGACCTGAGGCTCTTTATCGTGCCTCAAGTACGAGGATTAATCATGTACTATTGCAATATGAAAATTCTTATTCGACAAACAAAGTTTCCATATAAGAATTTCCATTGGGTCATGTTCGATGAACTTGTTTGCCAACAAGCACCTGCGTATATGCATTTGCGTCGCTAATGTTAATGGAATATAACATTTCGTCTCACGAGCATGCATCATATACACAAGTCTTACGGGGTTATTAAATACTCTATCTTGAAAAACCCGTTGACTTGGAACTATTTTAAGATCAAAGGCTTGGGAGGCATGTTCCATGATCGCCATCAAATGTAACCATGCCCCATAGCTTAAAATGATCTAAGGACTTTATCTATGAGCAATTAAATAATAAATACAAAACATAAGATAAAGAAAAATGCCTTTATATTAATATAATTCCCAATAAAATTATTTTTACAAGTAGGATAAATCCGATTCTAAGTGGAGTCGGGGCACCCTACTCTAACAATCTCCCACTTGCCCTAGCTCCAATTGCCCATGTATTTTAGGCCCATCTTCTCGAGATGTCCATCAAATACCTTTTGTGCTAAGGGCTTAGTCGATTGGGGCATTTGCTACATTTTCGCGGCGACTCGATCCAACACGTCGCCCTACCAATGATATCTCGATCGGGTGGTATCGCCTCATTATGTGCTTGGATATTTGATGAGATCTTGGCTCTTTTGCTTATGCGCTATAGCCCGTTGTTGTCACAATAAATTATTATTGGATCAACTACGGATGGAACAACACCCAACCGCTTGGATGAAGTTTCGTATCAAGCAGCCTCTTTTTTTGTCATCGGTCATCCATATATTCGGCCTCATTAGTAGAGTTTGCGGTCTTTTCTTGTTTAGAACTCTTCCAACTAACCGCTCCTCCATTCAAGGTGAATATATATCCGGACATCGACTTTGAGTAAATCATATCGGCCCGAAAACTGAGTCGGTGAATCCTCAGTTTCAATTCTCCATTTCCATATATTAAAAAGATATCCTTAGTCCTTCTCAAGTATTTAAGGATCATCTTAACGACCTTCAGGTGATCATCCCCTCGGTTAGATTGATATCCGCTTTCGTGACACTTTCGAGCATGTGCGACATCGAGGCCTAGTACGTAACATTGCATACATTATGCTCCCAATAGCGGATCATAAGGTATGCGAGACATTCTTTCTCTTTCTTGGTGTCTTGGGAGACATTTAGAAAGTGAAACGCCATGACTTCGTTAGCGGTACCCTCGCTTGGATTCCTCCATGCTAAACCTTTTAGCACGTTGTCTATGTACATTGGCGGGGTAGTCGATCATCCTTCGAGATCTATCTCTATAGATCTTTATCCCTAGGATAAAGATGCTTCTCCCAAGTCCTTCATGGAGAACTGTTTAGACAACCAAGTCCTTGTTGATTGCAACATGCCTACATCATTCCCAATAAGTAGAATATCGTCAACATAGAGCACAACAAATGCTTGGTTGTGCTCACTAAACTCTTATAAACACATGGTTCATCCGGGTTCTTGCATGAAAATCAAAGCGTTTTCATCGTTTCATCAAACTGAATGTTCCAACTCCTCGAAGCCTATTTGAGTCCATAAATGGATCTCCGGGTTTGCAAACCTTTGCTTGCTCTGGCTGGATATGAAGCCCTCTCGTTTGCTTCATGTATATTTCTTCCTTAATGTTTCCATTAAGAAAAGCACTCTTCACATCCATTTGACATATCTTATTATCATAATATGTTGATATGGCTAATAGCATCCGAATGGATTTAAGCATCACTCTTGGTGAAAAAGTTTCCTCATAGTCAATTCCTTGCTTTTGAGTATAACCTTTTGCAACCAAACGTGCTTTTATAGGTCGCTACCTCTCCATCTACTCCACAATTTCCACTTGTAGACCCATTTTGCAGCCAATGGGAACAATTCCTTGTGGTGGGTCCACAATACCCATACCTTGTTGGAGTACATGGAATCTATTTCGAATTGCATTGCTTCTTGCCATTTCTTTGAGTCGAATCGACATTGCCTCTCCATAGCTTCTTGGATCATTATCCAAAAGGAGACCTCTTCTTTGTTTTCTAACAAAGGTTCGACCTCTCGGGCGCCCTTAAAACCCTCTTATGGATATTCGAAGAGGTTTTGCTTTAGATGGTCCGACTTAATTTGCATGTTATCTCTGTGGCAACATCCGGGAAATTCTACGTGGTTCTTGAATTTCTTCAAGTTCACTACTCCACCATTCCTTTTCGAGTAAAGAAATTCATCTTCAAGGAAAGTAGCATTCCTCAAACAAACACCTTTTGTTCCAAATGATCGTAGAAATAATACCCTATAGACTGTCTTGGATATCCCACAATTTACATAAGATAGATCTCATATCTAACTTATCTCCATTTTTGGTCACATAAGCGACACACCCCCATACTTTGAGGTATTTGTAGGAGGGTGTCTTGCCACACCATATTTCGTATGGTGTATTGGGCACGACTTTAGATGGCACCCTATTCAATAGGTATGTCGCCAGCGCCTCTAAGGCATAGCCCGAATGAAATAGGTAATGTAGTGAAACTCATCATAGATCGAACCATGTCTAACAATGTTGGATTCTACGCTCTGAAACTTCGTTGAGTTGTGGAGTACCAGGAGGAGTCCATTTTGTGAGAGAATCCCATTCTCTTTTAAATAATCAAGAAACTCATTGTTCAAGTATTCGCCTCCTCGATCGATCGAAGAGTCTTAATATTACGGCCGGTTTGTTTCTCCACCTCATATCTAAACTCTTTGAACTTTTCAAAAGCTTCAGATTTGAGCCTCATAAGGTATACATAACCATACCTAGAATAATCGTCGGTAAAAGTTATGAAGTAGTGATAATTCCCTCGTGCACTAACGCTTAGTGGTCCACAAACATCTGTATGGATCAAATCCAACAGATTTTTTGGCTCGCTCACTTGTCCAACAAATGGTGATTTAGTCATTTTCCTTTAAGACATGATTCACATGTTTGGCAATTTTGCTCTCCCCTAAGGTCGAGTTTTCCGCCAACTTGTGTATCCTATTTTCAGAAATATGGCCTAATCTAGCATGCCAAAGAGTGAAAGAACTATGATTATCTAATTTTCTTTTATTTTGTTGAATTGTGAGTATGGGATTATGGGGAGCAATAGTGTACAAACAATTCGCCAAATAACCGGAATATATAAATGCAGAATATTTGAAAATGGAACAACTTCCATTCTCAATGACAAATTTAAAATCTTCTCTATCCAAAGCAGGAATAGAGATAATGTTTCTAATAGTATCAGGAACATAAAGACAATTGTTCAAACACAATTTAAAACCATTCTCTAAAGCTAAATAACTTTCAGTCCTATATAGCTAATGCAAACAACTCTTGCTCCATTCCCCATCCTAAAGGACCGTCTCCTCTCTATCAAGCTTGCTTGCTTCTTGTCATTATATGCAAATCATTGCAAATGTGTGAGCCACAACCGGTATCCAATACCCAAGAAGCATCATTAAGCGATAAGTTAACTTCAACAAAATATATGCACGATCGTTTTTCGAGGCTCGCTAGGTACTCCTTGCAATTCCTCTTCAGTGCCCCATTTTTGCATGATTATGGCATTTGTCATTGGCTTGAGAATTAACCTTTTTCTTGCCATTGTCTGTGCCTTCTTGTTGGGCTTAGAGGAACCCTTTCCTTTCCATTTCCTTTTCTTAGACTTTGCGGCCTTTGATCAGGAATTGGATCAATCCAAGACATGCTTATCCTTTTTGATAGTGGATTCAACCGTCTTTAACATGTTCACCGGTCGGGAGACTAGTCTCCATGGGTGCATGTTAAAGTTGACAACAAATGTGTCAAATGAGGAGGCAAAGATTGCGAAAAGGTCCACATGTATTTCATTGTCTATAACGACTCCATGGGGACGAAGAGCCTTTTAATAGAGTGCTATCATCTTTGTACGGTCTTGGGTCAAGAGCCCTTAGTCATACGACATCGATATAAGGTCTTTCGATCTCGATATCTCATTTGCACTGGTTCTTTCACCATACTGACTCTTGTAGGCGAATGAGGATCTCGGCGGATGATCTACACCCTCGTTACGCCTCTGCGGCTCATTTGACATCGATGCTAACATATAGCACCGAGCTAAAGATTGTCATTTGTATGACGGAGATATTCTCCATAGGCATCGATGTCTTATCCTCAGAGAGGTGGAGGAGGCCGTAAAGTACATAAGCCCTCTTCTCCCATTCAAGGACAATTTTTAGGTTTCTCAACCAATCGACAAAATTTCGGCGATTAATTTGTTTTGCTCAAGTATGGATGCAAGTTTATTTTTAGCCATTTTAGTAGAGATATCTACAAAAAATAAACGAAGCGACAAATGAGTAAAATATGGATAAAATATTCATTCAATATAAGGTCTTCAATATTAAATGTCTCACTATTTTATTCAAATTTTATTAACCCCATAATAAAATTCGGAACATCTAATTTTCGTAATGGGCTTGAAGCCCAAAGAAATATTTCATACCCCGATTTTATGAGCCATGAGATATTTCCATTGGTAGTCAACTCTTTGACAATTGTATCATTTATACAACCTCAAGATTATTCTCGCTCGCTTTTCCCATATACCCTAATTTTATGAGCCTCTATGGTATTAGCGTCAAGCGTAACCCATCAAACCTTTGTGTAGATGGAGCATCAAAATATCCCACGACTCGTGGCCAACATAAAAGACAGTCCATCCCACAAGCATCTCAATGCTTGGTAGGGATCCGACTTTCGACAAGGCCACTCACGACTCATGGCGGTGACCAAGTGTGGTAGCATCGTCATGTCGTCTACACCTTTGATGGAAGGCATGGAGCGATATGTCCAACATAACTTGTCCATTTTGTTTGATATGGAATTAGTTAAAAATAAATTCTTATTAAGTTTCAAAAACTTAAGGTTTTCTTTTTCAAGACCTCATCAACCTAATTACTAGGTGAGTTTTTATTTACGCAATCCATCATATGAGCGCAAGCAAAAAGCATTAAATAAATCTAACATGCACCCTATGCAAAAAGTGGTGGGATGATCATGACCGACTGTCACGACCCATTTGAGCCAAAAAATGGGGTCGTGGTCAATCTAAGGGACAAAATAAATAGAACTATTTTATTACATTTTATTAATGTACCCATACACACATGGGCCTTGAGTCTCCTATTCTATTACATTTGTAAAAATCTACCCACACAGGCGTGGGCCTTTAGCATCGAACGTCCTCCAATTACAATAAATGGAAAACCTCACCACCTAGTCTACTCTCAATGCGAAAATTTAAAGAACTTACAAAATTAGAATAAGAGGCTTTCGCATGCCCCAAAACCCAAAGAAATAAAACACATGCAATCACATTGGTCATAGGCTCATGATCATCCATAAATAAATCATGCTAAAACACCCATCATATGAATTTAAAGCATTTAAATTTACCAATTTTATGTGTTGATTTAATTTTGGGATAAATACCTTGAATATTCATAAAACTATTTTTTAGTAATTTCAAAATTAACACTTAATTCTGAAAATTGAATAAACAAAGAAACAATAAATAATTTATAATAGTCAGCCGAAGACGGCGAGCGTGGCGCCAAAACCAAACTATCTTGCCTCATTCACGGATTGGAAAGATTTAGAAAACATTTTTTTTAATAAAAAATAATTCGTGAAAGGCAAGTTGATTTGGCAAGAGAAATCCCAATTTCAGGCCCTATTATTAAAAGTATTGTATTCCTATTCCAAATAAGAATCTTTACTGTTTCCAGCCATCATATATCAAATATGATTCTTTTCTTTAATTTATCCCAATACTAAATCACATAAAACAACTTTTTATCCCACACAAAATAATTATTAAAACATATTTTAATAATTATAACATGCTTATCAAATAAACATCAAACGAATCAAAATCGATAAACGGAAATGCAAACCGTGGCTCGATACCATTTGTTGGGTTCGCTATACCACACGGAGTTCACGGTAGGAGATTTAAAATTTTTAATCTAATTAAAACAAGTGCATTCATCATAATAAACACTAACCCGTAGGTTAACGTAGCGATTGTAACGATCGGCATTTTCGTTATCATTCGAGAAAATAAATTTTTGATTCGTAAGTGAAAAAGAATTACCCTCGTAGAGTCTACTCCTTTTAGCGAAGATTGAGAGGGAATCAATTCCCGGATATGTGGCAATCACCAAAAACTCGAAATGCTCGCCAATAGGGATTCGAGATGTCTCCTCTAATCGAGTCCACCTTTTGATTGTAGGCAGTATGGAATAAATCTTTCGCTAGTAAAATTTATTCCGTCTTGAATTGATAATTGACTAGAATATTGTTTCCACAATCAACAATTAATTGAAAAATAAATTGTGTAGATGAATAATTATCAATTAATTATTATCACAACAATTGAAGATAAGTGCTTTTAGAGAAAAGAGAAAGAAAAACCAAGAACCCTTCTATATTTTCTTTCAAAAACACACAGCCAACCCACTATTTTTGACTTTCAAAAAATTGTGTTTTTTCATTAATGAAAAATAACTGTTATGTTTCATTAACTAAAGCATTAAAAAACCACCCACTAATTAATAGTGGGAAGTTACCACTACTTAATGCCTTAAACTTAATGGCATTTTCTAAAATCCCATACCGTGTAAATTGCCACTAACAATGTGGCAGTTTTTTTTTTTTTTTTTATAATATATATATATATCATTATATATATATCAAATAAATCTTCAACTATCTAGTGGGCTTCTATAATTAGGCTACTAGATTATGGTATGGGTTTGGACTTTATAGTCCAATTAATTAATTCAAATAATTAATACCCAAAGCCCAAATTAATCAATCCAATTGATTAATAATTTATTCTATTCCTTTTATTGAGCTTTCTAATCAAATTAGAGTTAATTACATAATCATATTATTGATTAAATATTTAATTCAACTATTGAATTAAATTAAAACTCCAATTAATTAATCTATATTAATTAATTGCATCAAACTATTGAATTTATCAATTTCGAAATGTCAACAACCGAAATTATGTGTGGTCCTTTTAGGTTCACAACTAATACTAATTGTAGGCTTACAACTTTTGTAACTTTCAAATAATAATAATTTATTCTATTAATTAATCATATTAATTAATATACTTGAAATTAACTCTTTAATTTCAAAACCTACAAATCATGGTAACATCTAGCAAGTAGCATGATTACCTAGTATTAGGTGAAACAACGAGTAAACCTATTTCAATTGCAATTGCATACATGTACAATCCTTTCGACAACTAATTTTCGATTAAATCTTGGGTATGGATTTATCGAAACACCAATTGATTTAATAACGATTCCATTTCAAGTTCTAGTAATTCTTTTATTAATAAAATTCATCGTATCTTGGCCAAGGTCTTTGAATCACAAACTATGAAAACAGAGAAAATTCCTTGTCAAGACAAGTGTCGCATTCTATATTCAGCCACATACAAGCCTCCATGTACATCGGTGCAATACCCAAAGTACCCCTTTTGTGATCGTCAAGCAATCAAAGATAAATCAAAGTATTGCAGGGATAGACACAAGGCTACTATCGTGCCTCAAGTACGAGGATTAATCATGTACTATTGCAATATGAAAATTCTTATTCGACAAACAAAGTTTCCATATAAGAATTTCCATTGGGTCATGTTGATGAACTTGTTCGCCAACAAGCACTGCATATATGCATTTGCGTCTCAACGCTAATGTTAATGGAATATAACATTCTCGTCTCACGAGCATGCATCATATACACAAGTCTTACGGGGTTATTAAATGCTCTATCTTGAAAAACCCATTGACTTGGAACTATTTTAAGATCAAAGCCTTGCCCAAGGCATGTTCCATGATCGCCATCAAATGCGCAACCATACCCCATAGCTTAAAATGATCTAAGGACTTTATCTATGAGCAATTAAATAATAAATGCAAAACATAAGATAAGAAAAATGCCTTTATATTAATATAATTCCCAGTAAAATTGTTTTACAAGTAGGATAAATGCGATTCTAATTGGAGTCTGGAGACTACCTACTCTAACAATCTCCCACTTGCCCTAGCTCCAATTGCCCATGTATTTTAGGCCCATCTTCTCGAGATGTCCATCAAATACCTTTGTGCTAAGGGCTTAGTCGGTGGAGTGCTGCTACATTTTCGCCATGGCGACTCGATCCACAACAATGCGCCCCTACCAATGATATCTACGATCGGTGGTATCGCTCATTATGTGCTTGGATATTTGATGAGATCTTGGCTCTTTTGCTTGCGCTATAGCCCCGTTGTTGTCACAATAAATTATTATTGGATCAACTACGGATGGAACAACACCTGACCGTTGGATGAAGTTTCGTATCAAGCGGCCTCTTTTTCTTTGATCGATGCATCCGTATATTCAGCCTCGGTAGTAGAGTTTGCGGTCTTTTTCTTGTTTAGAACTCTTCCAACTAACGCTCCTCTATTCCAAGGTGAATATATATCCGGACATCGACTTTGAGTCGTCTATATCGAGGCGAAAAAACTAGAGTCGAGTGAATCCTCTAGTTTCAATTCTCCATTTCCATATATTAAAAAGATATCCTTAGTCCTTCTCAAGTATTTAAAGATCATCTTAACGGCCTTCCGGTGATCATCCCTCGGTTAGATTGATATGCTCGTGACACTCAGCATGTGCGACATCAGGCCTAGTACATAACATTGCATACATTATGCTCCCGATAGCGAATGCATAAGGTATGCGAGACATTTTCTCTTTCTTGGTGTCTTGGGAGACATAGCCTTCAGAAAGTGAAACGCCATGACTCGTTAGGCGGTACCTCGCTTGGATTCCTCCATGCTAAACCTTTTTAGCACTTTGTCATGTACATTGGTAGGGATAGTCTGATCATCCTTCGAGATCTATCTCTATAGATCTTTATCCCTAGGATAAAGATGCTTCTCCCAAGTCCTTCATGGAGAACCCATTTGAACAACCAAGTCCTTGTTGATTGCAACATGCCTACATCATTCCCAATAAGTAGAATATAAATCAACATAGAGCACACCAAATGCTGTTTGTGCTCCCACTAACCTTCTTATAAACACATGGTTCATCGGGTTGTGAAAATCAAAGCGTTTTCATCGTTTCATCAAACCGAATGTTCCAACTCCTCAAGCCTATTTGAGTCCATAAATGGATCTCGGAGTTTGCAAACCTTTTGCTCGCTCCCCCTTTGGATATGAAGCCCTCTCGCCGCTTCATGTATATTCTTCCTTAATGTTTCCATTAAGAAAAGCACTCTTCACATCCATTTGCCATATCTCATTATCATAATATCTTTGATATGGCTAATAGTATCGAATGGATTTAAGCATCACTCTTTTGGTGAAAAAGTTTCCTCATAGTCAATTCCTTGCTTTTGAGTATAACCTTTTGCAACCAAACATGCTTTATAGGTCGCTACCTCTCCATCTACTCCACGCTTCCTCTTGTAGACCCATTTGCAGCCAATGGGAACAATTCCTTGTGGTGGGTCCACCGAGTCCATACCTTGTTGGAGTACATGGAATCCATTTCGGATTACATTGCTTCTTGCCATTTCTTTGAGTCAATGTCGACATTGCCTCTCCATAGCTTCTTGGATCATTATCCAAAAGGAGACCCTCTTCTTTGTTTTCTAACAAAGGTTCGACCTCTCGGTAGCCGCCCTTGAAAACCTTATGGATCTCGAAGAGGTTGTGCTTTAGATGGTCAGGTTTTTTGGCATGTTATCGCGGCAACATCGGGAAGTGCTGTGGTTCTTGAATTTCTTCAAGTTCTAGTACTCCACCATTCCTTTCAGAAAGAAATTCATCTTCAAGGAAAGTAGCATCCCTCGAAACAAACACCTTTTGTTCCAAATGATCGTAGAAATAATACCCTATAGACTGTCTTGGATATCCCACGAATTTACATAAGATAGATCTCATATCTAACTTATCTCCCATTTGCTGGTTCACATAAGCAGCACACCCCCATACTTTGAGGTATTTGTAGGAGGGTGTCTTGCCACACCATATTTCGTGGTGTATTGGGCACGGCTTTAGATGGCACCCTATTCAATAGGTATGCCGCTGATAGGTGTGAGTTTTGCATGTATTTTGAGGCGTATTTCTGGCTATAATGATGGGTAAACATGCACATACTCGCGTTAAATGTTACATATTCACTCCTTGTGGAAAAGATATTACACTTTGCTTATTTTGTAGGAATTTCATGATATTTGAAGCAAATTGAATATGAATACGAGGATAGCAAAGTGGAAACACGGAGAATTGAGTGAGTATACGAAAAGTGAAGCCGAAAAGAGCGAAAGATGAGCGTCTAAGGAAAAGACAGGGAGCGCACGGGTTGGGCGTGCCTCAGGCACCACCCGTGCACCCCTGAATAAAGAAAATTTGAGCCTCTGCATGGCGCACGGGTAGCCCGCGCTCCTACGCACCACCCGTACGCTCTACGGAGAAGGGATGATTTCAGGGATGGCGCACGGGTAGCCGTGCTCCGCACCACCCGTGCGCTCTCGAGACCGGATTATTTCAACAGGGTGGCGCACGGGTAGCCAGGTGCTCGGACGCACCACTCGTCGTACTGAATCCCATAACTGCATCATTATGCCCTAAACTGATTTATGGGTATAAAAAGGCTTTTTGGGGGGCGCACACAAGGATATTCTGGAATTTTTGGGATCTACAACACAAGACAAGGGTCAACTCTTGGAAGAAGATATCAAGGAGACAATCGGGTTGCATCGGAGCTTGAAGAACGGAGATATATCGAGAGATTGTCGGCGTTCTAAGTTTTTCTTGCTTCTTTTTTAGTTTCAATCTTTCATTTTCATTTGTAATGGCTTTGAACACTTTGTTTATAAGTTGTTTAGAAATCATGTGTAGCTAAACTCAAGAGATTTCAAGGTTTTGGAAATAGATTAATGAACTCTTGTTGGATGTTTTAATCTTAGTTGAAGTTATTATCTTGAAACCTATTTGAGTATTTTGAGCTTATTCTTGTTTTATCACTTGATCAATGATTTAACTTGTTTGATATATTGATTCATAATTCGAGAGATGAGTTTCAATATTAGATCTTGAATACTCGACACAAATATTTGCATGAATCGAGAGGTTTGTAAATAGTTGTGAGGATATTTGATCTTTTAAACTTTTGGGAGTTGAATGCTTCATGTTGAGTAGAGATGCTAGCATAAGTATTTCAATCTACGTTTTATATGCATCTCGAGAGAGAAGATAAAATAGCTTTGTGATCGTCTTATAGGAATAATGATAATAACGTGGCTTGATTAAATTTGGATAACAAGAGGATTATTAATCGAAACCTTTAACTTGGAAATCCATTTCATTATCTTGATACTTCTATCATTTGTATTATCTTAATCTTGTGTTTTAGTGATTTAAATTGTCTTAATCTCAATACAACAATCATCAATTTCGATCGTCTAAATAAAAATAAGACTATCTTGGTTCAATACTTAGCGTATAAATTTATTAGTCTCCGTGGATACGACCTTGCTTACCCTATTCTATAAACTACACCGTACACTTGCGGTGAAGCTAAAAATAAGGCGAACAAGTTTTTGGCGCCGTTCTTGAGACTAATACAATTTTTTTGGTGCTAATATTACGATAGATAGAATTAATTTTAATTTAGACAATTTTATTTTTACATTTTGGATTCACTTTAATTCTTCATTATTTGACTTGTTTCTTTTAGTTCGGTCCGGGTAGTGCATGAACACGCTCGAGGTAAGGAGACTTGATACCGCTTATCACAGGAAGTCGAGGCTTTCGCGAGAAGAATCGAGTGCTACCACTAGGGGCTGAAAAGACAACACAATCCGATAATTGGGGATTTGAATGAGTTACCAATCTGGCAAACAATGGTGGAACGAGTTACCGATCTAGGTTCAACGGCCAAGCCATTCGTGATTACTTTCGACCACAAGCGAATCGTAATTACGGTGGTATTGCCCATATTCCTATCAATGCCAACAACTTCGAGCTCAAACGGCACCGATCAATATGGTGCTGTGAGAATCGATTTGGGGTTCATAGCTGAAGATCCTAACTCTCCTTGCACATTTTATCCAAATATGCAATACGATCAAAATGAGCGAGTCTCGGATGACGCTATAAGATTTGCGCTGTTCCCATTCTCTTTACGGGATAAGGCGAGAAATTGGTTGGGTACTTTGTGCTTAAAGCGGTGTAAGCACATGGGACGAGGCCGAGCCAAAAGTTCTTGTTTAAATTCTTTCCACCGAGCAAAACTTTGCATCTCAGCGAGATTACTCAATCCGACAGTTCGACTCGAGCTTCATGCGAGGCTTGGGAAAGGTTTCGGGATTTGTTACGTAGATGTCCACAACTCGGGTTTCGGAGGATCACTTGATTATGTTTCTTCTACAATGGTTTAATGGGACAAACGAGGGCTTTTGTGGATGCGCGCGGGAGGAGCATTGTTGGCAAGGATTCCACAAGATGCCTTGAACCTTCTTGAAGAAATGGCCATGAGCGATTACTAGTGGCCATATGAAAGATCTAATGTACAACGAGTAGCGAAATCTCGGATTGGACCCAATTAAAACATTGACGGCACAAGTAGCGGCTTTGACAACTCAATTGAGTGTATTGTGAAGGGGCGGAAGCGACACGAGCATGGGTAGTGAAGCTCTTCTATATCCGATGGAAGAGGTAAATTATGTGAATAACCAGGAATTTCAACAATTTCGGAATAATTCAAACCAACGCACTACCATCCGGGGGTTGAGAAATCATGAAAATTTTTCCTACGCAAATACAAAAGAATGTGTTACAACCTCCACCAGGGATTTAATGCTTCAAGTGGAGGCGGAAATGGGGAAGGCAAATCGTCGTTGGAAGATGCACTCACCTCCTTCATAAATCAATTTAATGCATTCATGAATGATACGAGCCGCCTTGCTAAGCAAGACTCTCGGATGGATAAGATAGAACAAAAAGTGACAAGCTCGATAAAGAATCACGGAGACTCAAATGGGTCAATTGGCTACAATTGTGGGTGGTCAACATCACAAGGGTCAATTTCCAAGTAATACGGAAATGAATCTGAGGAACAATGCAAGGCGATTCGTTTCTGACGGTGCGAATACGGGGGCCTAAAGAAAATGGGAATCAGAAACTTTGGATGAAGCATCGAGGCGGAAGCGGGAGAATCGTGATGAAGGATGATATTGAAGAAAATAGGAAAGAAGAGAACAAAGAGGCGGAACAAACAAGGGTCGAAAGAAGCTAAAATCATCATCTAACTCGAACATATCTAAGTTGCCTATATCTCTTCCCTTTCCTCAAAGATTTCAAAGAAAAAGCTTGATGATCAATTTGCCAAATTCCTTGATATATTTAAGAAATTGCACATTAACATTCCTTTTGCGGACGCACTAGAACAAATGCCAAACTATGCGAAATTTCTTAAGGATGTTATGTCGAAAAAGCGGAGGATGACAAGCTTTGAAGCGGTGAATTTGACGGAAGAGCGTAGTGCAATTATCCAAAGAAGCTACCACTGGCGAAAAGAGTAGGGAGTTTCACTATCCCTTGTGCTATTGGTGATAATTTCTTTAATAAAGCGTTATGTGATTTGGGGGAAAGTATTAATTTGATGCCTTTGTCCATTTCGGAAGCTTGGATTAGGCGACGTGAAGCCAACTACGGTGACATTGAAACTTGCGGACCGATCACTTACGTATCCAAGGGAATTATTGAAGGCGTATTGGTAAAAGTTGATAAATTTATATTCCCGTGGATTTCTTGGTTACGGATATGGAAGAATATCGAGACATTCCAGCGATACTTGGGCGTCCTTTCTAGCCACGGGTAAAGCCTTAATAGATGTGCAAAAGGAGAGCTCACATTACGTGTTAATGATGAGCATGTTTTATTTTCTATATATAAGGCAATGAAATTTCATGATTCGGTGGAGAATTGTAATTTTTGGATATATTTAGTTCATGCATTGAGGATTATGTTGATCATACATTCTCACAGATGATTTGGAATTTGGTCTAACCCACTCGTGCTCAATATCGAGTGTTGTACTTGATTTTGATAACCAAGATTTGTACGACTATGTTTGTGCCTTAGATCATATCACGGGAACTACCTAAGAGCGCAAGAGGCGAGAACGCAAAGTCGAGAAATAAGGGAGCAAACTTGCATAAATGCACGGCCCGTGCGTCCACGCACGCGGCAACCCGTGCGTGATGCGATGGAAGAGTTGAGGTCTCTGAAGAGCACATGGGCGTCGGTTTGGAGCACGGGCAACCCGTGCGTGACCACTGAACTAGTGACATTGACTCAGGAACTCAAGCAATTACGAACACCTCAAATATGCATTCCTTGGGGCAAATAATGCAAATCCGTAATCGTTTCATCTCTTCTCACTCCTACTCAACTTGATAAGCTGTTGTTAAGGGTTTTACGAAAACATAAGTCGGCACTTTAGGATGGTCTATAAGCGATGTAAAAGGCATAAGTCCATCCGTTGTGATGCATAAAATTCGGATGGAAGATGTTTATAAACCATCGGTGCAAACCAACTGACTAAACCCTATCATGCAAGATGTGGTTAGGAAGGAAGTGTTGAAATGGTTGGATGCGGGATCATTTATGCTATATCCGATAGTTCATGGGTAAGTTCGGTACAAGTGGTCTTAGAAAAAAGGGGTAATTGAGTGGTGAAAAATGAAAATGAAGAAGCTGATTGCTACTAGAATCGTTACGGGGTGGCGAATTTGCATTGATTATCGAAAACTAAATGATGCCACTCGAAAAAGATCATTTTCCTCTTCCTTTATAGATATGATGTTTGATCGTCTTTGCAGGTTATGATTATTATTGCTTTTTAGATGGTTATTCGGGTACAATCAAATCATGATTGTAGGAAGACCAAGAGAAAACAACATTTACATGTCCTTATGGCACATTTGCATTTAAATCGCATGCCATTTGGTTTATGTAATGCGCCGCCACTTTCCAACGTTGTATGATGGCTATATTTCACGATCTTATTGAAAAAGTTATGGAGGTGTTTATGGATGATTTCTCTGTGTTTGGTGATTCTTTTGATAATTGTCTTCACAATCTTTCCCTAGTCTTGCGGCGATGTGAAGAGACCAATCTAGTACTAAATTGGGAAAAGTGCCATTTTTGGTGCGCGATGGCATTGTACTTGGTCATCGAGTCTCTTACTGCAGGTTTGGAAGTGGATCGGGCAAAGATTGTAGCGATTGAGAAATTACCTCCTCCTACAACGAAAAAAGCTATCCGGAGCTTCTTGGGCCACGCCGGATTCTATAGAAGGTTTATTCGTGCGTTTCTAAAATTTCTAAGCCTTTGAGCGATTGCTGAAAAAGATCTTTCATTTTTTTCCAATGATTGTTTGCGGGCGTTTGAAATGTTGAAGAAGGCATTGGTGACCACACCTATTCTTGTCGTCCCATATTGGAGCCAACCGTTTGAATTGATGTGTGATGCGGCGATTTTGCGGTAGGGTCGCTTCTCGGTCAAAAGAGGGAAAAGTTGTTTAGATCCATCTACTATGCTAGTAGAAGCGGGCAAAGTGCTCAACAAAATTACACCACTCACAGGAAGGAGATGTTGGCGATTGTATTCGCATTTGACAAATTCGATCATATTTGATTGGAACGAAAACGATTGTTCACACCGACCATGCGGCTATCAAATATCTTTTTGATAAGAAGGATGCGAAACCAAGGTTGATTAGGTGGATCCTATTATTGCAAGAGTTCGATGTGGAAATCGGGGACCAGGAAGGGAAGTGAGAATGTGGTAGCAGACCACTTGTCTCGAATTGAAAATCAAGAGGGGTCGCAAAGAAGCATGTAATTGATAAAGAGGAATTTCTGATGAAGCGGTTACTCATGCTCGAGGCAAAATTTACGTGGTATCTTTGATTTTGTCAACTATTTGGCTGCGGAGTTTTGCCTCCAAATCTATCGTCATATCAAAAGAAGAAATTCCTACATGACGTCAAGTTTTACATGTGGGACGACCCCTCTACTCTTTAAGAGGTGTCTTTGACAAAATCATAAGGAGATGCGTACCTCAAGAAGAATGGGAGGAGTCTACAACGAGTGTCACTCTTCACCCTGGGCGGACATTTTGGCCTAACCCGCACCTTGCAAAGGTATTGCAGAGTGGGCTATCTTGGCCCACTCTATTTAATGATTGCTATTTGTTTGTGCAACAATGTGACAGTGTCAGCGAATGGGCAACATTTCGAAGACACGAGATCCGATGACAAAGCGTAATCGAAGTTGAATTATTCGATGTTTGGGGATTGACTTTATGGGCCCATTTCCATCATCTTCGGGCTATCAATATATTCTACTTGCGAGTGGAATATGTATCCGTTGGGTAGAGGCGATTCCTTCCAAAACAAATGATGCTCAAATTGTGATAAAGTTCCTTAAGAAAAATATATTTACTCGATTCGGCACTCCAAGAGCTTTAATTAGCGATGGAGGGTCGCATTTTGTAAATAAATTGATGAGCAACTTGTTGGCAAAATATGGGGTGAAACATAAAGTTGCATTGGCATACCATCCACAAGCCAATGGGCAAGCCAAGTAGCCAAAGGGAGATCAAGCAGATTCTTGAGAAGACGGTTAACATCAACCGAAAGGATTGGGCATTAAAATTGGATGATGCTCTATGGGCGTCGGTTTGCATATAAGACACCCGTTGGGCACATCTCCTATCAACTTGTCTTTGGGAAGTCGTGCCATTTGCCGAGGGAATTGGAGCACAAAGCATTTTGGCGGTCAAGAAACTAAATCGGATTTTCAAAAGGCCGGTGAAGAAAGGTTGCTCCATTTAAATGAGATGGAAGTTTCGGGATGAAGCTTACAAAAATTCCCGACTTTACAAAGAAAGAACCAAACGATGGCACGAAAAAATGATTAAGAAACGAGAGTTTTTACCAGGGGGAACCCGTCCTCTTGTACAATTCACGCCTTAAACTTTTAAAGGAAAACTCAAATCTAGGTGGTCGGGGCCTTTCGTTATAAAGAAAATATTGAATCCTCCCGGTGTTGTGGAATTGTTAACAAAAGATGGTGAAACTTTCATGGTAAATGGCCAGAGGATTAAGCATTACTTATATCGAGGCAATCAAGAGAAGGTGACATCCATCACCTTGCGAGACCGTGACGGAACAAAAACAGCGTCAAGCTAAAGACGTAAACTATAGCGCTTGTTGGGAGGCAACCCAACGGTTTTAGTGTGGATTTCAATTTTTTTAATTTTTGTATTTTTCTTGTGTGTGTTTTATTCTAATTTTGTGTGTTTTTTTTATTTAAAAAAAAAGTTTAATCATGCATTTCGTGTTTTCATATAGTTGCATTAGAGCATTCTAGGTAGCATTGCATTAGAGCACGTTTATGGCTTTAGCACGTCTATTGCTTTCGTAGTGGTTAGAGAGTGAGTTGACCTGGCTTGTTGCAACTTGTTTTTGGTGATTTTGAAAGATTTGTATTGTTGGAATTGGATAACGAGTATGAGTTGATTGAACCCGAATAGATGACATTGAGCATGTTAATATGAAAAACTTGGTGTGATGCTTTGAATTACATTTTGACAACTGTGAGCTTTGAGCCTTTCTTTGCTTTTATCTTGTGCGATCTTGTTGTGATTGAGGGTATCATTCGTGTTGTCGAATTCTAGAACTTGCTTGGGTATCTCTGTTAAAGCCACATGTTGTATGCGCGGTGTGAATGTGATTAAAGGCCATCTTTGCTAGCCTTTCAAGCCTTTTACCTACCTAAAGATGTTGAAATTCTAGTTAGCCAAGTTGAGCCTATAGCCTTTATTTCTTTGATAACCAAAAAAATTTAACCCATGATCTTAATATATCCATCACCTTAAACTCGAATGTATAGCGTTGAGTAAAGGGAATGAATGAGGTTGAATGGGTGGGAATTGAAAAAGTAGGATAAGTGGGCATACTTGGTTAAATGGAACAAAAAGAGGAAGGAAATGAGTTGAAAAGAAGTGTTGAAAATGCACAAATGAAAAATTGAAAAGTTGATAAACTTGGGGGGCGAAGGATTGTGATTTGAGGCGATTCTCAAAAGAAAGAAAGGAAATGGAGATAAATAAAGTTGATAAAAATGAGGGATGATTGGAGTAGCATATGGGATTGTAATGTAAATGATTGATATGCTCATCGGTCTATATACTCGAGTTTGAGTCACTTTATCCAAAATTTCTACCCAAACCAAAGAGCCTTCATTACAACCAAATGAGAAAGTCCTTTTTGATTCACAAATTGCATACACTCTAGTGGCGGAGATATGAGACGAATTGCAAGCCTATGGTAATTTTGCGACATCGAATTGATTTGAGCGTAAACACGTCCTATATCCTCGTGAGATGAGTATACACTTAACTTTGAGAGTTGGAATTGAGCATTTCACTTTGTTTTACTTGAGGCGTGTTCTTTGATGAGATATTTGAGGCTTGATTGGGTTGTGCTCAACATTCATGACGAACAATATGGATCTTCTTGTGGGTTCTCTGTGTGCCTTTGTTATTCTTATCTCCTGTTGTGCCTTCGTGTTCTAAACATTGTTGATCGGGACGGTCAAGTTTAAGTTTGAGGGATTTTGATAGGTGTGAGTTTTGCATGTATTTTGAGGCGTATTTTGGCTATAATGATGGGTAAACATGCACATACTCGCGTTAAATGTTACATATTCACTCCTTGTGGAAAAGATATTACACTTTGCTTATTTTGTAGGAATTTCATGATATTTGAAGCAAATTGAATACGATACGAGGATAGCAAAGTGGAAACACGGAGAATTGAGTGAGTATACAAAAAGTGAAGCCGAAAAGAGCGAAAGATTAGCGTCTAAGGAAAAGACAGGGAGCGCACGGGTTGGGCGTGCCTCAGGCACCACCCGTGCACCCCTGAATAAAGAAAATTTGAGCCTCTGCATGGCGTACGGGTAGCCCGCGCTCCTACGCACCACCCGTGCGCTCTACAGAGAAGGGATGATTTCACCGGGATGGCGCACGGGTAGCCCGTGCTCCTCTACGCACCACCCATCGCGCTCGAGGAGTTGGATTATTTCAACGGGGTGGCGCACGGGTAGCCCATGCTCCGACGCACCCCGTGCGTCTGTCTTTCGAATCCCATGTCTATGACATTATGCCCTAAACGATTTATGGGTATAAAAAGGCTTTTGGGGCGCACACAAGGATATTCTGGCATTTTTGGGATCTACAACACAAGACAAGGGTCAACTCTTGGAAGAAGATATCAAGGAGACAATCGGGTTGCATCGGAGCTTGAAGAATGGAGATATATCGAGAGATTGTCGACGTTCTAAGTTTTTCTTGCTTCTCTTTTAGTTTCAATCTTTCATTTTCATTTGTAATGGCTTTGAACACTTTGTTTATAAGTTGTTTAGAAATCATGTGTAGCTAAACTCAAGAGATTTCCGGGTTTTGGAAGTAGATTAATGAACTCTTGTTGGATGTTTTAATCTTAGTTGAAGTTATTATCTTGAAACCTATTTGAGTATTTTGAGTTTATTCTTGTTTTATCACTTGATCAATGATTTAACTTGTTTGATATATTGATTCATAATTCGAGAGATGGGTTTCAATATTAGATCTTGAATACTCGACACAAATATTTGCATGAATCGAGAGGTTTGTAAATAGTTGTGAGGATATTTGATCTTTTAAACTTTTGGGAGTTGAATGCTTCATGTTGAGTAGAGATGCTAGCATAAGTATTTCAATCACGTTTTATATGCATCTCGAGAGGGAGGATAAAATAGCTTTGTGATCGTCTTATAGGAATAGTGATAATAACGTGGCTTGATTAAACCGGATAACAAGAGGATTATTAATGAAACCTTAACTCGAAATCCATTTCATTATCTTGATACTTCTATCATTTGTATTATCTTAATCTTGTGTTTTAGTGATTTAAATTGTCTTAATCTCAATACAACAATCATCCAATTTCGATCGTCTAAATAAAAATAAGACTATCTTGGTTCAATACTTAGCGTATAAATTTATTAGTCTCCGTGGATACGACCTTGCTTACCCTATTCTATAAACTACACCGTACACTTGCGGTGAAGCTAAAAAATAAGGCGAACAGCCGCCGTCTCTAAGGCATAGCCCCAGAATGAAAGAGGTAATGTAGTGAAACTCATCATAGATCGAACCATGTCTAACAATGTTCGATTCCTACGCTCTGAAACTCCGTTGAGTTGTGGAGTACCAGGAGGAGTCCACTGTGAGAGAATCCCATTCTCTTTTAAATAATCAAGAAACTCATTGTTCAAGTATTCGCCTCCTCGATCTGATCGAAGAGTCTTAATACTACGACCAGTTTGTTTGTCCACCTCATATCTAAACTCTTTGAACTTTTCAAAAGCTTTAGATTTGAGCCTCATAAGGTATACATAACCATACCTAGAATAATCGTCGGTAAAAGTTATGAAGTAGTGATAATTCCCTCGTGCACTAACGCTTAGTGGTCCACAAACATCTGTATGGATCAACTTGTGTATCCTATTTTCAGAAATATGACCTAATCTAGCATGCCAAAGAGTGAAAGAACTATGATTATCTAATTTTCTTTTATTTTGTTGAATTGTGAGTATGGGATTATAGGGAACAATAGTGTACAAACAATTCTCCAAATAACCGGAATATATAAATGCAGAATATTTGAAAATGGAACAACTTCCATTCTCAATGACAAATTTAAAACCTTCTCTATCCAAAACAGGAATAGAGATAATGTTTCTAATAATATCCGGAACATAAAGACAATTATTCAAACACAATTTAAAACCATTCTCTAAAGCTAAATAAACAGTCCCTATAGCTAATGCAGCAACTCTTGCTCCATTCCCCATCCTAAGGACCGTCTCCTCTCTATCAAGCTTCTTGCTTCTTGTCATTATCTGCAAATCATTGCAAATGTGTGAGCCACAAGGTATCAATACCCAAGAAGCATCATTAATCGATAAGTTAACTTCAACAAAATATATACCTGAACGTTTCAGGCTCGCTAGGTACTCCTTGCAATTCCTCTTCCAGTGCCCCATTTTGCCCAGTTATGGCATTTGTCATTCGCTTGAGAATTAACCTTTTTCTTGCCATTGTCATGTGCCTTCTTGTTGGGCTTAGAGGAACCCTTTCCTTTCCATTTCCTTTTCTTAGACTTTGCAGCCTTTGATCCGGAAGTGGATCCAACAAGCAAGACAGGCTTATCCTTTTTTTGATAGTGGATTCACCGTCTTTAACATGTTCACCAATTCGGGAGACTAGTCTCCATGGAGTGCATGTTAAAGTTGACAACAAATGTGTCAAATGAGGAGGCAAAGATTGCAGCAAAAGGTCCACATAGAGTTCATTGTCTATAACGACTCCATGGGACGAGAGCCTTTTAATGAGAGCTATCATCTTTAGCCTACGGTCTTGGACTGAAGAGCCCTTAGTCATACGACATCTGAAATGGTCTTTCGATATCTGATATCTCATTTGCCTGGTTCTTTCACCATACAACTCTTGTAGGCTAATGAGGATCTCAGCAGCATGATCTACACCCTCATTCGGCCTCTGCAGCTCATTTGACATCGATGCTAACATATAGCACCGAGCCTGAAGATTGTCATTTGTATGATGGAGATATTCTCCATAGGCATCTGATGTTTTATCCTCAGGAGGTGGAGGAGGCACTTCGTCAAGTACATAAGCCCTCTTCTCCGACTGAAGGACAATTTTTAGGTTTCTCAACCAATCGACAAAATTTCGGCGATTAATTTGTTTTTTTTGCTCAAGTATGGATGCAAGTTGATTTTTAGCCATTTTAGTAGAGATATCTACAAAAAAACGAAAGCGAGAAAATTAGTAAACTATGGATAAAATATTCATTAAATATAAGGTCTTCAATATTAAATGTCTCCCACTATTTTATTCAAATTTTATTAACCCCATAATAAAATTCGGAAAATCTAATTTTCGTAATGGGCTTGAAGCCCAACAGAAATATTTCATACCCCAATTTTATGAGCCCATGAGATATTTCCATTGGTAGTCAACTCTTTGACAATTGTATCATTTATACAACCCTCAAGATTATTCTGCCTCGCTTTTCCCATATACCCTAATTTTATGAGCCTCTATGGTATTAAGCGTCAAACGTAACCCATCAAACCTTTGTGTAGATAGAGCATCAAAATATCCCACGACTCGTGGCCAACATAAAGACGAGTCCATCCCACAAGCATCTCAATGCTTGGTAGGGATCTGACTTTCAAAGACAAGGCCACTCCGACTCATGGCCGGTGACCAAGTGTGGTAGCATCGTCATGTCGTCTACCTTTGATGGAAGGCATGGAATGATATGTCCAACATAACTTGTCCATTTTGTTTGATATGGAATTAGTTAAAAATAAATTCCTTATTAAGTTTCAAAAACTTAGGGTTTTCTTTTCAAGACCTCATCAACCTAATTACAAGGTGAGTTTTTATTTAACGCAATCCATCATATGAGCGCAAGCAAAAAGCATTAAATAAATCTAACATGCATCCTATGCAAAAAGCGGTGGGATGATCATGGCCAGCCTATGCGACCCATTTGAGCCAAAAATGGGTCTGTGGTCAATCTAAGGGACAAAATAAATAGAACTATTTCTATTACGTTTTATTAATGTACCCATACACGCATGGGCCTTGAGTCTCCTATTCTATTACATTTGTAAAAATCTACCCACACAGGCGTGGGCCTTTAGCATCGAACGTCCTCCAATTACAATAAATGGAAAACCTCACCACCTAGTCTACTCTCAATGCGAAAATTTAAAGAACTTACAAAATTAGAATAAGAGGCTCACAGGCCCCAAAAACCCAAAGAAATAAAACACATCCAATCACATTGGTCATAGGCTCATGATCATCCCTAAATAAATCATGCTAAAACATCCATCATATGGATTTAAAGCATTTAAATTTACCAATTTTGTGTGTTGATTTAATTTTGGGATAAATACCTTGAATATTCATAAAACTATTTTTTAGTAATTTCAAAATTAACACTTAATTCTGAAAACTGAATAAACAAAGAAACAATAAATAATTTATAATAGTCAACCGAAGACGGCGAGCGTGGCGCCAAAACCAAAGGGCGTGTTTGTTTTTATTTCCAAGACGCCATTCCCAGTTTCTAACTGTTCATAGAAGTGAGATGTTGTTTGTTGCTCTTTATTTCCATTGGGAACGACTTATTTTCAATTCTCAACTTCATTAGAAAATTCCACTGTACACTCATTTTCAATTTCCATACCCTACTCTGCAAAAAGTAAGCCTACTTCACATTTGTTTTTTTTTTTTCTTGACAGATGCCTACTTCACATTTGTTGCCTTGTTGGTTTAGCTTCTTCTAAACAAATAAATGATATCTACTAATATTGAAAAAACAACTTGTCATATCAACAGGTGTAGTCATCCAAGAAGTGGTTTTTTAAATGAGAAATGTCAATCAATCGGTCCAAAAAATTATTTTTTATGGAAAAAAGTGGGGACAAAACTCTATTTTGAAAATATATCCAAACAATTTCTCACATATATCACGATTTTCTATGTAAAAACACCACCACAAAATACTTAACCAAACATAATTTCATTTTCAAACCTACATAAAAAATCATTTTCATACTAATAACCAAACATATTCTCAGTTTTCACACGAAAACCAATAAATTCTCAAAATTCATTTTCAAACACTAGAAACTGGAAATAGACCATGGAAACATAACCATACAAGCCCAAACTATCTTGCCTCATTCACGGATTGGAAAGATTTAGAAAACATTTTTTTTAATAAAAAATAATTCGTGAAAGGCAAGTTGATTTGGCAAGAGAAATCCCAATTTCAGGCCCTATTATTAAAAGTATTGTATTCCTATTCCAAATAAGAATCTTTACTGTTTCCAGCCATCATATATCAAATATGATTCTTTTCTTTAATTTATCCCAATAATAAATCACATAAAACAACTTTTTATCCCACACAAAATAATTATTAAAACATATTTTAATAACTATAACATGTTTATCAAATAAACATCAAACGAATCAAAATCTGATAACGAAAATGCAAACCGTGGCTCTGATACCACTGTTGGGTTCGCTATACCACACGGGGTTCACACAGCGGAGATTTAAAATTTTTAATCTAATTAAAACAAGTGCATTCATCATAATTAACACTAACCCCGTAGGTTCACGTAGCGATTGTAACGATCGGCAATTTCGTTATCATGCGAGAAAATAAATTTTGATTCGTAAGTGAAAAATAGAATTACCCTCGTAGAGTCTTCTCCTTTTAGCGAAGATTGAGAGGGAATCAATTCTCGGATATGTGGCAATCACCAAAACTCGAAATGCTCGCCAATAGGGATTCAGATGTCTCCCCTCTAATCGAGTCCACCTTTTGATTGTAGACAACGGAATAAATCTTTCGCTAGTAAAATTTATTCCGTCTTCGAATTGATAATCGACTAGAATATTGTTTCCACAATCAACAATTAATTGAAAAATAAATTGTGTAGATGAATAATTATCAATTAATTATTATCCACAACAATTGAAGATAAGTGCTTTTAGAGAAAAGAAAGAAAAACCAAGAACCCTTCTATATTTTTCTTTCAAAAACACACGGCCAACCCACTATTTTTGACTCTCAAAAAATTGTGTTTTTCATTAATGAAAAATAACTGTTATGTTTCATTAACTAAAGCATTAAAAAACCACCCACTAATTAATAGTGGGAAGTTACCACTACTTAATGCCTTAAACTTAATGGCATTTTCTAAAAATCCCATACCGTGTAAATTGCCATTAACAATGTGACAGTTTTTTTTTTTCTTTTATATAATATATATATATATATCATTATATATATATATATATATATCAAATAAATCTTCAACTATCTAGTGGGCTTCTATAATTAGGCCTACTAGATTATGGTATGGGTTTGGACTTTATAGTCCAATTAATTAATTCAAATAATTAATACCCAAAGCCCAAATTAATCAATCCAATTGATTAATAATTTATTCTATTCCTTTTATTGAGCTTTCTAATCAAATTAGAGTTAATTAGATAATCATATTATTCAATTAAATATTTAATTAAACTATTGAATTAAATTAAAACTCCGATTAATTAATCTATATTAATTAATTGCATCAAACTATTGAATTTATCAATTTCGAAATGTCAACAACCAAAATTATGTGTGACCCTTTTAAGTTCACAACTAATACTAATTGTAGGCTTACAACTTTTGTAACTTTCAAATAATAATAATTTATTCTATTAATTAATTATATTAATTAATATACTTGAAATTAACTCTTTAATTTCAAAAACCTACAAATCATGGGAACATCTAGCAAGTAGCATGATTACCCAGTATTAGGTGAAACATCGAGTAAACCTATTTCAATTGCAATTGCATACATGTACAATCCTTTCGACAACTAATTTTCCGATTAAATCTTGGGTATGGATTTATCGAAACCCAATTGATTTAATAACTGATTCCATTTCAAGTTCTAGTAATTCTTTTATTAATCAAATTCATCGTGTCTTGGCCAAGGTCTTTGAATCACAAACTATGAAAACACAGAAAATTCCCTTGTCAAAAGACAAGTGTCGAATTCTATGTTGGCCACATACAAGCCTCCATGTACATCAGTGCAATACCCAAAGTACCCCTTTTGTGATCGTCAAGCAATCAAAAGATAAATCAAAGTATTGCAGGATAGACACAAGGCTACTATCGTGCCTCAAGTACGAGGATTAATCATGTACTATTGCAATATGAAAATTCTTATTCGACAAACAAAGTTTCCATACAAGAATTTCCATTGGGTCATGTTCAGTGAACTTGTTCGCCAACAAGCACCGCAGATATATGCATTTGCGTCTCAACGCTAATGTTAATGGAATATAACATTCTCGTCTCACGAGCATGCATCATATACACAAGTCTTACGGGGTTATTCAATGCCCTATCTTGAAAAACCCATTGACTTGGAACTATTTTAAGACCAAAGCCTTAGAGGCATGTTCCATGATCGCCATCAAATGCGCAACCATACCCCATAGCTTAAAATGATCTAAGGACTTTATCTATTAGCAATTAAATAATAAATGCAAAACATAAGATAAAGAAAAATGCCTTTATATTAATATAATTCTCAATAAAATTGTTTTTACAAGTAGGATAAATCAAATTCTAATTGGAGTGCAGGACACCCTACTCTAACAAAAAGAAATGAATGAATTTAAAGGACACTTCCTCATAATTATGCATGATTAACTTGGTTAAATCGCCCATATTTCAACAACCAAAAAAAAAACCAAACTGATTAGATTAAATAAGAGATATCTACAAAAGGCCCTAATATTTGGGCTACTTACAAAAAGATCAATAGATTTTTGAAAATTAAAAAAAAAAAAAAACACGAGGTTTGATTGTGTCCAAGGGCGGAGGTAAGGGGGCCACCCCCCCCCCCACACACACACCCCACCACCACCACCACCATTTTTGAAAAAAAAAATTACACTAGAAATTTTTTTAAAAAAAGTTTTTTAGTTATAATTTATATGATTTTCGTGTATCGGCCAACCCCGTTTTCGTGTATCGGCCCACCCCACTTTTTTTTCCTAGCTCCGCCCTTGATTGTGTCTTAAATTTAATGGGATAATTGTAATATTTTGATAAATATATAGGGAGCTTTTGAAATATTTTTTACATATAAAAGGGAAAAATGTAAGAAAATCTAACTTAAAGGGAGTTTTTGTAATTTTCAAAAATCTCTGGATCTTTTGGTAAATCCCTTAAAATAAAGATTGCAGAAACCAGGACTAGGTTGTGCTCAAAGTAACCACATTGGTGAGTGATGGCTATTTGTTGAGATGTTAGTCAAGTAAACTTAATTCCTGTTAATTACTTTAGCTTGCTTGCCCACAGGAGACTGTTCCATCACTAGTAGAATGAGTTAATAATATATGGTCTTTGTCCAAGTAATTTATGATTATTTCTTTGTTCACTCAAGTTAATAAAAGGTCCCAACCACAAGATAAAAAGACAACATATTGAGTCATGAAGAAATTAACCATAACTGATGTAAACAGTAAAACTGCATTAATCAAATAAGTCAGCTGACAAGAAATGTCTGCTTACATAACATTGCAAGGAAACTAACATTATATTCCCCACCCCGGGGGGGGGAGGGGAGGCAGCCAAAAATATCATCAGGCAGCCGCAAAGGCATTACTTACATATTACATCAGTAAAACTCAATAAGGAACAGTGAAAGGCAAAGCATAGGTATCAATTCCATGCAAGTATTCCGCACGAGGCCACAATCCCGAGCTTCTCGAGCAAGAAAAGCTATCACTTGCACATCTCCGTCTCTTCTCAGCTCGTATTTTTTGATCGCCTTGATTCCTGTCCTGGAAGAGCCAATCTAGATTGTCCGTATAAAAGCATGCATCCTGAATCTGTGGTGGAAAGTAGTTCTCAAGTAGATTTTCATACTCCAATTCCACTCTTTGTTTGGAACTCAAAACTGCATCCGGCATATATTTAATTCCAGTTTTACCCTCAATATGCCCAGAAGTCGAACAAATCTGTTCCATATTATTTCTAACTGTAAATCCTCGACCAATGTCTGACTGTCCAGATATCGAGCAGAGATTTTGTTCCTTGGCCGACGCATCAAATTCATTTTGCTTCTTTAAGGACAATTGTATCAAGGTAACTTTACCTGTTTCACAATCATAATGTAAATAAGAAACATAAAAAGCACTGTGATAAGAGAGAGAGGGGGAATTTTATGAACGGGAAAATACCATGCTTATGATTATCATCTACGGTTGAGGAGTGCCTTTTCCTTTTTTTGCTGTTCTCCGTGCTGTCAAAAGAAGTGCTAGGAACAGACAAACTAACAGGGCGTGCGTGTTCCTCAGTGAGACTGCTTCGCTCTAATTGTTCAGTTTCAGCTTCTATTCCCTTATGAAGGAACTCGTCTTTTGTATCCGAGCAATCTTTTTGGCCAATGTGACCCTTCACAATATCAGGCTTGTCCAAATTCTGGTTTGTCTCGTCTTTCTTCTCTTTCCTTCTCTCTTTCCTTCTCTCTTTCTTCTCCTTCTTCTCTTTCCTTTTCTCTTTCTTCTCTTTCCTTTTCTCTTTCTTCTCCTTCTTACTTTCCTTTTCCTTTTGGAGCTTTTAGAGAACCAAATAAAAGTTTTAGAACATGAGCCAGGGAGGAGCAAACATAAACATGTCCCAGTTTATGAACAGACACCCCAACGTGATATTTCACTTTTCATCAGTACAAAATTATGCCCCCAAGGTCCAAGATGATCTTATGTGACATTATGAATCAGGTTTGAGATATATTTTTTCAACAAAAACAAGAATCTCATGCACTACGATCCTACTTCTTTTCATAAACACTGAGAACACATGAGAGCCTCCCAATTTTGTTGCGAAAACAATTAAACTATGTTTTTACAATCAGACATTTGTTAACCCTCAAAAACTGAAGAAATCTACCAAGTAATTTTACAAAAAACATTGATTGCTTGTTTGAATTTTTTATTATCAAATTTATACCCAAGGGCAGAGGACCTTATATAGTTTGCCTCCTCTCAACAAAATACAGAAGCGGGCATTCATGCTTAAACAAACAGGCACAACGACAACAAAAAGATCAAACACACAACTAATTACAACAATCTTATTTTTTTTGTAAAAAGATAAAGATCTTCTAAAATACTTCAGGTACTAGTATTACATTCTTGTCAATATTATAACCACACAACTAGTTACATGATCAATATGCTGATTCGTTTAACCCAACTTTAGCTGGTAATCACAAAAAACAACTGATATGGCTATGAAAACATACACCCACAGGCCTGCAGCACTAATTTTTTTCTTTATATACATTCCCCAAACACAAAATACCACTAAAAACTCACGGGTCATTTCTTCATGGTCTACCTAAAACTTTCAATGACATCAAGAAAACTCCTCATGCTTCCTCCAAAGATTCTCAAGCTTGCACTCTTACCTGTTTATCAAGCCTTATTTAAGTTTAACACCTAAACCCAAAGTTCATGATCGAAAACAGTACAAGTTTTCATATTGCTTCCTAGTTTGTTGGACAACATATCTCAAAACAATTTCCATCAGCATGGTTTGATACTATAAACTAGACATGCTACTATAGAAATCAACAAAACAGATCATATTTTTGCTCACATGACAAGACTCCTTTTTTAATCAACGGATATACTGCAGAGATATTCCTCCAAAAATTCTCGGGATAGCACTCGTCTATTTATCAAGCCTTATTTAGGTTTAACACCTATACCCAAAGTTCATGATTGAAAACAATAAAAGTTCCCTTAATATTTTCTTTTTTGTTGGACAAGTGATCTCAAAACAATTTCCATCTGCACGTTTTGATAAGAAAACACTAGACATGCTACTATAGAAACCAACAAAAACAAATCCTATATTTGATCACATCACAAGTTTCTTGTATTAATCAACACATATACTGCATAGAAAAGAACTCCAACTAGAGTTGCTCCTTATGAGTTATGCACACCATACATGTCTTTATCTATTACCCAAACACCATCCATGTCCTTATCTAATACAAAACTAACATCCATGTATGGTGAACCAAAAGATTTATTATCCAAAGACAACTAGAGAACCAACTCTATGCGCCAAATATAACACAAACATGAATAATCTCCTCAACCAAAATTCTCAGTATCATTCTCAGTATCAATTTCTTACCCTTAAAACCAACTTACGGACCAAAAAATCTGGCTCTCACATGGTACAGAATGTTACTTCCCATAAATCATCTACTTTTTATATGTTCTAACTGCATATTTAAACTCAATTTTGTCCGAACTCTTTTATATCGCCAACACCTCATGGCTAATGATCCATAAGTTACTTGTCATGTTATGTGCTTAGGCAATTTCTAACACAAATAGTCGTCTGTCATACCTATAAAAGACATCCAGTATTTTTTTATTTTTAATAGCATTCAACAATGTTTTGGAGTGTCAACAACATTCCAATATCAATTTCAGAAGTCAGTGAGAAATTTATCCTGTGAAGCTAGAAAACCCCATACCAAAAAATACTTGTAGGTGCGAAATTAAGCAAGATAGATTTTTGGGGTCTACAGCACAGATCATAGACAAAAATTTGAATTCTTCAACATGGTCTACAAAACCCATGAGATATGGCCAACCATCTGAATTCTTGAACATGATCTACAAAGTCCATGTGATAATTCTACTAATTTCCAACTTCGGAACTTAACATTAACCCCATCCCCTAAATTCAAGTTCATGGTCACGCACAAAATTCAGAAAGACTTGCATAGAAATTTAAAGAGAACTCATAGTCAAGAAACAGTCCAACAACAAAAGCCTGTCCAAATGTCGTTTTCTTGGAATTTTACATGTCCATGTCGTAACATAACGAAACCCACCACAAACCCATTCAATATTCACATCGATGACGACTCATGCTTATGAGTAAATCAATCAAAGGTGTTCTGTTCAACAAACCTTAATCGATTCGATCAAGGCCTCATTCCTGGCTCTGCTCAGTGTATACCCTGGCAAAGGGTATGGAAAGCACCGAGACATATCTTCAAGATCGAATCAAAGATTTGTCGAAAAACCAAAACAAAAACCTAGTATTCGGTGATGAATATGGTGACCGGTCCTAAAATTCAGAAAAGATCGATCTAGATGAACGAGATCCAAAAGGATATTTGGGAACCCTAGATTTGGTTTGGGTCACGCGGAGAAAATACTATCAGATTGCAAATAAAATTAAGGGGGTAAATGCGCTATATGTAGGCGTGGGATCAAGGCCTCGAGGGTAATGCTTGCATGGACTTGGTGCAAATTATATCCTCCAATAGATTGGCCCAAATTAGCCGGGTGCATTGCACCGGTTCACTTTCAAATGACCTGGGATGGACCGACCTCATTCCTTTACGGCGCGTTTGGGAAGGTGGATTGCATAGGATTGGATGAGTTATCCATCATAAACCTGCGTTTGGGACGTTTGATGAAAGCCCGCGAATAACATGCGTGCCTGGATATGGATCCTTTTTCCCAGTGATTATTTATCCCAACCCAAGAGGTGAGATTATATAATCCCAAACCAGCCCAATATGTCCAATGTCAATTATGTCCTTACATTTCTTTATAAAAGGTTCATTTTACCCCTGCAGGTTCAAGTAATTACCAAAATGGTACATATAAAATATTTCTCATTCCTCTCAGAAAACCCTAGCATCGCGTTTCTCTCTTCTCAGGTTAGCCTCTTCTTCCGTTCTTCGTCGATTTCATCTTATAGAATTTCTTCTACTATCTTCAATTTTCTTTCCAATTAGGCATTATATAGTACACGAATCCTCCAAAAAATAAAAGTCTTAAGATTAGCTGAAATATTTCAAAAAATTTCTGATAAAATTTTTTTCTGTCGATTTCCCCCCCCAAAATTTTTGTACATCGAGATTTTTGTATATATTCAACCAAATCTATGGTTTATACATGTACATTTTCATTGTGTTTCCAATTGTAAGGACCGATTGTTTTCTTATTAAAAGGGTATAAATCATAAAATGGTTAAAGTGGTGTAGTAGAAATGCAAGTGCAGAAACAAAGTTTTGGGTATAAGTTTAATGAAACTGACTCTGTTGCTGTTGATTGAGGTGGGATGGTTTGAACTTGTGTGAAGTGTTGCTCAATTGAGATGTTTAATTTGTTGTTGATATTATTTGAGATAGAATTTGGAGTAGTGGTGCTGTGTAAAGGGGCTGTGTTGCTCTCTTCCAGCTTTTTCTGGAAAAAAGCTATTTTCAGCTTTTACTTGTATGTCTTTATCTAACCTCAATGTGCATAATATCATCTCCATTCTCAAAAGTAAATCAAGTAATTTATAAGGCCCTCATAATTAAGAATACTTTTCATGCAAATCCTCCAGAAACGTTGAAGTGTTTGCTAGTTGGAAGTCAGAGGAAGATCCATTGTAGGGTCCAAACAGTGGTAATCGTTTGTAAGGTTCTACTTCACTGTTTCATTTTTGGAGTCAAAAATCTGGTATCGATTTATTTGATGCTCTGCCGAATGAAGAGTATTTTGATTAATTAAATTTGTTGTGAGATTGAATGGGTAAATTATCCATCCATATTATAGTTTTTTCATTGTAGTGAAATAACTGGCTTACATTTTTAGGTAAATGATCTGCTTTTTTTACAATTTATATTGAGGTGGGATAAATGTTAACATCAGCTTAGTTGTTGGGTGAAGGATTTACAATTCTTTGTGTGTTTTTGTGGAAAATAATTATGGTATACGTCTTCCTGCATTCTGAGTTTGTACACAAGGGTTTTGGATAAAAAAAATCTGCATTGTATGTATAATTGTTTGTGAATATGAGTTTTAATTATGAGCTACTCGAACCACTTTCTGTTTTGAATTTGTAATAATAAGACAACAGTTAATTTCACCTACCTGTTGAATTTATCACTCTAAACTTAGCTTTTTAATCAATGGTATTATATTAGATTATATAATTTATTAGTTAATACAATTAAGTTGGACTTTGACTGTGGCTACAAGTTTATTTGTGTGCAAAATAAAATACCACCTAAACAAGAAGAAATTGTACTATATGTTTTTGACAGTTAATCATTTATCATGTCACTTATTAATATTGGTATTTATAAATATGTTGTAGGGAATATCTTGTATTCTTGTATAACCAATTCTGACACATTTGTTATTACCAAAAAAAAGAAAATGTGATTAAATAACAGATTAAAAAATAAAAAATATTTCTGTCCTTATTAGTTATTGCAATCTTGAGCAGGTTGCATTTGAAAGATTATAAAAAAGTAATGCCTAAATGATAAACTTCATTAATTTGTAGACAACGGAGGGGATAGATGGATGAAGAAGAAATTAATGTGTTAGTGATTGTAAACGAGGTTGTGACAATGATCAAGACTTTCTTATTCCTTGTTTATTTCTACGATAAACACTTTAGATCCCAGCGTCGTCGTCGCATATCAGGCCAACGCCGTTGTGCTTACAGAATGCTTGATCGTGTTCCAAAACAAATAGAACACCTTCGTGACTTAATAAACATCGATGATAAAACTTGTATTGAACAACTACGAATGGATAGAAATTCGTTCCATAGACTGTGTTTTCTTTTGGAAAATGTGGGTGGTCTTATCCGTACGAGAAATGTACAAACTACTGAGCAAGTAGCTATTTTCTTGATTGTGCTTGCTCATCATAAAAAAATAGAGTCGTTAAGTTTGATTTCAAGCGTTCGGGCTACACCATTAGCACACATTTCAATTCGGTTCTTGAAGCAGTGATTAGACTTCATACCATCTTACTAGTCACTCCTAAACCTGCCAACGAAGAATGCACAGACGATAGGTGGAAATGGTTTAAGGTAACGAAAATGTCATTAAACTTCCATGTGTTGTTTACCACTCAACTTTGAGTTTCCACTACATGTTCAAATTGCCTCACATTATGCCTATTTTTCCTAGGGTTGCTTAGGTGCATTAGATGGTACGCACATTGAGGTTCGTGTTCCACTTCCTGATAAGACTCGACATGTTAGTCCAAGTGGCTACGATAATCTAGAGGGGGGTGAATAGATTATGCCGATTTTTCGCAAATCGCCCTCTTTTTCAGATGATCAAACAAAGACAAGAATAAAGGTGCGGAAATTAAACAACACTCGTCGATTTAAAGAGGTTCAACCCACCTAGGGCCTAATCCACTACCACCGCAGTATCTCCGGGATGGATTTCAAAAAGAAAAAGGATTTTATTAATTACCACAATTAATACAACACCACCTTTGAAGATTACCACAATCTTCTTACAACACCTTCAAGGAGATTACCACAATCTTCCTTCAACACCTATGAAGAGTACCACACTCTTCAACACCTAAGATCACCCAAGTATGTTCTTACCACAAGAACACTAACAAGGATATCTTGTTTTGGATGATAGAAAAATTCAAGATTACAACTCAATAAATGAAGTATACAAACTTTGAGTGCGAGTGTAATCAAGAATAAAAAGCCTAGACCTCAAGATTGTGCAAGTGCAAGAGCTTAGGCTATTACAACAAGAATAATGAAAATGAAGACTTAGAGAAATTTGCTGATTTTCTTGTTGTATTGTTTGCTTGCGTTGTTGTGTTGTTTGCTTCAAATCTTCCTCTATTTATAGGAGAGTCTTCAAGATTGGATCTCCAACATAGGCTCCTCCATCTTCACTTTTGTCTACAAAAAGAACATCACAAGATGTAGAAATAATGTACAAAATTGATAAAGTAAATCTTGCTGATAATGGATGTCCAACGGTTTGAATTTTGCTATCAAAGAACATAGGGCGACCGGTCGCGTAGAGATAGAAATTTAAATTTAGATCGCACTATTTTGCACAGGGGGACCGGTCGACGGGGGGTCCGACCGGTCGACCCTCTGTTGGACCGGTTGCCCTCTCAAAATTCAATACAGAGAAAGAGTCTGTAATTTGGCGAAGTTTCAGGCACCGGTCGATCGGTCAACCACACCGGTCGACCTGGCCCAAAATCTCTCCTGTTTTGTTTCTGTTTCAAGATTCGACATTCAGGCATGGGATGCCCTATAGGGCGACCGGTTGACCTCAAAACAGAAGTGTTGTCCGATTTTTGTCAAAAATAAACTTCAAGAAATACTCCAAAAAATTAGTAAAAACATTTTAAATCAATTGGGAGTATGTGGATAACATTTAGGGACATTGTTTTGGTGTAAAAACTTCAGTTAAACAAAATCATCAAAATCATGATAAAACATTTATCTAACACGACATAGAAACAGAAAATGAACTATTTCTGTAAACGTTCTTTGTGTTTGTGATCGTTCCATGAACTTTTCATATGTTTTAAGTGGTTGGGAAGGTTCTGCCGCAAATAGTCGTGTGCTGCGTGATGCAGTGACTCGCAATAATGGTTTGAATGTCCCTAATGGTTAGTACTTCAATTAATAGTAAAATGTATAACATACTACATATATAAGTCTTTGGCAATTCAAATTGATAAATACTATAAATTATTAGCCAACATTAACTGACAATAGGCCATTAACCGTGTGTTTCAAGTTCTTATTATTTATGTGACCTAGGTTACACAAATAGTCCGGTTTCTTAGCACCTTATCGTGGCGTTAGATACCATTTGGACGAATGGGGATCTGGGTCTTCAGCACCACAAAATTATAGGGAACTTTTCAATCTAAAACACGCCAAAGCACGAAACATCATTGAACGGGCATTTTGTTTATTAAAAGGACGTTGGGCCATTCTAAGGAGTAATACATTTTATCCGATTAAGACACAAAATCGCATCAGTATGGCTTGTTGCCTATTGCACAATTTTATTCGCACTTCCATGGCCGTCAACCCATTAGAGGATCAATTTCCTGAGTTTATTGTTGAGCCAGGATCCGCCAATGTAGACCAAGATATTGTTGACACAGTTGAACCATCTCAACACTGGACTAATTGGCGGGATAATGTTGCAATGTCAATGTACAATGAATGGCGTGGTTGATTCGTCCCAATATTATTAATCTATGTATGCAATGTAGTCAATGCTTTTGGCAATTTGGCCCACAAACTATTGGTCAATTTGTAAACGTTAATTTGTATCGAACCAAACGTATGTTATGGAATGTAGCTTACTATGACTGTTATCTCAATATGTCATTTTTGTAAAAATAGGAAGGCAGGTTGTGCATTGTGATAGCACTACTGATAATCAATTATTTTTTGCTTTTATTACTTGTACGATTTGTAAGGTCTTCGGTTATGATGGAATTTCAATTTATGCAGTATGTAAAATTATTTGATAGGAGGTTCCAATATTTGGGCGGTTCTTGATGTGCAATTTCTTGTTTAATATATAAGTTATGCAAAGACATTGTTAAATGGTATAGAAATAAGGTTTCAATGTCACCTACCTCAACTTTAATGCATCATCATCCATGGACTGAATACTTGAAATTGCGTCTGACATAAGCAAATTACAATGAGCAAGATTGAGTGCACATTCGGTGCTTCCAGAATATCCCAAAAAGGATTTGATTGAACATAAAGTTGTCAGCCAATGTTAATTAAAACACAAATGGTTGCATGTATTTAATTAAAACATCAACCCACTAATTCAACTCACACATATCCATTACTTCCAAAATTCAAGAACCTGGTAATTCTATCGGTCAAATACTTGAATGCCACCTACCTGTTTTAATGGATACATGTTTAGTGCACATAATTCTCCAACTATAAATTAACATCATCTTGACAAACACCCACACCACACCACACAAACTAGATATCAGTATGAAACACACAACGCAACGCACGCTTTGTCTCTTTCAACGAAGGTACAAAAAAGTCCTACATTTTCTAACAATCACAGCATACAGTTCAAATAAATTCCAGGGAACACACGGTCCTACATTATTCCAAAAAAGGCCATTGATGCTCTTTACTATTTCTTTTAAGACAACATATTTAATTATTAGCCATAAAAATTAACAACATGGACACATGCATATATCTATTTTAGTTCCTTACACCTGAAACAGTGAATTTGTCAACGTAACCGTGTTTTTTTTATCTTGCATGTATGTCAGGCACGATGGTGAAGACTCACAACTTGTGAAAGCGAACATTCGAGGTGAAGCTTGGACGGACGTAGATGAGGGCATTTGCTTCACTATATTCTTTGGATTATGCAGGGAACATGTCCTCTTATAGCTCAATCAAATATATAAAGGCATTAGGAAGATGTAAGATACGTGTTTCCATACCAAAACAAATATACATTAAGAAAGAAAAGTTCTTCTATCATAAGCTATCAGATAGTGCCATTACATGTTGAACAACTTAAAGTGCCAAAAAGGTAAGATACATCACTTTAACATAGACTAAAAGTCACTAAACAATGAGACAAAGAAACTAAATGTTTCTTGTTGACAACTAATAAATATACCTTACTTAATTATAATGACGTAAACGAACACAACAACAAACGTGATAAGCCACGATACCAAAACAAGCTTTTTCAACAATTGAACTTGTTTTCTTGATGAAACAAGGTCAACCCTAAGTGACTTTACTTTGTCAACTAAGCCTGGAATTATGTTCCGCGAGTGGTCATTAGTAGGATCATCAACCCATTTGAAGAATCCGCACTTGTTAACCTACAAAAGCCAAGTATGAATAAAACAATGTATGCAAAAATTGTTCAATAACAAAGTTAAATTTGTGCAAGATATAATGTAGGCATAAATTTGCCCCTCTTTCTGGACATGATATAAAACGTCTTCTAGGGTTTGACTTTGTCCATGAGGTATGGATCCTCAATTCATATCCAAAATGACAGTGAACTGGCGCGTCATTCGAATTAAGTCTAGAACGAAATGAGGCATTGCTAGCACTACTGAATGGATTGCTACTCGTGCTGCTCATTTTTTGTATTCCTATTGAAGATATTGGATAATTTAAGGCATCATCACCCCATTAAAACATATAGTACAACCAAACACCCAAATCAGTAAATTAACACAAAGTACAAATCAAAAGGTCCCAAAATAGCAATGACAGACAAAAGTAAAATGCCACAAATTGTGAAGATTGTGGCGAGAAAGAACAAAAAATTGTTCAAATCCCATCAATAGAACATCATACTTATTAAAAAAATTGCTTAAAAATCCAAAAAAAATTCATCCGAATATATTATCCATCAACATTCATATAATAATGAATTTCAACAACCTCTCGCATCAAGTAAATCAACCCAAAATGAGAACACCGTCAAACCGTAATAGTTCAAAATCATTTGTACTTTCAACAATCGAAATAAATGCAATTTATATGAATCTCAATACAATATAATTATCTATACGTCGAAGTTCGGTGAAAGTGACGCATTAATTCTTCTTACTTGTACAATTTTTCTTACTTGAGTTTTATTGACTAAAACCAAACCAAGAACTACAAGATAATTTTTTAAGAAACGAATTAAGATTTATCCAATAAACCTTACGAACAACACGATTTAGTCCAAATTAATTTAAAACTCTACTACCACACAATTTACAAACCAACTACTAATCATCAAATAATTTCTGATAAACCATCTTGTAGGTCCCAAGGGGTGTGAGTGTAAGGTTTAGAAGGGGGTTGAATAAACCTTACCAACTTTTCGATTTAGTCCTTTTAAAACGTTCGAGTTAAGTGAGTCTAGATGGATGACTAAGTTAGTTAGAGGTAGCCACTCAACAGTCGATCGAGCCGTTGATAGAATAACTCATTTGTTTTGACTAGAACTTAACTTCGACGTGATATGTTTTTTGGAAGACTTAACACCCTTGAATTTGGTTTAAGTTTGTTTTAAAACTTGGTTTTAGCACTTTTTGATTATCAATTGGACAACAAATTTATCAAAGCAAATATTGAAATAATGTGCGAGAAATTAAAGTGTTGAAATGTAAATGACACAATAAATTTTATAGAGGTTCGAAGATGGGGTAATTCTTCTAATCCTCTCTTCTCCAACTCTGGAGAAATCCACTAAGTATTGATCAAGTATACAAAGTGGTAATCAGTCCAGGATGCAAGTCTTGATCACCGGTGACTTGATCCTTTGGGACTCACCGGAGATGCCTTGGTCACGGTGGCTTCTTCTCGTATGACTCGCTTCTTCACAGGGCATTGCGCTTTGCTACTACAACCCACTTGCTCAAGGTTCTTGGATTTGATCACGAAGCCCTCCAAAACTTGAAACTGGTTCGATCTTGAACCTTTCTACAATCCTCCTTGGAATGTAGACCCCTTGATTCTTCAAATGTTTCCTCTTCAACTGATTGAAGTCGTCTTTCCTTCACAGGTAAGTGTTGGATTGATTTCCTTCGTAATGTAGGCTTGAGGATTGAACTTTAATGATTTGAGAATAGTTCGAGTTCTGAGATATTGCTTTTCTTGCTCGTATTTGTTTTCTGATTGTCAAGGTAACCTTTTCTCAAAGTGATTCCTCAGCCTTTTATAGTGTTCTTTTGAAAATTTGCCCGTTGAAGAGATAGGTTAATTTTCAAAAGACACTTGTGGTCGTTGGCTTGTCTTGTTGCAGTTCTTGGAATTGACATTTCCTCGTATGAATGATTCTTGACTTTTCGAGTTTCGACACGGATGCGAGTGCTTCCCATTGGTTTATTCCTTTTGCACGCTTCTGGGACTGAGCACTTTAAGAAAGGCAACATGGAAGTATTACTTGTTTAAGTAATTCTCTTGACTTCGTCAGGCAACGGATTTCTTTCGATTGTCTCGACTTGATCGCATTTACTTGACTTCCCAGGTGACTTGAGTCGGCTTCAATCATTGGATGACTCATCTGTCACTTCAACTTGAGACTTGGCTATCTTGAGTTGACTTGACTGACACTTCACTCAGTTGTATCTCAGTTGCACCTTCAGTCGAGTTCCTGTCTTCTCTTCTTGCCACACTCAACTGCCTCACAGCGGAGTCTTCCTTTTAGTCTCCAGTTGTTTTCTTGCATGTTCGAGCATAGCCGACTTAACTCAGCTCGACCAGCCCTATCTATTACAGTGCAATTTACAACAAAAATGGGGTGCCAACTTTCTATTCTAAGTTTTACATGGTATTCATCAAAATCTAAAAATTAATTTTCCAACAATTTCCCCCTTTTTGATGATGCCAAAACTTAAAACATTCATACAATAATTAAACAACAAAGATACGTGACATAGACAATGTAGAATCACGAGAATGTATGCGTAGAATCAATCTTTTATTGATCATAACATTCTTGTTCTTTACATACCAATTGTTCTGAGTGTATCGAGCTTAAACGAGTAACTTAATGTAGCCATGCTATTCTATATCTACGCAAGTATAGAAATTATACAAGTTTATTCGATGTACAGAAGACTTACATAAAGATGTATTTACATAGTAAAATACATGAAGGGGTGGACAACAACACTTCATCTCCTTCGCTGCCTCCTTCTTTCCTCTTCTTCAGTCTTCTTCTCGATCTATTCCTCTTCTTCTCTTCTTCAGCTGCTTTCTTTTCTCATATGCTTTTCTGGCAGCTTCATCTCTTCTTTTTCTTTCTTGCCTTTCTTCCCACAGCTGAGTTTGTCTTATATTTTCTTCCTCGATCCTCTTCACATACTCAACATTGTTCTTGGCCACTTGCGGGTTGGCTACTTCATCGAATCCAACACAATAGATCCCTCCTTTCTTGCCGGATCTATATATTCAATGTTTTTGGGCGGAGGTCTAGGTCTCAAACCTCTTCCTCCACCACACGCTTCTTCCTCTCCGCCTCGGGCGTGTATTGTATCTTGGGGCTTTCTTTTTCCCGGTGAGTGACTAGAGTGACCAGCAGAGCGATCGCTAGTAGTCTCACGCTGTCGTCGCCTTCTTCACATAGCTTGAGGCCTTTTTCCCAATACAAATCCGGTTTGAGCCATGGATATGTTTGCGAAGTAACCCTCGGATGCGAGCGTCTTGAATTCATCAACAGATCTTGGCCGGTTGCTCCGACGCCTGAAATGGCATAGGTGTCTCTGTCATTGGAATGCCTCCATGTTGTTTTAGTATATCCATAACTCAGGCATCCATCTTTCCTTCCACCTCCTTCATCCCATCTTCAACTATCTTTCTCTTTTCACCATGGGTACTGCAGCAGATGTTGGAGCGGCAGAGTCACGGGAAGTTTCTTTGATGAAATCATTTGTGACAAGACATTGTTGGGCGGTTTTAGCAATCATCAAGGTCATATCTTTCGAACCTTTCGAACCTTCCCCTCAACAGATTTTCCTTCTTCTCTCTTCTTAGTTCCTCGGTTCTCTTCTCACTTGCAGTGCGCGTCCTTCTTCTCGCCTTGAGATCCTTTCAACGCCTTTAGGTATTCCTCTTTCCCCTTTTTGGCATCATCAAAGGAGAGAGGAACCCCGAAACAAGCTAGCAATCATGAAGTCTAAGCGGCCGATAGCCGAGTTATGCTTAGTCTGGCTGCGGAGTATCCGCACGGAATTCGGAGCGGGTGGCATTGGATTGATTGTTACGGCTTCATTTCAGCCATGAGGAGGCTGAATTTCCTCTCCATGTTCTCCTCTACGCGGGGAGCTCTTTCTTATTAAATTCACGAGCAAATTTGCATCTATGTTGTGAGATTCATGCATTCGATCGATGTTCTCTTGCATTCTTGTCTTCAAATCAGCATTCTCAGCCCGCCAGACTAGCAATTTATTGAACAATGTCCTGAAATATCGAGCTTATTCTACGCGCATTGTTTGTTGTTGTTGCCACCATTCCCGAGATCGACAATTATTCCTCGCAGATCGGTAGTAAGATTTGCGTCTCGTTATCGACCTCATGTCCGGTGAGGCTGGTGCCTCTCCATCTTCTCTATCTCTCGCAAATATGGCCTTGAAAACTTCTCGAACCTCATTTGTCACTCTGTCACGGTGGCGGCCAAGCAGCGTCAAAGTCAAAGTCTGCTTTGGGACGATGGTGTCGTTGGAATAACGGGATCGGAGTTTATGGAAACGTTCTTGATCTCGAGTGATTCTTCGGGAAGGTCGGTACTTCCAGAGAGAAGGGAAACGATTCTTCAAACGGATCATCATGGGCAACGGGAATCTGCTCAATGACAACTTGTGCTCGTGAAGTTCCCGGTGGAGTCGATCTGCTTTGCGGCTTGGGAGCTGCGTTGATTGACTTTGTTTCACTGTGGTCGTTGTGGAGTTGACCCGACTTGCCGAGCCTGTTGTCTTGCTTGACTTTCTTCGGTCTCAAACTAATTTTTCCATATGAGTTGAGTGGTCCTTGGCCATATCAGAAGCGTCATCGGACGATGATGAGATTTGCATGGGTGGCTCATCATCAAAATTAAAGGTTTGGCGAGTAGCCTTGAGGTCAAACTTACTCGTGCTTGGGAGAACATCCTCAGCTGAGTATTTTAGATGGGCAATAGGGGATGACTCAGCTTCATCTTCACCTTAAGATCCCAGAAAGGTTACATCAGGATTTTCTTGGGAATCGTGAAGAGCACTTATCTCCTTTTTAGATGGATCAATGATAGTAGGAGGGATGTTCTGTGCTTCCGTCTCTTTACCCCGGGAAGTCTCAACCTCCCGTCGGCCTTCATTACCTCATGCAGTCTTAACTGCAGCGGGGCCTTGGACAGTCCCTTCGACAGTGTCAGCTGGGGGTCTTCTGAGGTGGCATCCACTGGAGTCTCAACTCCATGGATTGCACTTTCATTGCCCAGAGTGTTAACTCCTAGGGCAGCTCCTTCATGTGCCTCGACTGCATCAGCATCGTCATTGGCTCGCAGCTAGCGGCAGTTGGCACTTCACCGAGAGCAGTCTTAACTATCTCGAGCCTGCGTCGGTGACAACTTCTTTGTGTATCCGTTTGTTGTTCCTTCTCCACTTTGCGTCCAAGATTCGTTGTGGAGTCATCTGCAACAACCTCCGACCTAGCTGCAGTGGAGGGAGTTTCCCCCTCAGCTGGCACACCAGCTGAGTGACTTGGATTGGGGTCACTCGTCTCAGGACTCCATTGTTCCTTTGAGTATTTAGTTGGGGCGGTGGTGAGATACCTTCATTAGGGGTAGGCTCGACTGGGGTCCCCATAATCCCAGTTTCATCGCCAGTTCCCTTAACACCTTCTTCTGAGTGAGCAGGGGAAGTTGTGGAAGCAACAACTGTGGCAATATGCTGCACCACTCCCATTGGATCAATCTCCAACTGCGATGTGGAAGACTCCCTTGGTCCTTCCAATAACCGTTGCTCATGTAGGATCCTAGATTCCCGCATGGCTTGCTGCATCTCCAATTCTTTCGTAGTAGCAAAGAGGTCTAGATCCTCATCACTCCTCCCAGAGAGAATGTCAAGATGAGGATGTGTATGATCGTGGTTCGATAAAGGGGACAGACATCGGCCTTTTCACGAGCTTTGACTTTCTCTCGCGATCTCGCTTCTCCTTGTCTTTGAAGATCCGCAAGATATCGTGCGTTTTTCTTCATCGGTGCTTGGACCACAGTGGTCAATCCGAGAAAGTTCAACAGTTCGTCTTCTTCTTCAATTTTGGAACTGTTCCCTGGATCGACTCAGCTTCCACTTCCTCCACTCTAGCAGACGATTTTGGATGTCTGGATATGGTGGGGATAGGATCATTATATCATCATCATCTTTGTCATCTTCTCCCTGCTGTCCCTCGTTCTCAGGGATTGAAGGTAGCAAACTTTGGTGCTCCACACCCTCAGCAGCGTCTGTTGCAGGAGGGGATACAATCCTATCACCATGAGAGTTTGCTTTCTCAGATGCTTCTTGTGTCTCAGTTGTTCTGATGACAGCTATGTCTTTAGTTTGCCTCTGTTGATCGGCTTCAGCAGACTTGGCTTTTTCATCTACAATTTCTGGAGACTCTACTTCTCCAGCAGTCTCCAGATATCTGTTTGGTGAGTGGTCGACTCGACCCGGTTTCTTAAGCTCGGGAACGCTTGAAGATTTTTTTCTTTTAGTCCTTACCGGAGGGATTTCTCGCTCGGATGCGGTTTTTCTTCGAGTCCAGGCGGCGGGCGCCTGTCTTTGTTGTCTTTTTCGAGGAGTGGCGCCGATCGGCTTATCGATCCTTCCTTTTCTTGATAACCGGAGAAGGTATTTGAGGCTCCTTCTCCTCTGCCAGCGTGCAGGGTAGGTGACTCGGCTGCGGGCGGCAGTGCATCTTTTGTTTTCTTTTTCTTTCTTTTTGCGCAGCGGGCGATCTTTTCTTTGTAGTCGCAGGGCAGCCTTCTTCCCGGGGAGAGGAGGAGACATCTGTTTCTTCAGTGGTCGGTGATTCCCTCTCACTCGTGATCGCCTCTCTTGGCATATGCTCACTACGTGCTCAAAAGGTTAGACGGAACATTTTCTTGTTGACATGGAACGCCTTTCCATGTCGAAGAGGACTCCTTTCACTTCCATCATCCGGCCAATCACCAGGCCGCACCCCGGGATCCTCCAAACGAACCATCCTTCTTGAAGGATTTATTCCCAACATTTTGGCGTAGTCCGATGTATACAAACTCAGCTTGAGTTCACCTTTTTTTTTCTTCTATGATCGCAGCCATCACGATCAGCTTAGTTTTGGACAGCTGATTAAAACTTTCAAATTTGATATCAACGCACTTGGCAACAATATTCAGCAGCTTGTGGTAGTCTTCCTTCAGCAGCTTCTTCTCAGCTGTGTAGACAACCTTCGCAAAGATAGTCGAGGTTTGGCTACTTCCTTCCAAGCAAGACCAGGTTAACATCGCCTTCATAAATCTCCAAGACTCCTTCCGCCAAGAACGATCGTTGTTCTCGCGGATCTTGGCAGTGATGGTGAATTCTTTTCCGTGAACAGATGACTTGATGCCCTCATCGTGAACTTCAGCGTTCACGTAGAACTGTGTGACCTCTTCCACGTAGGTCATCGGAAACTCCATCGTCAAAAATGGTTTCAGTCCAGACTTTTCCAGCTTCTCTGCTATCTTCTTCACAAGGGTGTTGTCAGACCCCTATTTGATCATACCGTCAAAATCCACAGTAGACCCAGTGTGGATTTGCTTTCCCAATTTGACAAAATCATGAGTAGATGCCATTTCTCGATGTTTTACCGAACGAAACTTTGAAAATGAACTTTGAAGATTTGTAGGGTTTTGAGAGAAAATTTCTTTCTTTGCTTTCGAGAGAGATGAACAGTTTAGGTAAAGTGAGAGAAAATTGAGCAAAACGGTATATGTATGGGTTATGAAAGGACGTGCGGGTGGTTTTTGAAATTTGATCAAGATCAACGGCTTAGATTTTGCACGCCGATTAATATTTAATTTCTCGCATTTAATGCGGCAAAGATTTATATCCAATCATAAGCTTAGTATGCGCTTTTGATTTGTACACGCGTCATAATTATCCGACGTCATTCTTAAAAACATTCCCGCTTAGTAAAAACGACTGCATTTTTGCCACTTTGCTCATAAATGACTCAGCTTATTCCTTAGCTGATTTAACTCTTCTCTCTTTGCACATAGGTACTCAGCTGTCAGTTAACTTGACGCAGCCGATTCTCCGATACGGCTGATTCACTTAGCTGATTCAAGAGTTTAGCCCTTTTTCATCTTTTCGTGTTTCATCTCTTTTCTTTGACTCTTCTGAGTGTTAACTCAGCTCAATTAACCCCAACTCATGCTTGAGTTCTTCAAATCTTGATTCACATAATGGCTTTGTGAATATATCAGCTAACTGCTTATCAGTTGAGATATATTCCAAGGTGATGTCCTTCTTTTCAACATGATCTTTTATGAAGTGATATCTGACATCAATGTGCTTTGTTCTTGAGTGCAACACAGGATTTTGAGTGATTGCAATTGCACTTGTGTTATCACACATAATTGGAATTTCTTTTTCTTCAACTTCATAGTCTCTCAGCTGATGTCTCATCCATAAGACTTGGGCACAACAAATTTGCCATGACTATGTATTCTCGCTTCATTTTGTGGAGGTAGCTATTGAATTTTGCTTCTTGCTAAACCAGGAAATTAGCCTATTTCCAAGCATTTGACATGTACCTGAGGTACTCTTCATGTCAACTCTACATCCAGCATAGTCAGAGTCTGAGTAACCAATTAGCTTGAGTCCACCTTCCTTAGGATACCATAAGCCAACTTCTTGGCTTCCTTTCAAATATCTCAAGATTCTTTTTCGTCAGAGTTATGTGGCTTTCTTTTGGAGCAGATTGAAATCTTGCACATACACCTACAAAGAAAGGTGATGTCCGCCTACTTGCTTTGTGAGATAGAGCAATGATCCAATAAGTGCTCTGTATCTTGTTTGATCCACGGGCTTGCCATCTGCATCCATATTCATTTTGACTGATGTATTCATTGGTATTTTCACAGAAGACTTCTCTTCCATGCCAAATTTCTTCATTAAATCTCTGGTGTATTTTGTCTGACTTATGAATGTTCCATCCTTCAACTGTTTTACTTGGAGTCCAAGGAAGAATGTCAGCTCTCCCATTATGCTCATTTCAAATTTGCTTTGCATAAGATTTGAGAATTTATCACACAGCTCTTTGTTTGTGGATCCAAAGATGATGTCATCCATATATATTTGAATAAGCAGTATACTCTTCCCATCTTTAATTCTGAAGAGTGTTCTATCCACTTTGCCTTTTGTAAATCCGTTCTCAATCAGGCATTGTGATAATGTATCATACCATACTCTTGGTGCCTATTTCAATCCATATAAAGCTTTCTTGAGTTTGTATACTTTATCTCCAAGAGTCTTCTGCTCAAATCCTGGAGGTTGTTCAACATATACTTCTTCCTCCAATAACCCATCAAGAAATGCACTCTTTACATCCATTTGATATACAAAGTGAAGTTCTTGTGAGAAAGATAGGCAAGAAACATCCTTATGGCTTCCAATCTTGCCACAGAGCAAAAGTTTCATCAAAATATATTCTTTCTTCTTGGCAATACCCTTTGGCTACCAATCTTGCTTTGTTTCTTACCACGTAACCTTCCTTATTCATCTTGAACACCCATTTAGTGCCAATAACATTTTGATGGGTAGGTCTTTGAACCAATTCCCACACTTTGTTTCTTTCAAACGATTCAGCTCTTCTTGCATGGCTTGAATCCAATGTGTGTCATCCAATGCTTGTGACACATATTTTGGCTCTATTTGTGAGATGAAACAAGTGAACATAGCTTCTTGTTGGGTTCTGGATCTAGTTTTTACACCTTCTCTTACATCTCAAATGATTAGTTCTGGTGGATGGTCTCTCAGCCATCTTACATCAGGTTGGAGTAAGTTAGCTGGATTTAGTCGTCTTGCAGCTGTGTTATTTTGATCAGCTCTCTCATCATCACTTAGCTGCATATTTCCCCGTTGTCTTCGAGACTCGGCTATCTCATCTTCATCCGGGTTTATAATTCCGGCTTGACTTCAACATAGGGACTCTTTCGCATGGTTGGTGATTCAAACTTATCGGTGACTCTTCAATGTCTTCTCCATTTACATTGGGTTAATCAAACACCACATGAATGGATTCTTCGTAACCATTGTCCTCTTGTTGAGCACTCAGAGGCTTTGCTTTTTTGAGTATCCTAAGAAGATACCTTCATCGACTTTAGCATCAAAAGCCTTTAAATTATCTTTGCCATTGTTGTGTATGAATGAAGCATTTGCATCCAAATATTCTAAAGTATGCAACATTTGGCTTTCTCCTTGTCCAAATCTCATAGGAAGTCTTTGTCAGCTGTCTGTTTATCATGCATCTATTTTGAGTATAACATGCTGTGTTTATCACTTCAGCCCAAAATCTTTTAGGCAGTCATGCTTCAGCTAACATGGTCCTTGCTGCTTCTTTGAGAGTGTCCTTGCTGCTGATAATTCATGACCAATACCATTTTCAACACAATACTGAGTTATTATACCATTGACAAACTCAGTTCCTCTGTCAGATCTTATTTTGATAATGTTTTGACTCTTCTCATTTTGGATTCTCTTCATCAACTGTGGTAGTTTCTGCAGAGTTTTTTTCTTCTTACACATGAATATTGTCCATGTATATCTTGAGTAGTCATCTACTACCACCAAGGTATATTTCTTCCCACTTATGCTAGCTGGTTCAACTGGACCAAATAGATCCATATGTAGCGGTGCAATATTTCTTGTTGAAGATGGACATGTCTTTTCTTTGAATGATGATTTGATCTGTTTTCCCATCTGGCATGCATCACATACACTTTCCTTGTTTTATACTGAGTCTGGAAGTCCTTCCACAAGATTGCTCCTTGCAAGCTTGTTAATTGTTTTGAAGTTTAGGTGACTCAGCTTCTTGTGCCACAACCAACTTGATTCTGCTGTGCTCTTTGCTAGCAGACAAGTGCTTGGTGTTGCAGTTGACCAATCTACCACATACATGTTCTTTTGTCTGCATCCTTGCAACACTACTTCATTAGATTCAGTGTTCTTCATTTGACACACTCCCATATTGAATCCAACATTATAGCCCTTGTCACAGAGTTGACTTATGCTTAGTAAGTTGAAATTGAGGCCTTCAACATATGCAACATTTGTAATTTCTAATCCATTTTTCTTGATGGATCCAATGCCTCTTATTTCTCCTGGAGCTTCATTTCCTCCAAATATGACTTTTGCACCTCTAACCTCCTTGAATTTTGTGATTTTTCTTGTTTCTGTCATGTGTCTGGAACAACCACTATCCATGTACCAGGTGCCTTGGCACTCAGCTGTTCCTTGAACCTGCAATCAAGGAGATTAGGTTTTAGGTACCCATATTTGTCTGGGTCTTGAGGGGTTAGTATTGTAAGATGATCCAACCAACCTATAGCTAAATGATTTGACTCTAAGAGGTTGCCATCTATCAGTGCCATAATCATAATTAATTTTAGCAAATTGCTTGGGGGTTTTAGGTTCATACAGTTGTCTCTTTTGTCTGTATGCCTGTGTATGTATTTAGCAATTGCTTTGTTTGGGTAGTTGTGATATCTTTGAAGATAGTGCCTGAGTGCATATGTGTGCTGATGATAGCTCTTTTGCCTTTGGAATGGCCTTTGCTGAGTCTTAGGCCTTTGCCATTTAGGCTTATATTCCATAGATCTTTGCTGATAGTTCACAATATTCCAATCAGCCTGACTTGGATAATTTCTACCATTCCCATCATATGTATTCCTTTTATAGAATTTCTGGGGCTTTTGTAGCTCTGTTTCTTCTTTACAGAGTACTTCCTATTTGGAGTTTGCTGAGGAACTCGGGTGTATTTCTTCTCGCTTGTCCTCTCAAAGACACTCAATCGGTCGTTTTCCTTTTCCTTTATAACCAAGGCCAGTTTGCTTGTGATTGTGCTTTGGAATAAATGTGTGTGCACCATTTGGAGTTTTGGATTTTTGAGATGTTTCATTACTTGAAGATCCTTTTTCCAAAATCACTTTTGGAGCTTGACATAGCACAGAGGAATTAAATCCTAAGCCTGTCTTATCTCCACATTCTCTTTGACTCATAATAAGATCATCCAAGGATTTAGATGCCTTAGTGAATGAGGCAATCACATTTTTGAGGTCATTCTCCCTCTTTTCTATAGTAGCTATCTCTGCTATTAACTTAGCATTTTCAGCCTTTAGACTTTTATTCTCATCAGCTATGTAACTTAGAGCACTCAGCTCCTTAGTCAGCTGTGAGTTTTGGCTTTTGAGTAGGCTGTTCTCCTCATTTAGTAGTGTGTGTGAGGATTTAATGTGTTCAAAGTCTTTCATCATTTTGCCTAATGAATCATAAAGATCAGTGGGTGATGAAGTGTGTGTGTCACAATCACTGTCACTAGAATCTGAGTGTGATGAGTTAGAGTGTACCTCATCTTCTTGGTCAGGTTGGTCTTGTTCTTTGGCCATTAGACAGATCAAGGCTTCTTCTTCAGTCGCTTGAGTAGTCGCCTTCACTACTCTCTCGAGTCTCTTTGTGTCTTTTGACTTGACTGTCTCAAGATCTCTGCAGCCAACATTGCCTTTTTCTTCTCTTGTCTTCTTTCTCTGAAGACTTTTCTTTCCTCTTCATTCCTGTATTTGTTGACTACAGGATATGGGCATTCAATGGCATAGTGACCGGGTTGCCTGCAGTTCCAGCATAAATTTTCAACCTTTTGATCAGTTCTTTCCATCCTTGGATTGTCAGCTCTTTGATACTCAATCCTTTTATACTCTGTTCTTTTGGGTGGCCTATCTTCCTTTGACTTGGAGGGAGCTGAGTGTCTTCTAGAGGATTCACATTTGCCTCTTTTGTAATTCTTGTTGAAGAATTTGTTAAACCTTTTAACCATCAGGGCAATCTCCTTTTGGTCAATGACTTAACTATTAGAGCAGCTGTTTTGGGCACATCTGTCTCCTCTTGGTCTTTTCTTCTCAGCTCAAATTCGTAGGCTTTGAGATCTGAGAATAGCTCATGGTTGGATGTCTTTGATAGGTCCATGGAGTGTCTCAGGGCCATGACTTTCATTTCCCACTCAGATGGGAGACTTCTTAGAATCTTCATACACATTTTCTTCTCACCTGTGAAGGAAATCAATCCAACACTCACCTGTGAAGGAAAGACAACTTCTATCAGTTGAAGAGAAAACATTTGAAGAATCAAGGGGTCTACATTCCACGGAGGATTGTAGGAAAGTTCAAGGTCGAACCAGTCTCAAGTTTTTGGAGGGCTTCATGATCAAATCCAAGAAGCTTGAGCAAGTGGGCTGTAGTAGCAAAAGGCTTGCCCCTGTGAAGAAATTGAGTCGTCGCACGAGAAGCCACGGTTTGTGTGACCAAGGCATCTCAGATCGAGTCCCAAAGGATCAAGTCAGCTGTGTGATCAAGACTTGTATCTAGACTGTTAACCACTTTGTATATTGATCAATACTTAGTGGATTCCTCCAGGAGTTGGAGAAGAGAGGAGTAGAAGAATTACCCCATCTTCGAACCTCTATAAAAACTTATTGTGTCATTTACATTTCAAGACTTTAATTTTCGCATATTACTTTTATATATCTATGCCGATAAATTTGATATCCAATTGATAATCAACCAAGTGCTAAAACCAAATATTAAAACAAACTTAACAAATTCAAGGGTGTTAAGTCTTCCAATAAAACATATCACAATCGAGTTAAGTCTTTAGTCCAAACAATCGAGTTATTCATCAACGGCTCGGTCAGTCGTTGAGTGACTAACTCATTGATTAACTAACTTAGTTGTCCATCAAGGACTCATCTCGTGAAGTATTAACTCTGAACATTTTAAAAAGGACTAAATCGAAAACCTGGTAAGGTTTATTCAACCCCCCTTCTAAACCTTACACTCACACCCCTTGGGACCTACTATAATTTATTATACGATGTTTTCATATGTTTAGATTGGAATGAATTTATTTATAATAATCACAATTAAATGATAGAAAGCAATTAAAAATGGTATGTAAGCAATCAACATTGACATGCATATTTAAATTGTAAGCAATCAACGTTGATATGCAGATTTGGCACCAATAAGAAATATTCCAAAATAATTAGAATATATTGTTGAAATATCTAACCTAACAAAATAAATCATTAACTATCTCCAATAACTACCATATATTATGAACTATATTTATTTATTTATGACGTTTCTATCATAATATATTGATTTGTAATTTCTTTATGTAGTTATTCCTACATCCCTATAAATAGTGGACAATTGAAAAAGATCATTACACCATTACAAGCTCTCAAAAGTGCAACCTTTGATTGCAAATTCTCTCTTGCAATACGTCAAAATCAATACAAAAAAAAATTACATGGCTCTTTTTATTACAATCATACAAGTAAAATCGCTAATTAGAGGCGTTCGAACAAAACATTTTCATCAGTGAACATTGTAACATCAGCTCCTACACAATACTATGAGTAAGCTTTCCGGATATTATTTATTGGTAAATAAACGGAATAAGGACTGCAAATTTGACAGGGTACCATACTTTTTTAGATTTTTTTATCAAATTGTATTTCCTATTTTCATTGTAAAAGTATACATTATTTTCGAAGTATCCGAAACCTTTTTCTAGACTAAAGATATACTTACCTATGTAAGATAACTTCCACCATTTCTTTATTGTCTTCACCTAATATCATTTCACCTGCATCATATAAGTTACATATTAGACACATGAATTAACATATTAAGGTATGTTTTTTCTTCTTCTAATTATTATGCAATACTTATCTTTGTATTATCTCTATGCGAGCTATTTATTGAATCTAAATATTTTTTTGAACGCTTTGTCGATCTCTTGGTATCAGCCTGTTTGTGCACAAGAATATAAGTGAAATGAGTGCAATTGGTCAATAAAACATTAACACAAAAAGGAATCAAAAATAAATTCTTATCTATATCTGGCAGTCATCACTTGCTCCTCCATTGCATTCACTGCAAAATATTCACCTGCACATAATGAGTCAACGACTTATATTTTTTTTGTGACTCAAAACAAAACCAATATGATCATCCATTCACCAAAGTCAGATTTACATGTTAGCTACTCAGATGACATCTATTCATACATAAATCTATATTGTACACTGATACCCGCAAGAAAATACTGTCATGCTACATGTCTAACCTTCTATATGATGAACACGTTATAAGTTCTTTCATAATAAAAAATCGAGTCTGAAAAACCAACTAAAAAATCAATCTAACAACATCACTCATGCAAGTTCAACAAATTATTATTTTATATTAACATTACAGTATAGTTCGATAACTTAAAGGATTTGGTCGTCGATCATATTATATTATACTGATTAATTATCCATGACAAAAGAAATTATGGAAACACGATTCTAGCTACTTTATTTATCAGGAAAAATAAAATAATTTCTCACATAAACATAATGGTAAAGTAATTTATTTTCATTTTTAGTTTAAATTATCAATTTTACCCAACAACAAACTAAAACTGATAAGATAAAGTAAAATGCCTAAACACTATTACAGTAAGAAAAATTATAAGCGAAAAATCATAAAAAATAATTACCTTTGTTATAAGGATGTCCAGAACTGATTCAAGCAAATGAACCACAACTTGCCTCTGAAAACAAAATGATAAAAAAAAACATTAATTTCCTGAAAAACAAAATAATTTCAAAAGCAGTTCCTCAAATTAGGACAAATAAACACTTAGCTTTTTACTTGAAAATCCCAAATTTGTATGTATATATTGTATTTATGGTTTTTTCTGTCGGAGTCTAAATAAATAGTTTTTCTGATCGGCTACTTTAAAGCAAACCATCCATATACAGAAAGATTAGAATGTTTGTCACACCCAAATTCTAAATAACTATAGAAATACCATAAATACTTATCGGAGTAATCTCCGAAAAATCCATATGCTTAACTTTAAGCAATATCCAACATATGAAACCTATCCAAAATAACAAACAACGGAAGTCTCAGTGATAACTAAAACCATATATCGATACTATTATTAATACAACCACAAGGTTTATCACACAAAATATTATTGCAAAAATGTTTGAGGATCCCAATGAGGTTCTCAGCCAACCAGAATCATTCTTGGTTTGGATATTCCTCTTCGATCCCCTCATCAGCTATATTACCTATCTCTGAAACATTTTACAAAACTAGTGGGGTGAGCCAAACGAGCTCAGTAGGTGGGTGCAGGTATGCAAGTGTGGTTCAATTTTACAAATTTGAAAATATATTATAAGTTGAATGAGCACTTAGCTTTTTAATGTAATTGTATTGTAATATTTCTTTATGTTTTAAAAGAGAAGATTTTTGCTCAAATGTATAGGAGTCGCAATCCTAAAAGCAGTTTCACGTAATGTAATAATGCAAGACATTCACGAACGGTGGAGTGCACCATCTGCTACTCCTCAAAAGATTCACGCAATATCAATCAATCACATTCATGAGCAATGAAGTGCTAACAAAAGCAATTGTGCTGATCGGGCATCAATCCTTACTGTTCTGCCTTATAACTACCCAAATTTCACGATTTGGCCAAAGCCACAAGCAACCTTATTTCTGCCCAACTCGGCTCGACGTCTCTTTAGCTCGGGCTTTACCCAAAGATCGCCATATTCCGGAATATACCGTACCTACGACCCACTTCACCTGTCAGACACTCCGTCTTTCAGTGGTGGGATTAGGACCAGGGAGGGCGGACACAAACCGCAGGCGACCTGCTCGATCTATGTACAACCACTCCCCTCCGTAAATTTGGGCCCGACTCAACCACATAAATATGACAATACACCAATCATTTAAATTAGAGTACTCATAGCTCCAATACATTTATTAAAAGAATAATCATTCACACACCAGAACAAATAAATTTAACAATAGCACTAAAACAACTTTAAGATTTGTTTTCAAACACTCTAAGATAGTAGAATAGCAACATAAAACAACACACATTATTTTTTTTTTTGAAAGTACTAAAAGAGACCCATATATATATTTATCATTAAAAGAAATTAGAATCAAGACTTTAAACTTAAACTTCAATAATGATTTCTTTAAATTTAAAAACAACATTATATCACTGAGAGAAAATATGGACAACCTTTACTAGTTTAGAATTTTAGAAAAGTCCAGTACTTTGTTATATTGACAAAACTCAATTTAAATAAAAACTTCCCAACATTTTTACATTGTATCATTTATTCTGTGCATACCTATTTTAAATATCAAACACACACACAAAAAAAAGAAAAAGAAAACAAAAAGCAAAAAGTCTTAGCATACACACACTGTTACCCGTACATACACATAAAGTTCACACAATGACCCATATCAAATGGGTTTGCACAACACTAGACATATATTCATTTGTCATTTTGTAAGAAAGTCCCCTGTTTTTTTAAAGAAAAAAAATTGAAAAGCTATTCAACACCATTATCTCATACTACAAACACATACCTGAAAACACATACAAATCACCCAAAGTAACCCCATGTCTGCAACTTTTCATTAATCTTACAAAACAGATTTTTTACTTTTCAAGAACCCATTAGCTGTCTAAAAAAAATCAATCACCTTTACGAACAAGGCATATATCAATAATTTCATCTAACCAAAAAGAAAGAAAAACAACTCCCTGTTTCAAAAATCTTTATAGAATTCTGGAAAATAAAGAAAAATTAAAAAAAAATGATAGGTGATGATCAAAAACTTATCAACATATGATTATTCATCTTCTTAAAAAAAACTCATTACTTTACACATAACATTTTCGTATACCACAACCAACCACAGAACTCATGAAAATTTTCATGATTTTATTTTATTATTCTTGTTATATATATTTTAAAAATAAATCGTTGGATCACCCACCTTCAAGTAGTTTAAGTCTCAAATGATTAAACTTCCAGCACCAAGCTTATCAAGTTCCTACAAAGTCCAACCCAAGAGTCACTTTGTGTATCGATACAAACAAACAAACAAAAAAAAAAATTTGACGATCCATTCATACCTTTAGAACCTTCAAGGGATGAGAATTCTAGAAATGAGTTTGCATGTATGATCAACCAAGAGATTCACTCTTAGCTCTTCTCCTATCTTACAGTACTTCTTACAATAGTCCTCCAATGTTGCTAAAAAATAGTTTTAATGTGTTTTAGCAAGGTTGGGCAAGGTGATCTAGAGGGATAGAGCAATAAAAGTTGAAGGAAAAGAAAAAAAAATTGAAGACCCTTCTTGGTGGAGTTCTCGGCAGATGAAGAGAAAATAGGTATTCACATGTTTTCTGTTTGTTCTTATGCAAAAGTGGAATGACAAACCACTGTTATATAGAGTTAAGCAGGTGGTTTTGTGGGCTTCTTGATATAATGGGCCATAATAAAAAAATTGACATTAAAGTGGGCTTGGGCTTGATATAATTAATGGGCCATAATAAAACACATTGACATTAAAGTGGGCTTTGTAATTGTTTGGATAAGAAATGGTAGGTATACTCTTTGACCTAAATAAAAAGGTTAGATGTCACAAATTTAAGAGATAATTATTTTTAACCACCTGAACTTTACCCCTTTTTACACTTCACAACCTATACTTTTATTTTTAACCTTTTGCATCCCGAACTACGAAAATAATTACTCTTTTGCAACTTTTGGACCATTTTGCCCTAGGATTTTATTCTTTAATAACAATAGTTCTAGTTATCCCTTTAAACTCTAATTTGTTGCGTATTGCTCCATAAGGATAAATATATTGCATTATACTATAATCAAAAGTTTTTCACTCCTAAACAAATTTTTCGAGAAATAAGAACCCGATTTTTCTCAGAACTTGTTTTGTTCGTGGCATTGTTACACCTACTTAGAATCTCTATTAGGTTTTAAATGGATCATGTCAAATTATAAACTCAACAAGACATGATCAGGATCTTATTTCAAGTATCTATCCGTATACAAATTGGGTCTTTAGACTAAAATGAAAATAGTCCATTACGACCATATCAATGCCCAACATTTAAAATTAATAAATCCCTTAAAATTCATACCTCTTTTGACAAAAAGACAGGGTTAAGTGGTTCGCAAATCGGAAAATTCATCGCCCCGGATCGCTACTCCTCTTTGTTCAACCTCATCGGGGAAGATGATCGCAAGTTATAACTCCTTATTATAAAATCGCTCAAAGACAGCCTTGGTTCGCTTCTACTCCAAGGCGTAAAAAGTAATTCTTCAAAGGGGATTGATCAATAGTACATTATGAACACATGTTGAACAAAAAGCCTTTTATTTTATTAAGAACTTAAAGAAAAATTTATTACATTAGTAATCTCCTTTTGGGAGGAGAATACTTGTTTAGCCTCTATGTATGAGGCTTGCACTCGAAAAACACATAAAAACTTAAAAACTAAAACACTCAAAATATTACAAATTTTTCTCGGACTTTATTATAAGAAAACTAAGGAAAATGTTGATGTCCTCAACTTCCTTCAAATCCTCGCAATTTATAGAGGTAAGTCCGGACTTGAAATTCGGACTTCAAATCTTGTGGAGATGTAAGACGTCACCGCTTACGCATACTCTGAATTATTGCTTGCCATGTCTTCCTTCTTTTTTTCGTGACTCAACCCATGTGATGGTTGTCGGGAATCTTTTAAAAGTTGGTCTGCGTGGTCCCCGAGAAACGCGTCTTGTGAGTCGGGCCCTTGTCCTTTCAACTTGTATGGTCCGCTTCGGTCGGGTTTGGGTCGAAAACCTTTCCCAAACTCGGGTTCCTTCGTTCGGGGCATGATCCGGCCGATCCAACGGCCAACATGCGCCATGTTACGCATTTTAAGTTTCTTTGCTCGCCGGAATTTTGTTTTCCCGCAGAATCCTCCTTTTGGTCTCGAAGAGTTCCTCGCAAATCCTGCGTGGTTGATCCGGTCATCGAATTCAAAAGGAAAGATCCATTCGCCGACTCGGGAAGAACTTAAATGGATATTTGACTTTGTCCATTTCGCTTAGACAAACCCAAAGACCCCATGCTCTCTGGGTAGAAGCTTTTCTTCTTTAAAATGCTCCTACTAACATCGGGTCCTTCTTCCTGAAGCGCTTAATATATTTTAAAGCATTTCCATCCGGTTTCTTAGCTTGATGAAATGAAAAGCTTCATTAAAGCCTTTCTTCATTGGTTCAGAGCCGCACTTATAAAATACAGTTCCAAAATATCACCGGCCAAGTGTGGATTATTGGCCCAGTTTTTCCCAATCCATTTCGGTAATTTTGAAATTTCGGGAATCCTCGGTGACACGGTATAGATTGAAGCTAAAGCTCCAAAAGTATACCATTCTCGACTTCATTTGGATGACTTCCTGGTTTCATCCAAACTCGGGATACTTTCGAGATATCAACCATTGTTTTTCCGGGTTAATACCTTGTCTTGTAACTAGTTTCTCCCATTGTCATTTGATATACTGCATAGGAGACATCTTATTCTCGTCAGTTTGAACCTTAGATTTGCCTGTCGTGGCCTAAGATTCAACTCTCCTCTTTCAGGTGGGTTGACTTGAAGACTCGGGTTGTGACACCGAGCTTCAACATTCTTTGTACACCTCGGGGGATGCATCACCGCAACACTTGTGATTATGGTACTTGAATCCATAATCTCCGGGTTAGAGCCGTACTCTCTCGGCCCCTTTTTGCACCGTAGGAGATGCGGCCTGGAAGAGAGGCCCTTGCGATCTAAGAACAATTGTCCTTGAGCGAACCGGCATGCTCGTATTTGACTAGAAACGGATTTCCGGTCACTGTTGAAGTCGCCCGGCAAGAATCACGCATTGAGACATAACGCCCCAAAATCTCGCTTCTAGACTCTCCAGGTTTTCCCGAGATGTCTTACTCGTTTAAGGACCTCGCACAAGAACGCTTCTTCCATCTCGTGTCAAGAAATCGCAAGAATATTTTCATGAGATTTTATAATGACAATATCATAATCATAATATTGACATTGTTTGCCATCTAAGTAATCGAGCCTTTTCTCGGTTTTGATTCAATTTTGTTTTTCGTAAAAGCCTTGACACTTGAATTATCAATTTTTAAAGTAAACTTCTTAGCCAAGAAAATAGAGGCCATTTTTTAAAAGCCTTTCGATCGCAAGAATTCTTTTCGTTAATATGCCACCGAAGTTGCTTCACTAGGGGTGAATAAACCATCGCAGATCTCGCATGGCACTTCCTCGTTTGGTGTGACTTTGTATCACCAATCATCATTCGGCATCCGTGTAAAGAACAGTTCATCCTCGTCTTGGGAATCGCAAGTTTTGGAAGCTTTTTACAAACTTCTTTAAGTTGCTTAATTCCTTCTTGATGTTCATCTTCCCATTTGAATATCGCATCTTTTTTTAAGTAATGGGCTAAACACCTTTCCCGTAGTATGCTAGATTGTTAATAAACATTCCAAAGACAAAATTAACAACTCCAAGAAAACTCAAGTCGCTTGTCTTTTTTCCAGAGAAATCCTCATATCTTTTCCACAATATGATTCTCAGAATAATTCCAGATTCATCGATTTCAATTCCTAGAATTCAATGTCTTGTTGCGATTACGCCTTCTTTTCCGAAAGCACTAATCCTTTGTGACAAACATAAAAATATTTCCAAATGTTTGAGATGCTCCTTCATGTTCTTTGAAGCGATAAGAATATCATCAATGTACACGAACATGAAACTCGAAATAATCCTTGAATAGATTATCCATCTTTCTTTGATATATCCGGGGTGCGTTAGCCAATCCCATAGGCATTCCAAATATAGTGTCCTTGTGGTGTAGAGAAAGTCAGTAAACTTCTTACTTTCTTCCTCCATCTTAACTGGTAGAATCCGGACTTGCAATCGAACTTTGAGAATATCTTGGCACCTTTGATACAGATTAACCGGATGTTCTCTCGCTTGGGATATAGTATCCGTCGAACTCCGAATGTTATTAATCCCTTGTAATTAATAACAAGTCTTCGCTTTCCTCTTTTGATTTCTCCATGGTTTTGGACTAAGAACCTGGATTTTTGTATGGAGAAACTCCTGGTGAAATTAACTTAAGGTCAAGATGTTCCTTAAGTATTTTTCGCATATCCTCACGATCCTCCTGGTTCATAAGGATTGGTTTGAATCTTACGAACTCGTACTCCTTTCCAGGTTTAACCCTTAAGGATGTTTTAAGCTCGTTCTTATCCCACCAAGCCAAAGGATCTTCATTATAATTCCTTTGGATCTTCTTCTTGATATCCTCGAGTGATATTTGTTCTTCTATGGTTACATCACTCTGTGGATTCTCCATTAGACTCATCCATAATTTCGCAATGGCTTTCGGAGTGACTTTCTTCTCCTTGTACTACGAATGAATACAAGTTATTATCCCATATCTTCGATCTTTTGGATTGAACCAAATTGTCTATAGGATAATAAAGCTTCACCAAATTTCCTTCGATCCGCCATTTTTGGATTGCGAAGTTTGGCTTCATCACCACGCTTTGCTGCGAAAATTAATAGGCATTTTTTCTCAAAATGCTTCCTCAGATCTTTGGACAATAATCTTATGATCACATAAGGTTGTGAAAATAAGTCTTCTTGTCTCATTCTCTGTGTGAATCGCTTGAATGTTTGTAGGAAATTGTTTCCTAGCAAAATATCGCACTGTATCATGGAAATAGATTGGTGGCGTCTTTACTTTGTACCACGGGTAACGCCCGCTCCTCCGATCATTATTTCGCTTGTTTAATTCCTCTGTAAGGATAAGAATCCTTTTAGAGAAATCTCTTCGCAATGGTCGGTAAATCTTCTCCAATTTCTTTAGGAAAACATCCGCTTTTACATATTCCGCACTGAATCAATAGGCGGCAATAAATACTGGCTTTGTATTCAAAGCATATAACATTCCAATAGAAATGTATATGGAGAATGGACTAGTGGTCATCTCGATTCTCAGATCTTTTATTCGCCATCGTAAACTCCATTCCGTCTTGTAATCTTTCCCAAGGTTTATGATCCTCAAGAAATTCAATTCCAAAGTATTAATTGTTTCGGGATTTTCCCGCAACTCCCTGTGATAGTAAGCTCAATTTCTCCTATCTTCGGGCTTCCTTGATACCTTCCAACGATTGGTTGTTGGAGATAATATAGAACATCACAAGGAAAAATGTTATCCTTTTGAGTGATGTCGAATATTACTTCAACCTCTCGCCAATCATCGACATTTCAGCTCTCCTTTGTTTTAAAAACATCGGGATCTCAACCGCATTTTGGTCTCCTTTCTTCCCAACGGCTACTACTCACCATTCTCGTCTTTGGAAAGACATCCTTCTGTGCTCAACTCGAGACTCGACTTTTGTTGAAGATCTGGTTGATCTTGAATTATCATATCAATCTCCTTAATAGTTGGAGATTCAATGATTTCTGGTAACACCACTCTGGCAAAGTCCTCAAAGATTCTTGGGACTTCAATAAATTCCTTTCTCAAGAATACTTCGGAATGATGGGTATTCGAGAGAGCATAGGAAATCTTGTATGTGATCGAGTAAGGCCTGTTTCCTTCTTTCATCAAATCGACTCTTTTGAAATCTTGATGAAGGGTTAGAACTCTACTGAAGTCTCGATCTCCCAAATTGTATGCAATTCTAGGATAGACATTAAATGCCAATTTCCCTGCATACAAATTTCCTGTAACCGCTCCAAGGCATGAATCCTTGAGATGCGAGATTCGCTTGTCAAAGATAGCAAGATTGAGAGGCGAATCTATTCCTTCTTTGAATGTTGCTTTAATAATTACTCTTATGGCTCCGATATGAATCCATGAGAGTGTATTTGCAACTTCTCTTTTAACTTTGCTTTTGATCTCTTGTATTTCTCTAATAGGGACCAAATCGCATCTCGATCGATTCTTGGTAAACTCCATCGGAATGGCAAGTTCTCCAGTTGTTACCCTGTGAATAATTTGGTGTTTTCTGTTACGAAACCCAATCTTATCCAATGCTTTTTCCATAGCTCCGATTGTAAATCCATCATAGACTTGAAGCTTTGGATCTTCCTTCATGATTCTCATAAGAGTCTTATGAGACATCAGTAGTGTGAGAGAGGAATCGACATATCCTCCCCGACCGTTTGTTGAAGAATTTCTTCTTCACTCGATTCGAATCGATTCACTTCCATCATCGAGAATAGATCTCTTCTTCATAGATGCTTTCATCCGAGGGAATATCCTCAAATTGATACACCCGTATTAAATCTCGATAATGCATGCCTTCTTCGATTTTCGTGTAGCCTCGAAATCGATTCTCGTTTGGTTGTCGGACAATCCGTTGAGATATGTCCTCTTGCTCCGCAGTCCAAGAATTACAATCTCGAAACTTTCATTAGCTCGGGTATGAGCTCGTCCTCGAAAAGGGTTCTGGCTGGTACTTGCTTGATTAGAACTCGATGATGAGGTTCTACTCCTTAGTCTTTGGTCTTTGCCCCGATTTATAACTTCGGGCTTTTTGTTTTGACTCGGAGAACCTTCTAGGTCTCCATGAAGACCTACTTTTGTTGTTGCTTCCTCGGCGGTATGGATGGCTTCTCTCCTTCTTCTTGTGCCGCTTGGTTGACCTCCCACAATGTTGGGATATCATTATCCACGCAACATAGAGGAACCGCTTTGTTAATTCCTCTTAATCTCTTGTAATTCTGTGTAGAGAGCCGCTTGATAACACCATTCGATAACTTGGCCTTTAGGAAAGACATTTTTCTCGCCACGAGTTTCTACTTGACTCCACCTCTTGTATTCCCGATAAGCATTTCTCTCCGGGGACTCGGGATCTTGGCAAAGAATAGTTGTGCGCCTTCTTTTTCCTCAATCTTAGATTTGGTATTCGGTGAACAACTTGATATATTCGTCAATATGACAAATATCCAAGAATTTCGAGGCTATAGAGGGCTTGTTTATATTTCTTTCTTTTTCATCCTCTAATCCTTCAAATAACTTTGTGGCCGATGAACTGGATTTTGAATAGTTTTGCCATACCATCGACAATTCCTTTAAGTGATTCCCCCGATGTGACCGAACTCTTCGATCGCATCGGTCATATCCCAGCAATCTTCACCGATCCCTCAAGACTCATTTCAAGAAGTAATATGAATGAATCCTTCGTAAGATCGAGGGTTCTTTGAAATTCTCATAGTCAAGCCCATTCATCAATGAGAACTTCTCTATTTTTAAAATGGGATGTCCAGATTTAACATCAACCCATACGGATGTATGGGTCGAGGTGCGATCTTCCATAAGGCGTCCGATAAACATTCGCCTTCCGTTAGGTTTCCGGTTCCCGCAAGAGGTTTCGACCTCCTGCTCCCGAAAGTGGATCTTCCCCGCCGTCGTGAAATCCTCTACATGTGGCATCCTCTCGCCCCGAGTTCCATGATGCGAACCCGCATTTCTTCGACGTTAGGATTAATGGTGGCGGTGGTGGAGGAATTGGTCTACCTTGTGGGTCATAGGTAACCAAAGCGATTCTCACTGCGTTCATCTTTAAATCTACAATACCTAATCCTAATCCGAAGGATTCTCCAGTCGTGTAGATCTTTAAGATTCATCTTTTCCATATCCATCTTTTTAATTTTTGATGGATTTCCCTTTGATTAGAGCAATGAGCTTCTCCTCATCCGTCATTTTTCGTATGACTTTGGTTGGTTTCCCCTTTTGGTGTAAATAGGTCTTCGCCCCAAAATCAATACGTTTCCTTCCTCCGGATGAACTCGGTCATCCTCCAGGTTCTTGACTCGTTTTTGAATATCATGAAGGAGTTCAAGAGTTTCCTTCGATATTTCACCATCGTCTCCATCTCGGTTTGGATCTCGATGAACTTGTCGTAGATGAATATGGCGGTTGCCATAATTTCGCACCGTCTTTCGATTTCTCTAAGATCTTTGGAGATCTTAGATTTATCTCTGGAAGTATCTCGCTCCACTCCGGTACTCCATCGGGAATCATTGTTCGATGGGAATTTTCATGAACCGTTTCTTGAAGGTTCATCAAGTGAACATATAGGTCCGGTTAAGCATCCAGAATCGCCTATAATATTCTCGCCGCATTTTGCATTGCTTAAGGTTTCCCGTCGGCTCCTGCCTGTTCCTTTTCTTCATGTTGGTATTCCCAATATGAAACCTGGTCAAGGTGTTCTTGTGCATACATCGTCAATATTTGACGATATGTCCTGTAAGGTGTACATCTCGGACATCGGTCCGGATCCATAATCTCGGAGTATATTCTCCTCACCAATTGTTAATTACATAAATATAATAAATTTAACTAAAAGTTCTTAATAAACCAAGGCTCTGATACCATTTTTCGAGGATCGCAAGACCTTTGGGAGTATTTAAGAAAATGCAATGAAATTTATCGTCCAGGTTGCAAAGTGTAACAACTTCAGAGTTTAGAGTGTAAACTACAAACCAACTTTCCTGAAACCAGGGGTAAAACCGTAATTTTATGCAAAGTGTAAAATTTTGTAGAGTTTAGGTTGCAATCAGTAACTTTTCAAAGTTCGGGTTGCAAAGTGGAAAAACACGTATAGTTTGGGATGATTTAAAACGTTATCCCCAAATTTAAAATACCAACTTGTGTTCAATTCTAATATGGGAAGGGTCAATAGGTCTAAGGTTAATCCATTCTTCAATTCAAATAGTCTAAATATCATCATCAAATACATAGTTCCAAATTTCTAAATGATCAAGCTTAATCTAGTTATTACTAAAATATTCACTTAATATTTTAAACTCTATGATGCATCTCTCCAACACTAAAATGGTAAATTCCTACTCCAATATATAAATAAATTATTATAAAATAGTACAAAAGTAATATAATGGTATAATCACACTTAATTAATACTATTATTGTAGTAATTATTACAATACAGTTCGCATACGGGGTATTACATCCTCCCCTCCTTAAGAGAATTTGGTCCCCAAATTCATCTCTAAAATAGCTCTGGATGTGATTTACGCATTTCCTCTTCTATTTCCCACGTGGCTTCTTCTGGGTTGTTATGTTTCTGCCACATTACTTTGACCAATGGAATTTTCTTCTTTCTCAACTCTCTAATTTGGCTATCGATAATTCGGATGGGTCGCTCAGTGTAACTCAAATCTTCCTTTATTTCTGGAAATTCTTCGTTAATTATATGCTCTGGGTCAGGGTTATACGTTTTTAGTCGTGATACTTGAAACACATCGTGCATTCCTGCTAAAACTGATGGGAGTTCAAGGCGATAAGCCAATTTCCCAATCCTTTCTTGAATTTGATAGGGGTCAACATATCTCGGACTTAGTTTTCCTCCCTTTCTTGGTGAATCAACCCTTTTCTTGGGGAAATTCGTAAAAACACTTTGTCCCCAACCTCAAATTCTAGATCCTTTCTTCACCTATCAGCATAACTTTTCTGATGGCTCTGTGCCGTTCGTATTCTTTCTTTTATGAGTCGCACCTTATCCATTGTTTCTTGAATCAAGTCCACCTTTTAGATCATTGATTGGGATTCTCATTTCTGTTTAGGAGTCCACTGATCACCAACCTCCCAATGCACCGGTGACCTACATTTTATTCCATATAGAGCTTCATACGGTGCCATTCCAATAGTTGTCTGATAACTATTATTGTAAGAAAATTCCGCCAACGGAAGATGTGAGTCCCAACTCCCTTGAAAATCTAAAGTACAAGCCCTCAGCATGTCCTCTAGGGTTTGTATGGTTCGTTCGGATTGTCCGTCTGTTTGGGGATGAGCAGCTGTACTGAAACTTAGCTTTGTCCCCAACCCCTCATGCAGATATTTCCAAAATCGTGAGACAAATCTTGGATCCCTATCTGATACAATATTAATAGGAACTCCATGTAGTCTAACAATCTCTCGAATGTATATCTGAGATAGCTTTTGTAAACTGTCTACCTTTCTGATAGACAAAAAGTGCGCGGATTTCGTAAGTCTATCTACTATCACCCATATGGCATCATGTCCATTTCGAGTTCTGGGCAGATCAGTAACAAAATCCATTTAGATGTTCTCCCATTTCCATTCAGGGATTTCCAATGGTTGTAATAAACCCGAGGGTCTTTGATGTTCAGCCTTCACTCGCTGGCATGTCAAGCATCGGGCAACGTGCTCGGCTACTTGATTTTTCATATTCACCCACCAGAAATGCCGTTTCAAATCCTTGTACATATTATCACTCCCCGGGTGAATTGTATACTTTGAGTGATGTGCTTCTGCCAAGATCCTACCCTTCAATTTTTCATCATTTGGGATGCAGACTCGATTTCTGAATCTGATGATTCTATCATCTCCTACACTAAATTCTGGTCTCGTTCCTTGCAGAATTTTCCTTCTCAATTCTCTGAATTTCTGATCACTTTCTTGTGCTAATTTGATTTCACTCAATAGGTCGGGTTTCACAGGCATGTTAGCACATAGAAGTCGAGTGTCAACTCTTTCTGGATTCCAACAACTCAATTCTTCTAATGATCTCCACTCTTGAATCATTAGTCTTGCAATGCTCGCCTTTCGGCTTAGAGCGTCTGCCACTACTTTGGCTTTTCCCGGGTGATATTGTATATCAAAATGGTAATCTTCGAGCAGCTCTATCCATCTCCTCTGTCTCAAATTTAGATCGTTTTTTGAGAAAAGGTACTTCAAACTCTTATGATCTGTGAAGACTGTGAAAATGGCTCCATATAGATAGTGTCTCCATTTTTTTAAAGCAAACACTATCGCTGCCAATTCCAAATCATGAGTTGGATAGTTTGCCTCATATTGTTTAAGCTTTCGTGATGCATAAGCTATCACTTTTCCATTTTGCATCAGAACTGCCCCAAGTCCTTCTCTTGACGCATCACTATAGACAACAAAGTTCTCTGTTCCTTCCGGCAGGGCCAACACTGGTGCTGTAGTAAGTCGTCGCTTTAACTCTTGAAAACTCGCTTCGCATTTATCATTCCATTCAAACTTTACATTTTTCTGCGTTAATCTCATGAGAGGTCCTGCAAGTTTAGAGAAATCCTTTATGAACCTACGGTAGTATCCTGCTAAACCCAAGAAACTCCTAATTTCTGTTACTGTTCCCGGTTGTTTCTAATCATTAATCGTTTGTACCTTTTCTGGATCTACTACAATGCCATCTCCTGATATGATATGGCCTAAGAAAGCTACTTTACTCAACCAAAATTCACATTTGCTGAATTTGGCATAGAGTTTGTGTTGTCTCAACGTCTCCAACACAACTCTCAAATGATTCTCATGTTCTGCTTCGGACTTGGAGTACACCAGTATATCATCTATAAAGATGACTACAAACTGGTCCAAATAAGGTTGAAAAACCCTGTGCATTAAATCCATGAAAGTTGTTGGAGCATTGGTTAGACCAAAAGGCATTACTACGAACTCGAAATGTCCATACCTAGTCTGAAAAGCTGACTTTGGTATGTCTTCTTCTCTAATTTTAAGTTGGTGATATCCCTGTTGTAGATCCAATTTTGAATACATCTTGGCTCCCTGAAGTTGGTCAAATAGTTCGTCTATTCTAGGGAGAGGGTATTTGTTCTTAATGGTTACGTTATTAAGCCCTCGGTAGTCGATGCACAATCTCAACGATCCATCCTTCTTTTTAACGAAGAGCACTAGGGACCCCCACGGGGAAGTACTCGGTCGAATAAACCCAAGCTCAAGCAGTTTTTGTAATTGTGTCTTTAACTCTTGTAACTCAATTGGGGCCATCCGATATGGTGTCTTAGCAATTGGTGTTGTCCTCGGAATCACTTCAATGGTGAACTCAACCTCTCTATCAGGGGGTAATGATGTAAGTTCTTGAGGAAATACGTCGGGGTATTCTGACACCACAGATACTTCATTCAACTGCTTAGTATCCGTAGGTTTGTTGATCATAAATGCTAGATACCCATGTGCCCCTTTAAAAATTGCTTTTCTAGCCTTGATAGCCGAAATGATCGGGGCTACGACCACTCGTGCATTACCTGCTAGTTCCACTATTGGTTTTCCAGGTGTACACAATTTCACAGTCTTTGTGCGACAATCCATAAGTGCATGATGCCTGGCTAACCAATCCATTCCCAATATGACATCATATTCAAGTATGGGCAAAACAATCAAATCAGCAGGAAGTATTCTACCCCAATTTTCACATTGCATGCTTTATACATAGTGTCCGTTATTTGGCTACTACCCATAGGTGTTGACACTTCTAAGCACATAGGCAATTGTTCCATATGTGCATTCAAATTTGAACATAATGCGGTGCAACAAAAGAATGTGTGGAACCAGGATCCAATAGTACTTTAGCAGGGTGATTAGATACAATGAGCGTACCTTCCACCACATCTGTAACCTCTGGAGCCACTTGCCCTGCTAGCGCAAATACTCGACCTTGCATTTTAGGGCGATTTGCATTTCCACCTCCCAGTTTAGTTGCAATTGTTGGGTTATTACCGGCTTGAACAATTGCAGGACAATCCTTCAATTTATGTTGCGCACTGCCACACTTCAAGCATTTACCCGTCTTTCTCCAGCATTGTTCGGGTGTATGTCCTGGTTTACCACAATAAGCACATGACAAGGTTTGAGTCTGCTTTCCTTTCCCACCTAAACTTCCGACCCCATTCTTCTGAAACTTTTGTGGCTTACTAAAAGTTTGCTTGCCAGGGGTTTTCTTTGGTCCACTAGTAGTCCCTCCTGATGGTGGTGCTAACCGATTTAATCCGCTCTCCACTCATGTTGCTGTCTCCACAGCCTCTTCATATGTATCCAGTTTAATGGATAATAATTGTTTCTGAATCTCTGATCTCAGACCCCTGGTAAACTTGTACAATTTGTCTTCATCCTCAGTTACCAACCCCAGAGCATATTTTGATAATCTATGAAATTCTGCCTCGTACTGTATTACAGACATGGACCCCTGTCTTAATCGATCGAACTCATCTCGACGAGCCTCCCGCACTATCTGTGGTATATATTGTCTGCGGAATTCCTGAACAAAGTTATTCCATGTACGTGTGGTGCCAGTCGATTCCAGTTTTCTTCGACTTTTCGCCACCAGTTACGAGCGGATGCTTCTAAATGGAAAGCAACCAGTGTTAATTGTTGTTCTTCAGTGTAATGCAAAGTTGCAAAGATGCTTTCCATCTTTTCTAACCATTGCTCAGCCTTGACATCATCTGGCTCACCTAGAAACACAGGTGGGTCGAACCGTAGAAACCTCTCAAGTATCCTATCATGGGTATCAGGAGCTAGACCACGATGATTCTGATGTTGTGGTTGGGTATTCTGTTGTTGTAGGAATACCAATAGTTGTTGCATGACTTGTGTATTTAGATTATCTCCTGCAGCTGGTGGGGCAGGTGGAACAGGTGGTGGTGTCTCTGGTGACACATCTCTTTCCCCTGGAGGATATGGCTCATATCTCAAATAATTGCGTGGCCTACCTCTACCCCTTCTTTCAGCCATTGTACACTGAAGTATAAATAATATACAGATGCATTAAGTAAAAACTGTAATGTTAAGTAAAGCAATTAAAAGAACACCACAATCAGACAAAGAGATTTGATAATAATAATATCCAAAAGAAAGAGGCTTTAGTGCCTCAATATATATAAAATATCGCTACGCGAGGGTTTAAGTACAATCCCAAAATAGCCCCAAAAGCAGCACTAAAGCAAAAGGTGATGTCTACCTAGGTCAGTGTTATACGCAGTTATACTGCCTATCTAGATATATTCCCATACATACATATGCATCACTAGTACGTTAGAAGTTCAGATATACATACACTTCATAACCTATCCACTGCCTAGGGGTCTATAATAATCACGCCATCATCATCAACATCCAATTCCTGAAGATAGTCATCCACACCTAGCTCGTTCTCCGCCTGCTCCTCCCAAGGTTTCTCCAGTGGGTCCTCCTCCTCAACCGGTGCAGGTGGAGCTACGGGCGGATTGGCCATGCCAAGAATAGCTATGAACAAGTCCAATGCTCGAGCCTGAATATCGTCGAAGCTCCACGGCCAGATCTCAATCGCCGTCAATCAACGCCATCGGTCAATCAACGCGACCGACTGGCCATGTGCAACCTGCTCCATAGTGGTCAAGTGTCCCTCTAAGTCAGCAATCCTCGTGTCCCTAACTTGTAAGGTCTTCTCTAGTCGTGCATGCGATCCGCCGCTGCTCCCTAGGTAAAGCCGACTGTCCCGATCAAACTCACCCCGCCAATATGCCACTACAGACTCCAAGTAACTAATATGCTCCATGCTCGCCAACTCCGGATCCATACCTACACAGTCAAACCCCTCATCAGTAACTGATCTATACATAAGAAATGCTAACTAACTCATCTATAATTGGTCTGTTCCCGATGATCATGTAAAAATCAAAACATGTTTCTCAATCAATACTTAAGTATCGGGGTTTAAGGTCATCCAGTAATGGTGACTAAGTCCACAGACAGAGAATCCTATCCTGGGTTAGCTCGGGTATAACACTTTACACACAAGCTCTGATACCAAAACTGTCACACCCCAATTCTAAATAACTATAGAAATACCATAAATACTTATCAGAGTAATCTCCGAAAAATCCATATGCTTAAGCTTTAAGCAATATCCAACATATGAAACCCATCCAAAATAACAAACAACGGAAGTCTCAGCGATAACTAAAACCATATATCGATACTATTATTAATACAACCACAAGGTTTATCACACAAAATATTATTGCAAAAACGTTCGAGGATCCCAATGAGGTTCTCAGCCAACCAAAATCATTCTTGGTTTGGATATTCCTCTTCGATACCCTCATCCGCTATATTACCTGTCTCTGAAAATTTTTACAAAACTAGTGGGGTGAGCCAAACGAGCTCAGTAGGTGGGTGCAGGTGTGCAAGTGTGGTTCAATTTTACAAATTTGAAAATATATTATAAGTTGAATGAGCACTTAACTTTTTAATGTAATTGTATTGTAATATTTCTTTATGTCTTAAAAGAGAAGATTTTTGCTCAAATGTATAGGAGTCGCAATCCTAAAAGCAGTTTCACGTAATGTAATAATGCAAGACATTCACGAACGGTGGAGTGCACCATCTGCTACTCCTCAAAAGATTCACGCAATATCAATCAATCACATTCATGAGCAATGAAGTGCTAATGAGACAATTGTCTTTGATCGGGCATCAATCCTCATCGCTCGCCTTATAACTACCCAAATTTCACGATTTGGCCAAAGCCACAAGCAACCTTATTTCGCGCCAACTCGGCTCGCGTCTCTTTAGCTCGGGCTTTACCCAGAGATCGCCATATTAGGAATATACCGTACCTACGACCACTTCACCGTCAGACACTCCGTCTTTCAGTGGTGGGATTAGGACCAGGGAGGGCGGACACAAACCGCAGGCGACCTGCTCGATCTATGTACAACCACTCCCCTCCGTCAATTTGGGCCCGACTCAACCACATAAATATGACAATACACCAATCATTTAAATTAGAGTACTGATAGCTCCAATACATTTATTAAAAGAATAATCATTCACACACCAGAACAAATGAATTTAACAATAGCACTAAAACAACTTTAAGATTTTTTTTCAAACACTCTAAGATGGTAGAATAGCAACATAAAACAACACACATTTTTTTTTTGAAAGTACTAAAAGAGACCCATATATATATTTATCATTAAAAGAAATTAGAATCAAGCCTTTAAACTTAAACTTCAATAATGATTTCTTTAAATTTAAAAACAACATTATATCACTGAGAGAAAATATGGACAACCCTTACTAGTTTAGAATTTTAGAAAAGTCCAGTACTTTGTTATATTGACAAAACTCAATTTAAATAAAAACTTCTCAACATTTTTACATTGTATCCTTTATTCTGTGCATACCTATTTTAAATATCAAACACACACAAAAAAAAAGAAAAAGAAAACAAAAAGCAAAAAGTCTTAGCATACACACACTGTTACCCGTACATACACATAAAGTTCACACAATGACCCATATCAAATGGGTTTGCACAACACTAGACATATATTCATTTGTCATTTTGTAAGAAAGTCCCCCCTTTTTTTTTAAAGAAAAAAAAAATTGAAAAGCTATTCAACACCATTATCTCATACTACAAACACATACCTGAAAACACATACAAATCACCCAAAGTAACCCCATGTCTGCAACTTTTCATTAATCTTACAAAACAGATTTTTACTTTTCAAGAACCCATTAGCTGTCTAAAAAAAAAATCAATCACCTTTACAGACAAGGCATATATCAATAATTTCATCTAACCAAAAAGAAAGAAAAATAACTCCCTGTTTCAGAAATCTTTGTAGAATTCTGGAAATAAAGAAAAAAAAAAAAAATGATAGGTGTTGATCAAAAACTTATCAGCATATGATTATTCATCTTCTTAAAAAAAACTCATTACTTTACACACAACATTTTCGTATACCACAACCAACCACAGAACTCATGAAAATTTTCATGATTTTATTTTATTATTCTTGTTATATATATTTTAAAAATAAATCGTTGGATCACCCACCTTCAAGTAGTTTAAGTCTCAAATGATTAAACTTCCAGCACCAAGCTTATCAAGTTCCTACAAAGTCCAACCCAAGAGTCACTTTGTGTATCGATACAAACAAACAAACAAAAAAAAAAATTTGACGATCCATTCATACCTTTAGAACCTTCAAGGGATGGGAATTCTAGAAATGAGTTTGCATGTATGATCAACCAAGAGATTCACTCTTAGCTCTTCTCCTATCTTACAGTACTTCTTACAATAGTCCTCCAATGTTGCTAAAAAATAGTTTTAATGTGTTTTAGCAAGGTTGGGCAAGGTGATCTAGAGGGATAGAGCAATAAAAGTTGAAGGAAAAGAAAAAAAAATTGAAGACCCTTCTTGGTAGAGTTCTCGGCAGATGAAGAGAAAATAGGTATTCACATGTTTTCTATTTGTTCTTATGCAGAAGTGGAATGACAAACCACTGTTATATAGAGTTAAGCAGGTGGTTTTGTGGGCTTCTTGATATAATAGGCCATAATAAACAAATTGACATTAAAGTGTGCTTGGGCTTGATATAATGGCCATAATAAAACACATTGACATTAAAGTGGGCTTTGTAATTGTTTGGATAAGAAATGGTAGGTATACTCTTGGACCTAAATAAAAAGGTTAGATGTCACAAATTTAAAATACCAACTTGTGTTCAATTCTAATATGGGAAGGGTCAATAGGTCTAAGGTTAATCCATTCTTCAATTCAAATAGTCTAAATATCATCATCAAATACATAGTTCCAAATTTCTAAATGATCAAGCTTAATCTAGTTATTACTAAAATATTCACTTAATATTTTAAACTCTATGATGCATCTCTCCAACACTAAAATGGTAAATTCCTACTCCAATATATAAATAAATTATTATAAAATAGTACAAAAGTAATATAATGGTATAATGACACTTAATTAATATTATTATTATAGTGATTATTGCAATACAATTCGCATACGGGTATTACAATGTTACACCCAAAATCAATTTTAAAGGAGTACAAAAAAAGAACAAAAATATTTAGACATAAAAACTCATCTTTTTTTAATAAAAACCCCATATCTGGCAGAAAAATATTGTATTTTTGCCATTTTCCGCGGAGAATAGGTAAATGTTTTGCGAACGACTATTTTCAACCGAACCATTCGGATTTTCTATACAACAAATCTATAATATTAAAACACATAATGATTTTAAAAGCAATCCAAGCAAGAAATAAAAACACGGAAACAATAACACTTATCTTCTATAAAGAAAACACCAGATCTGACTCTAGCTTTTTGCATTTTTGAATTATCCGTCGGAGTATAGGTAAATGCCTTTTTCGAACAAGCATAAATATTTACCAACGAGATCTTTGTAACAAAAAATCCCAAGAACTAAAGCAAAAGAGTTCTCCGAGTGGAAATTTTCAAGCCAACCATTTTGTTTAGTGGTTTTGCACTTGATCGGAAATTTTCACACAACGATTAATATACTTGTGAAGTTCGAGAGTATTCAAGGTTTGGTTAGAATGAGAGAAAAAACATCCAATAATGTTGAGGATAGAATCCTAAATAATCTATTTTTTCTTCACTTATTTTCTGTGTATTATTAAAATATTACATGTATGTAATATTTGGACACATGTAGCAATCCTTCTTATCTAACATGTTGTGTTTTAGGTTTTATACTTGCGCTTTCTGTATATTTCTTGGGCCTCGGCCATCAATATTGGGCCTGAGTTTTTTTTTATGGGGAAATTACACAAAATACGCTGTTTTTTGTACCATTACGATACAATACGCTTTTATTATTCTTGTGCCTATTTTTTTACTTTTGTACCTAATTTTTTTTTATTTTACGTTCCTTGCTATTTTTTGATTATTTTTATTTTTTTTTCGTTTTTTTTGTTCCTGCATTGTTTTATATGTTATATAAGTTGTTTCGAGGTTGTTTAAATTTGTTTCATTATTGTTTCTATGTTATTTTTTTGTTGTTTCGATGTTTCAAAATAACTGTAACCTATTTATTTTGCTGTTTTTTATTCATATATTATTTTGTACATTGTTTCTATTGTTTTGGTGTTGTTTTATAATATTTTTAATGTTGTTCTAATAATATTTTTTGTTGTTTTCATGTAGTATTCAATGCGTAAATACAATTTTTACCTATTTTTAAGATCTTTTTATTTATGTTGTGTTTTAAATATTTTTTACGTTGTTTTTGGGTTGTTTCCATACCCTTTTTAATGTTGTTATGATATTTCTTTGTTGTTTCAATGAAGTTTTCAATGTTTAAATACAATTTTTTACCTATGTTTATTAAAAGAAACATGTTAGAAGCAATGTTGAAATACATAAACATGTTTGAAACAATGTTGAAACATGTTTGAAACAATGTTGAAACAAAGCGTAAAATTTTCCGGGAATTTTCGCTGGAGCGTATTGTTGTGTAAAAAAAGAGCGAGGAGCGTAAATTTAGGTAAATTTGCACCAGAAAGCGTAAATTTAGGTAAAATTGCATAGGAAAGCGTAAAAGACTGACATTGACTTAAAAAAGGTGGGTATTTTTGTCATAAGCCCTTTTTTTATCCCTCCTCCTAATTTTAACAAATGGCCTAATGTCTTATTCATTATTAGCTTAGTGTATCCATTAATCCATAGCACAAATTCGGGTTGGACTTTGTATAATTTCTTTGTACATTTAAATTTCTAAATGGCTTATTCTACATATAACCTTATTTATTATATAATTATTCAATATTAGAAATTATAGACATTATACGAATTACGTATTACAAATTATTTATTTATATGTTTCAAATTTTATCAACATATTTATTTATACGTTTCGAATTTTATTGTACTAAATATTATTATATTTATTTATTCACTAATAGTAATATATTATATTGAGTTATTTTTTAAATTGCTTTATTATTAATAGAAAAATATTGATGATTATCAGATACTATATAATATATATTTTTTATAATTTTTATTTACTAATTTATTATGAAATTGTACATTACTAATTTTATATTTTCATCTCCAAAAATTAATGTAGATCATTGTATAAAAAAATACGAATGTTTATATGTTTACAATTGGGTAAATTTTTCGGCATATTCTGAATCAGAATTTGATATTTACCAATTTAACTTTTTTTTAACCAAAATTGTTATTTATTTTGTTTATTTTCTTAGCAAAAAGATTTGTTGGACAATTATATATTCAGTTGTGTTTTTTCTTACCAAAAATCTAAAAAATACAAAATAGTCAATTATACTTTTCAAAATATACGAACAATGCACTATAAAATCTGTAAAAATAATCAATACTCTAGAAATCTGAACATGGAATACAAATCTGGACAACATATCTATAAATTAAAAACTATCTTACCGAAATGAGAAGAAATATATAAGTAATATAGTTATCGAAAATTATTCAGTGAACATATAATTTTTAAAGTTTTAGGCAGCTTACTAAGTGTTTCTAATAGGTGTACACTTGCCTCAAATATATAATTTATTTTATTTCTTTTTTATTATTTTTATTATTTTAATTTATTTTTGGATATTTAACATAATATTTTGTAAAAATATATTAAATAATAATATTTTTTAATAAATCTTACATTATTTTGTTTGGTCAAGACCTGTCAACGTGCAACTCATTCCCTATTCAAAGGACAGAACAAGTTTGGGTCTTGAGATACCTGTTTTGCCCCGCCCCACTACCATTCCTACAATCAACTTCTTAAAATTAAAATTATACAATACTTCATTATATTACACTCCGTGCATCGCACGGGCAATATACTAGTATATATATAAAAGAAAAATGGTTACTAAATATGTTTTCCCGCCTAAAAGACACTTTTTAAATTTTTTTCTGAAATTATTATATTTGTTTTTATTATAAAGTTATATTTTATCAAATCAATGGTCATTATTCTGATATAATCAATTTCTGGATTCTGAATAACCGAAATTGACTTTATAATTTTGGTAGGAATTGTTTTTTGATTCTGTGATGGTACTTTTAATTTCGTAAACAAATCAACGATAACCAATTTAAATTAGTAAATAATCCTTTATTATAATTGATATATCAAACTGTAAAAGAATAATCACCAAATATAATGTCAATCTTTAATTATTTGTTCCTTTTTTGGGATAAAATCGATTTAGATTAGTCAAACAATCTATGCCCGTAAAATCCGTTTGGAATAAAATTGATTTAGATTCTCCGGAAGCTCTTCCCTTCATCTGACCATTTTCTTGTCCAAAATAAAAAAATAAATTATCAATCAACAAAAGTCGTAAGAATACAACAAAGTCGTATGACACAATCATTCATATACATATAGAAAGATATCAATTAACAAAATATATCATTAAATTGATCGATAAAATCATTTCCTTAAATATGATTTATAAAATCATTTCATTTAAATATGACCATAGGTTGTGCTATAAATATTTGTTGGCATTCTTTCGAAATTCACTTTCATTTGCCAAAGTTCACTTCCATATCATCTTACACGAGAATTCACCTCAAATTTTGTTTAAAAAAATACACAATAGCACCCATATTGACTCTAATCAAAGACCTCACTCAACATGACAAATACAGGTACATGAAACTCCGACTTGTGAAGCTTTTGAAAAGCCAAAATACGACAACAAAACTCAAAATCATAGCCTAAAATTTGTCTTTCATGATTCTGAGGTATATATATACTTACATGTTTTTTATAATTAATAAAATAACAAACAGTTGCTAATATTATTTTTCAAAATAAATATTTATTGTTATCTTAAATTTTTATTTTAAATATTTTTACACTACATGCAAGCTAAAATTCAATTGAATATAATAACTAATATTCCATAAGTCATTTTTCACATAACTGCAATATAAATTTATAATACATTTCGCAAAACAAGTTGCAACATAAATTTATAGTTTTTTCACAGAATATGATGTAATAAATAACACAAATTATTTCTTAAGAAAACTAAATGTAAGGTTGTCCAATTATGGCAACACCAATCTCTGACATTTTCAGAATTACCGTGAATTTCATAGTAACATTTCGAGTTTTTAAGTAATTAAATTAATTATTTTTAATGATTAAATCCGATTGATTTATAATATTAATGCATTTTCTGTATTTAAGTTAAGAGATTAAACCAAACATATTAAAAAATAGCATATAGATATTCTCCTATTATAAAAGCTGCAAATTTAAAAGTTACACTCAAGCAATAAACTGTCGGCCACTGCATGTGCTAAGCAGGAGTCAAATTTAATTTGTAAGATCGATGTACATGCAATCAAGATGAATTTCTAGTGTTTGTATTTAAGATAAGAGATTAAATCAAACATAAAAATATGAATTTAAAAAATTATACAATATCATTATATCAATGTACTTACATAGATACATGTGCAGAATCTAAAATAAAATAGTTTTTCGTGGGTATCAAGATAATTGATTGATACAATATCTACTCTAATAAAAACAACGATTAATTATGAAAATTGATAGAACAATTGATGCATTCATTGTAATTGAGAGAGAATTTGTGTTTCTTACAAATGAAGAGAGAAAAGAAAAACAAATGAGGATGAAGACTTCTAAATAGTGAAGGTTACAAATTATTAAAAGACTAAACTATCTTAACAATACAAATAAATAACAATAATAACATAACATTAAATTACTCTAAATCCCCCAAAATCTATAATAAAGCATCGAGAGTTTGCCAACCAAAAATGAAAACGAAAAAGCGGATGTGCTTTGGTGAAGAAGTCGCAATTTGGGGGATGTAATTAACGGCAAAGTAATAGTACCATGTCAAGATGGTGACGAGTGAGATGACAATCAATTTCAATATGTTTTGTCCTTTCATGAAATACCAATTGTGGGCAATTTGAATGGCGCTCCTATTATATACATAGGAGTGGGATGACGAAGAAAAAAAACACCCATATCGTTAGTAACCATCGTAACCAAACGATCTACCCTAGCCATTTTTATTCTGGTAGAAGAACGAGAGACAACAGTTTGTTTCTTGCTCTTCCACGAGATAAGAGAATCCCCAAGGAAAACACAAAATCCTCGTAGTAGATTTACGAACCGGATCACTAGCCCAATCAAGATTCGAGAAAGCACGTAACTCCAAAAGTAAGAGAAAAATAAGAGACTCAAATATGGTGCCTCTAAGGTATCGTAAGATACGAAGAAACCGCCAAAGGAACGAGGAGAAGTAACAAATTGACTAACAATGTGAATGAAGATAAGCAATATCGGGCATGTAATAGTGAGATAAACCAAGCCGCCAACAATGGTACGATACAAAGTAGGATCGCCAAAAGTGTGCCATTAGAAGAATATCGAACATTAACTTCAATGGGAGAATCAATGATCAATGTGATGCGATCAAGAATATCGGTTGTATACTTGGATCTGTGAGAGAAGATAACCTTTGGTGACCAACGACCTCAATACCTAAAAAATATCGAAGAGAACCCAAGTCTTTCATTTCAAAAAGAGAGGACAATTTTGACTTTTGAGCAAAGGTAATCCCATCAACATCACTACCCGTGATAATCATATCATCAACATATAAGGAGAGCACAATAATACCGCCAAAGAGTTCTTGACAAAGAGAGCAGAATCGTGATCACTCCGATGAAATCCAAGAGAAATAGTGGCAATCGAGAACTTCTCAAACCAAGCACGAGGTGCTGTTTGAGACCATACAAAGCTTTCTTAAGTTTACAAACCTCTCCTGGATTATGGGCCACACCAGGAGGTGGAACCATATAAACCTCTTCTTGAAGAATTCCATTCAAGAATGCATTTTTAACATCCATCTGTGATATATGCCATTTTCGAGAAGATGCAACGGCAATAAGTGTACGAATTATAGTCATCTTAGAGCAAAAGTTTCTCATAATCCAAACCATATTGTTGAGAGAATCCTTTAGCAACCAATCGTGCCTTATACCGCTCAAGAGAACCATCAGACTTTGTTTTAATTTTAAATACCCAACGAGAACCAATTGCATTTTTACCTTGTGGTAGAGGTACCAAATCCCAAGTTTCTGTTTTTGACAAATTTAATTCTTTATAGCTTTTTGCCAAAGAGGATCAAGAGTCGCCTCTTTGTAAGAAGTTGTTCAGAGAGATTGTGAATAGATGACAAAAATGATGTAAAAGATGGTGAATAAGAAGAATAGACAAAAAAAGTAGACTTACGAACCCGTGAAGGATAGCAGGCGTAGGATCCACAATCTCGGGAGACGGAGAGATAGTCGTAGGAGGAGAGGGAGCAAGAGTATCGGTTGAATCATCTTATAGAATCTCTAGGAAAAATCATCAATATCACCAAAGAAAAGGATCAATATGGAGAAGATCGGATTTGACACATTTAGAGCTAGATGGAATGGTGAAAAGAGGAATATGATCAAGAAAGAAAAAAACGTGACACATATAATTTTTGTGCAACAGATCATAACAACGATACCCCTTTTGACCATCCCCATAGCCTAAGAAAACACACATAGCGTAACGAGAAGACAATTTACTACGTTCAACGTGAGGACGAAGAACAAAACATGTAGAACCAAATACTCGTAAGAAAGAGTAATCGAGAGCATAACCAAGTAATTTCTCAAATGGTGACACACCCGAGTTATGAGCGGTTGGGATCCTGTTGATTGAATAAATAACAGAAGAACGGCTTTTAATTCATTTGTCAGCAGATAATAAAAGAGAACGGGGTTTCAATGATATGTCTATGTTTTTTTCAAAGAACACCATTTTGTTTGATCAAGACAAGAAGTTTGATATATAGTTCCATCTAAAGCAAGCAATTCACGAAAATTATTAGATGTATATTCCCCACCCAAATCACACCTGAAACACTTTATAACAGCAGAATGCTGCGTTTTGACAAGAGCTCGAAAAGAGGTATAAATTCCCAAGAAATCAGAACGACGTTTCATCATATAAACCCAACAATAGCGTGTATGGTCATCAATGAAAGAAACATAGTATCGGGACCCTCCTTTTGTGGCAATTGGAGAAGGTCCCCATACATCAGAATGAATCAAATCGAATGGTGCAGCTGAAATGGAGAAGCTTTTACTAAAAGGCAATGCAGAAAACTTAGCAAGTTTACAACCACTACAACCAGAAATATCATGACTTTTCAAATTTCCTAACAATCCAGTGGATGCTAAGTACTTTAAACGAGAAAAAGATACATGACCCAAACGAGAATGCCATAAATAAAAATTAGACGAAGATGGACCCAAACGAAAAGAAGACAAATCAATAGTAGAAGCTGCGACATCTGGTACACGAAGTTCATCCAAAACATACAACCCTCCACTCCTACGGCCTGTCCCAATCGGCCCTCGGGAGTGAGGATTTGTTTATGACAAGAATCGGAAGAAAAAGTCACAGAATTGAGAATCACATAGTTTACCAATGAAACAAGATTTAAAGTAAGTCGGGAATATGATAAACACCAAGTAGAGACAAGAGTCATCAGAACCAACACCGCTAAGGGCATAGGTGTGCCATCGTATCATAACAGACGTGGAGTTTGAAGGAGAAATAGAAATAAATGATTTCGCATTAGGGGACATATGATAAGAAGCTCCCGAGTCTAATAACCAAATAGATGAAGATATACCGAGAAGCTGGGTGACGACAAACCTGCAGCGGACATAGCATGTGGTTGAAGGCTAAAAAATTTCCGGAACGCTCAGAGAGAATCTGCATCGAGAGAGAATCTGCAGTAGTAGTAGTAGTGGACGATGAAGCAACTCCATTTGAAAGAGTCGGATGGTGGTACAATCTGCGGGCAAAGATTATGCGGTGGAGGTGGTCAGGACCACGTTGAGAAGCGAGTGGTACGGAGGAGCACGCGGCCGGGTGGTCGACCCATCAACTTCGGGCACCGAGCCTTCCAATGTCCCAGGAGTTCTACAAAAGCTACATTCATCCGGGAGCAAAGCCTTTAGGATTTCGCTTATTCGAATACTTTTGGAATGGGCGATTTGGAATCTAAGACAGATGGGTAGGAGTGGGAAGGATCCCCTTTATCGATGCGAGACTTGTGACGTGTTTCATCGCAGAATTAATTCATGACCACGTAATCAACGGTTGGAAGAGGACTACGATGCAAAATATTTCCACGCAATGACTCAAAATCATCACGAAGAGCCATAAGAAATCGAACCAACCGTTGTTCATTACGTCGGGCAATATAAGGAGCAAATACAATATTTCTCACAAAGCTAATTGGTCCCAAAGATTAGTCATTGCCGAATAAAATTCCTGTAGTCATGTCTTTTTGAAGAGTTCGAATGTCCATTTCTAATCGATATTGTTTAGCAAAATTTGATTGTGTGTACAATCGTTCTAAGTGCTCCCAAACTTCTCTTGCGTTTCATATTTTGCCAATTGCATACCAATCGAACTCTCAATGAATTATTAATCCATGTAATAATCTTAGAATTATTAACCTCCCAAGCCTCCAATTGTTCAAGATATTTGTCATTATTCTCACTCTTGGGTTTAGATTGAGTCCCATTTACAATATTCCACATTCGTTTTCCCTCAAAAAATTTTTATCACATAACTCCAATATGTATAATTTTTCCCATCCAATCGAACACCAATAGATTGCAACGAATCATTTAAGCCATATTACACAACCAACAAATAAGCTCAACCAAATAACCAACAAAACAAAGCCAAACCAAACAAAATAATGCATTCGAACTTGAAATATTCGAATTAAAATAGTAGTAAGGAAGATTACCCAAACATCAAAACAATGAATATTGCAAATGCTCCGACCGCTTCGATCTATTCCGAGGTGTTTCAACAAAATGTCCGACCGCTCCGATCTACTTTAGCAACTACTCTGATCTACTCCGATCTGCTCCGATCTACTAAAACTACGAACTGGGGAAAAAAAAAATTCTTAACATCGTTGTATGGGATCCGCGAACGTCGTGTATGGGATTAAATTTGGCTCTGATGCCATGATAGAACAATTGATGCATTCATTGTAATTGAGAGAGAATTTGTGTTTCTTACAAATGAAGAGAGAAAAGACAACTACACAAATGAGGATGAAGACTCCTCTAAATAGTGCTAGGTTACAAATTATTAAAATACTAAACTACCCTTAACAATACAAATAAATAACAATAATAACATAACATTAAATTACTCTAACAAAAATATGGCAACATAAATCTATGACATTTTCCAAAAAAATAATGATTAATTCTGAAATATGAATTTAAAATTTTTGCAATATCATTATATCTTAACTAATTACATAAATTTAAGTGCAAAATCTATAATAAAATCGCTTTTCTTGGGTATCAAGATATTTGATGGATATGGTATCTATACTAATAAATACTATCTTCTAGAACACTACATATTGGCAGTATATAAACAGCACCGACGCACCATAAAAAAATTAAAGTACCCTAATTTTTTATTCAAAAAAACTGTACGTATAGATTCCACAGCAGCAACGAAAAAACACACAACAAGATTTCACACCAAAAGACAAAAAAAAAAGATTCAGGATATACATTTGTGGGGAATAAACGTATAAGAAATAGTGATAATGAAGATGGTATTATATTTTTTATGCTAATATATTATATAATTATATATTTTTATAGATTTAATATGTAACAGATCAATGGTTATATTTTTGCTGTAGTAACTTACATGTATACGGATTTTGCAACGTTAATTTCTGCTCTATTTGTAATATACACACATTTAATCTGAAACATATTCAATAATAATCATTAGTCAATGATTATATAATATATGTTGTTGTATGAACAAATTGATTATAATTTTAATGACTTATCTTTAAAAATCTTGTGATGTATTATATTGGATTATACTTCTTATAGTACTATACTTCATAATCTGAGAAGAAATAGCAAATGATTAATGAGAACAAATCAAATATCAAGAGAAATGAAATTAATGGAAGACAAGTATTTTATTTAACTTATCTGAAAACAATTTAATTCCTCTAAACGTCTACGTATAGCCTGGAAGATAATTTAAAAAAAAAGTATCTATCAGTTACACAATATTAAAAAATAGTAGAAGTACTAATACTTATAGAATGTTAAGTATAAAATGAGAAACTGCCATTTTATTTAAAAAGAAAAAATGAAAAAAAAATATATGTTGATGAAACTGCCATTTAGAAATTTGCAAATCAGAGAATAAAGGAAACTTATAAAAGCTTCTTGGCTGGCATTACATCTGCAGATAATTTCTGTGATGAAACTACCATTACTTGAAAAGCTGCTTTTAATTTGAGGCTTGCACTATTTGTCATGTTAGATAAATGTTTTTATCAAGATTTTGATGATTATGTTTAAATGAGTTTTTATACCAAAACAATGTTTATAAATGTTGTCCAAATACTCCTAAATGATTTAAAATGCTTTTACTAATTTTTGGAGTATTTCTTAGAGTTTATTACTAGATAAAATTGGACAACACTTTTGATGATTTTGTGTTAATTGGTTTTTACACCAAAACAATGTTGTCCAAATACTCCTAAAAGATTTGAAATATTTTTACTAATTTAATGGAGTATTTCTTAGAGTTTATTATTCGATAAAAATGGACAACACTTTTGATGGTTTTGTTTAAATGAGTTTACTATGTTTATAAATGTTGTCCAAATACTCCCAAGTGATTTAAAATATTTTTACTTATTTTTTGGAGTATTTCTTGAAGTTTATTTTTGATAAAAATCGGACAACATTTCAATTTAAAAAAATGAAGGTCGAACGGCATCAAGAAGCACAAAATGAAACAGAAAATATCGAAAAAAGGGGGAGAGTGATTTTCGGTGAGATGCGCTCTAAAATCCGCACCCCCTTGGCCGGTCGCACCCCCGCAACCCCTACCCGGATCGCACTATTTTCATTCAAGCGTTCAAATCTTATACTTGATACAGGCAATCTTTTAACAAGAAAATTTGTACCGTTGAACTCCTTGACAATAAGATTTGCTTTTCAATTTTGTACAATATTTCTATATCATGTGATCCTTTTTGTAGACAAAAGAAGAAGAAGAATGTTGAGCCTATGTTGGTCAAGACTTCCCTATAAATAGAGGATGAATTGAAAACACAAGATGTAACAAACACAAGCAAATACACAACAAGAAATCGCAAATTTCCAAGCTTTCATATTCAACACTCTTGTTGTATTTATACTAAGTATTTCACTTTCACAATGCTTTATTTCTTGATTACACTTGCACTCAAATTGTAATATTCATTATTGAGTTGTAATCTTAATTTTTGTCATCATTCAACACAAGACATCCTTGTGAGTATTTTTGGAAAGAATACACTTGGGTGATCTATGTGATAGGTGTTTCAAGAGTGTGGTGCTCTTGAGGTATTGAAGAATTTGGTATTCTCCAAACGTAATCTTCACAAGGTGCCGTTGGAGATTGTGGTAATCTTCAAGAGAGATTGTGGTAATCTCAAGGTGGTGTTGTAGAAAGTGTGGTGCTCTTCAAGGTGATGTTGTAAGGTGTTGTATTAATTTTGGAAATTAATAAAATCTTTTTTTTTTTGATCCAGGAATCTTGGGGTGGTAGAGGATTAGGCCCTAGGTGGGTTGAACCTCTATAAATCGACGCGTGTTGTTTACATTCCCCACCTTTATTATTGTCTTGGCGTAATTGATTCGAAAAAGAGGGCGAAATCGAAAAGATGGAGATAATCTATTCACCCCCCTCTAGATTATCGTAGCCGCTTGGACTTACATGTCATCCTCCATTGATTAATCATTGCTAACATGGGGAAAAAAATCATCACAAACATTAAAAAAAACAACGAAAAATAGTGTAGTATCTACAAAGGCATCAAGAAAAACATAGCAAAAAACAGTGTAGTATCTACAAAGGCTTCAAATGATTATATAGAATATTAAGATAATTTTTGTTTATTCCAAATATCTTAATTTCAAAAATATAATAAAGCATTTAATATGAGACCAACTCTAAATATTACCAACTATCAGTTATATATCAACGTTTTAAAAATAAGGGCATAACGTCTGCTGTTAAAATTAAAGTTTACATTTTGTTGTAAAAATTCATAAATTTGGTGTCAAGAGTATGAAATGATTCCAACCTAATCCTCAAAAGTAATAAATACCTTAAAGAATAAAGGGTCAAAATAATAGCAGGGTGACTTTATTCCAAGATATTACAGAATAGTATCAGATTTTCTAAAAATTGTATTTTCATAAATATCTAAAAATACCTTTACTATGAACTTTCCTAACTTGAAGTAAAACTCAATAAACATTTTAAAAAAAATGTTAAAGAGTCCAGAAAATATAAATTTTCGATAGATGCCTCTGTAAAATCCCAAAAATGCGCTTATCAGTTTAGTTTAAACTTGATACAGTCCAGATAACAAAAATTTCCAAGACAAATCAACCCCAAAATAGTTTAGAATCTGAGTTTGAAAAAAAAAATAAAGAACATGCAAGCAAAACAATAAAGCTAAAACTATACTAGCAATGGTTTAAATTTGATGATTTCAAAAATAAAATACTTACCAATGTTTTTTTTAGATGAATCCATTTTCCACCTCGATCCCGCAAACGATCAAACATCGAATAAACTTCAATGGATATGAGAAAATTGCAATAGTTAATATAAGGATAATTTTCGATTAATAAGAAGATTTTTATGTTGAGTTTGAGTGGAAAAAATGAAAGAAAAAAAATCAGAGCTTTCTCGAGACATGGAGAAGGCGGAGATGAGATAAGAGAGAGAAATGGGAGATGACTGATGAGATGCACTCTATTTTGCAGATAGTTTTTTCTAAAAAATAATTTTGACTACTGTTGTGAAAGTCTGAAAGACGTGTCAATATCTTATGCAACAATAATACACGTTTCGTTTGGGTTATATTATCGGATAGGCTTCTAATTGTTTTTTAAAAAAAAAAAACAAATTTGATTATGGGCTTAGATGCAATAGTTCTTGATTTTTAAGTTACCAATATGGCTTTGTCTTAATGGATTCAGGGTAGTATTAGCTATTGGGCCTGACAATACCAAAACATTTATGCCTTTGCCTTTTCATTACAACTTTTATATATTTAAATTTAATTTTGTTTAAATGATTTTCCAAAATTTAAACAAATTGAATTCTATATAAAATAATTTCTTATGATATTAAATGTATCAGAATTCTTTCAAATATATGAAAAATATTATTCATATTCTTTTTTTATTTTTTACTATTTGAATAGTATTATAATAGATGTTTGTGCATTATAATTTTAAAATTGTATTATTATATTGATAATTACATATCTATATATTAAATTTTAAAATAGATAATTACTTTGTAAAAGAGTTTCTAAATTTTAATTGCAATCATAATTTTATAAATCATAATATTTAGTTTTTTAATATTTAAAAAAATATTTATTTGTTAAAAAGCATTCGTAAAAAAAATTTGTACAAAGAAGTATTCCAAAATTTGTAATTTTCATTTAGAATGATGTAACCTGATTTTTTTCATATATGTATTATATAGTTTTACATTACATGTAGATTGTATATGTTATAAACATTCATTTTCTAATGTTGACTTCTTGCATGATCTGCACACCCCATAATTTTTGAATGGGATAAGATCTTCCAACGTTCCTAATCATGAATTGCATTTGAAGGTTGAAACTCCAGTTATGCTTTTGAGGAACATGGATCATTCAATTAGATTGTGTAACAACTTTAGATTTGTGATTACGAGGCTCGCCAGACATGTACTTGAAGCTATAGTTCTACTGGAACTAATGCAGGTCAAAAGTTGTTGATTCCCGAATGACACTGACATCGTCAGACCTCAGAGTTCCCTTCAAGTTTCAATGGAGACATTTTCCTTTGATTATTTTATACGCCATGACCATAAACAAGAGCTAATGACAATCTCTCTCCAATGTCGGGTTGTATTTGAAGAATTTGGTATTCATCATGGCCAATTGTACGTTGCTGTTTTATGAGTCACCAATCATAAGGGATTAAAAATATTAGTTTGTGGTGAAGATGAATAAAAAAACCAAACAAATGGCTGATGTAGTGTACAAAGAAGTTAATTATTAAATGTATTGTTTTAATGATTTTAATTTGATTAATTAATTTGTTTGAAATATATTTTTTATATTTTTTAATTTTTATATACATCCAAATTATATGGTCCGACACAACAAACCCAATATAGTCTGACACAATATATTTCATATTGTGAGATAAACCACTCTCTGTGCATCGCACGGGCAAAACACTAGTGCGTACTAAATTAATTAAATTTTTAGAACCCAACAATATAATTTTAGGTTAAAATCCTTACATGGGTGCTCCACTGCCCTTGAACTTAGTTAAACTTAGTTAATATTATCAACCTATTTCTCTTTGTATGAGTCTACCTTTTTTTTTGGAAAGCGCGTCTACTTTTCTTTCTAAGCCTAATACATATTTGTAAATGGTAATACAATTAGAGTTGTTAAAGGGGAGGGGTCGGGCCAGGCTAGCCCGCCAGGAAAATTGGAAATTCGGACCGAGCCAGGGGTGAGTCAAATAGTGATCGACCTACTATTTTGGAGCCCAACTTGACCCAACCCATTAAAATTACACATAAAAATTCGGGCCGAAAGGGGCATGCCAAATAGGTCCGACTCATTTCAAGCCTCTAAAAATAAAGTCCGGTTGGCCATTTTACGGGCCTATCGGGCCGGGCTCATTTTGACACATATAAATAAAGTACATAGGTGCGGTCTTAAGTAAACATGGTATGTTCAAATGATGTGTTTAGTAGTCAGTACCCCCTCATTCGACCAAATCATATTTCATGTTCCATTTCCTATTCCACTTCTTGTTCCACTCCATTGGATGTTTGACACATGTATTTACATCTAAAAAATCAACAACCATGATTAGTTTATTAACACATGTCCATCATCCAATGTAGTAGAATAGGAGGTGGTCCGGTGGAACACAAAAAGTGGAACAGTGTTCGCCAAAAAATATTTGGATCTTACAACTGCAAGTGTACATTGTAGTTTATAAACTAATGGCAAGCAATGTCGTATTCCTCAGGGATTGACTACGAAACACTTAGGCTATAATAATATCGCATTCCAATTTTATTGAAGCGACCGAATCTCAAGTTTTTATAAAAATCGAAAATAAATGAAAAATAAATAAATTTGCGAACCCCACAAGTATTTTCAACAACCACGGAAGCAACATTAGGTACATAATCTCAACACGTTTCTTCAATATTAAATCCAATTAAAGTTTCAATAACCAATTCATGCGTTTCTATGGTTCAATTCCTAAAATAGTTTATTTCCCCTCCCGAGTAGCGCATAAACAGTAGATTAATAATAATTGAGGTCTCCCAATCCATCACAACTATTATTAACTCCCAAAAGATCTTTGGATTGAAATACTCCCCACAAATAGAAGTAGTCTCCCGATACATTACCCTATTTATATCTGAATTCGATTTTTGTTTCGTTAGCACTCACCTCTTAGATTATGGACTAACAAGTATGACATACAAATTATTGATCAGATAATCGACAATTAAGAATAAGCACTCGAATTCATAAAATAGAACACATGAATCAATTATGAAAATAATTAATCAAGATTTAACATGAATCCACACTTTTGATTATGCCCTAAGATCCGACAGATTAGCCAAACATTGATAACAAATTCATAGACAAACTTGAAATCAACATTGTGACATCGTTTAAGCACAAACAATATATCTAAACTAAGAAAGAAAACCCCTTCTTGTTAGGATGGATTCTCCTTCCAAGCCTTCGAAGTTGTTGTGCTTCCGTAGATGCGAAAGGCCTTGTGGTGTTCTTCGTAACCTAGCCCACCTCTCTCAGAAGACCTTTGATCTAGTGTTCATGTGTATTTTGGTGTGTTGTATGGTGTATTGATGTATGAATTTTTGTGCAGCCCTTGGGTCCCTTATATAGGTGCTTGGAGAGATCATTTGTAGAGTTTGAGTGGGAAAAGAACACAAAAATCCACCATACTGCGTCACACGGTCTGGTTGTGCAACATCACACGGCCACTTCACACGGCCAAGTGGTCCCACACGGTCCACCTGTGTGGCTTATTTTTGTCCTCTGTTTCTTCCCAACTTCACACGGACATGTCTTCATGGCACGGGCAAGTCACACGGCCGTGTGGCCCCACACGGTCCGGCAGTGTGATGTGTTTTTTTGTCCAATTTCTTTGTCTTTTCGATCTTCTCTTTGCACTCGTCAATCCTATCTGGGCCTTCCAACTAATATTTCTTCGATTATGCTCTGTTTCCTGTAAAAAGTTACAAGAATACGCAGTATCATGCCCTTCTAAGGAAACCAAGTAAAAACACACTGAATATACATGCAAATGTATCAATTATATATCATTTTAAGCCCCTAAATTTACGTATATTTTATAAGCATCAAAATCTCCCAAACTTAAAGCATTGCTCGTCCTCGGCAAATTAAGAAAAATAATCTCAAGGGGTACAGAGAACACACAAGAACACTATAAACATTTAATCTCATTTGACTTCATATTCAAGTAAACCATGAAATTCATTATCAAGAAGTCATCAATCGCAAGTTCAACATAATTAATACTTTATCGGGTACTTGACTCGCGACTTACAAGTAGTAGTGGTGTATCACTCATCTCTCAAATTGTATGGTAAGTGTTTACGCTCAAAATTGATTCAGTGAGAGTAGAACTACCATATGCTTGTAAATCGTTTAACATCTCTACCACTTTTGTGTGCACAACTTAAGAATCAAAAAGGACTTTTATTTGGTTGTAATGTAGGCTCTTTGGTAAGGGTAGGAAAAATTTGGATTAAGTGACTTGACTTGAGCAAATAGAATTTAAGTACACATATTTGCAACTCACCAACCTAATTTTATCATAAAACTCATTCTTTTCAAGATAATTTTTCTTGTTCAACTCAACTCCACTCTTATTTCTTTTTTTTCATTCTTAGGCCTTTTTGCTTTTTTTTTCTTTTTCTTTAGCCTCAAGCTCGCAATTTTCTCCGAATGTTTCTTTCTTTTCTTTCTTTTGCTTCTCTTGCTCGATTTTCTCTTTTCTTTTTCAGAGATTTTCTTTTTTCCTGAGCTTCATACATTCTTCATTCACTTAGATACTGCTCATCCCTATTTCTTCCTCTCTTTTTTCATAAATTTTCACCACATCTCCCCCAAACTTTTCATTTTCTATAAGCTCAAGAGATTTCAGGGATAAAATCATTTTTTTTTTTCAATTTTAAAGATCAATGTGGCTAACAATAAAAAGTTTTGGCTCAAAATTGGCTAACTAGAGAATCTGAGTTCATAGGTAGGCTTTTTAAGCTAAACAAAGATGGTCTTAAATCATTTCCAAAAATTGCACACACACATGGCTTAAATGAAGATACCATAGCAAGTTCTAGAGTTCTATCAATCATGAATGACACACTCAAGAACAAATAAGCTGCATAAGTAAAGCAGTTTAAGGCACAAAAGCTCACAAGCTTATATTTCCATCATGCTCAAATACCCAATTTTCTCAACTCATGCCAAACAAATAAAAGACATCTCTTTAACCATTCATTGCATTATTCACAAAAATATGTCATCTCATAAAATTAAATGCTCATAGTAAAAATCATACGGAAGCTATGCTCTTTCAAAAATCTTGATTAAAAACACACACAAAAGCAATTAAACGTGTTAAAGCGATAAACGTGCTAAAAATCAAATAAAAATCGAAAAATAATAAAAAAATAAAAAAAATTTATGCAAATATTTGTATGCTCTACATGCAATCCTAAATGCAATGCAAAATGCAAAAAGTACTAAATTACGCATTCTTGACAACCCCCAAACTTAAAATATGCTTCGTCCCGAACATATGAGGAAATTATCAAATGTAAAGAGGAATGCGTAATAAGTACTTACATGGATCAATGTGGGCGTGGAGGTGGGGGTAGTGGCCTTATGAAATATGCCACTGATCCATACAAGACACCATCTCGTACATGTACTGCTGCTGCTGGGTGATGGCATCGAACCGTTGTAAGTACTCTGCGTGGTACTCATCAACTGATAATTGTCATCTATCAACTTGCCCATATGGGCTTCCATCCTTTCTAGTCTATCACTCATGCTAAATGGCCAGTTACCCCTTGTCTAGAGGATTCCGACACATCCCTCATAGGTTCATCTTGCTTTTCTTGAGCAGCAGCCCCCTGTTCACTTCTTAGTAACCAATTACCCCTATTTCTTACAGATGTAGCTTCTGGGTTAGGTAGCCTAACTTTTGTTCTATTCGCCTAATTTAGCTAGTAATTCCGCCCATCGAATTGAATCATTTTCATATCAGATAAAATAGTCAAATCAATCGGTTTTAGCCCCGCGACCTCCAGATACCCTTCAAAGCTAACATTAAAGTATTCAGCAATAGGAGTAATAAACCCCCCAATACAAATTCCTCCCCTATCAGACTTTCTCACTCTATCAATTTGTCGGGCTATCATAGCCCCGATGTTTCGCACAACCTCTGTCCCCGATGCCATACACCAAATAATAAATAACTCATCTACTCGCAAGGTCCCTATGCTTTCCTCCCTCGCAAAAATCATTTCCGCTAATGCTCTTTGTACATTGCGGAATACGGGATTTCTAATGCTAGATACCTTTGAGGTATCTGGTGTGTAGATTCGTTTACCAGTTATCTCCCTCCAAAATCTATCCTTATCAAAATCTTCATGCTCCTCAACTCTATAAACCAGAGTTCTATGTATTTCATTTAAATCATCAATAGACAACTCCCTCGGCTCATTCGCTAACATGAATCGAATCCCCATCAAATTTTATTTTCAAACTACTAATTTGAAACTACTCAAGAACTCAAGCATATAAATCGAATAAGTAGCCCAATGCCCATTTAATAATTCATGTCAATCCACCGGACCACACATAGCCCGAAAATCTTCCAATAAACCCAAATTAGCAAGAGTAGGTTCATCGAGATACCTTGTATTTATCCATTGTCGATAATAGAGTATCGCCCATCTAGCCTGGTGTGTTTCATTCGGCAAGATGACATTCGAGGCTTTCGGTTCGTCGGCTGCGTATTCTTATTGTGGCTCGGGTTCGGGCTCCGGAGTTGGTTCACTTCTTCTTCTCGTGTTCCTTCTTGTTCCTCTTTCTCCCCTAGAAGCCATGAAAATCAAATCTATGAGGTGAAAAAAAATCTGAAATTTGAAACTTTGAAAACCCCTAAACTTGGTGTAGAACTTGAAGAAGTTGAAAATGTGAAGGCTTTAGGTGATGGGTTTCTTGAGAAGTTGAAGAGTTTGTATTTTTGGGGTGAGATTATAGTAAATTTGAAGAGATTTGGAGAGGAGATTGAGAATTTTGGGAGAGAATTTTCGAGTTGTAGGGTTTGGGTAGGAGAAAGTGGGATAAAAAAATTGAGTTTTGGGGGTGAAAAATGGATTAAATCTGCGATTGACGGGCCACACGATCTGTGTGGGCTTGCATGGCCGGGACGTGCGGCCCTATGCGCCCAGCTGTTGTTCCTGCCGCATCCCACACGCCCTGACTGTGTGGCATTGGTCTGCTCGCTGTATCGCACGGCCTGGTCGTGTGATGCAATTTTTCCTTTTTTTTCAATTGGGAGTTTGCCGTGACGCCTCCTATACAACAACTCACAAAACTAAACACAACTAAAAATTAAGTTAATACTAAAAAAATAAAATTTAAATTTAAATAAATTGAAGGCGATAAAAAATAATAAGGAAATAGGAAATAAGTTGGGTTGCCTCCCATATAGTGCTAAGTTTTACGTCTTCAGCCAGACTTCAGATTTCTATAATCACTGTCGTTGAATCATGTCGGTTGAAATCTGTGAGCCCTGAAAGTCTGTACCATCCATCAGACAAATGACATTGCATTGTTCCCTCGGATTCATATCCGTGTTGCTTGGGAATTTGCCCTTTTGATGTTGGCCTCCCACTTCAGTTGCGATTTGAGATACTTGTGTTTCTAGAGATTTCAATCTTGCATTTACGTTCGTGTTCAACTGAGTGACATGTTCCTTGATCCTGTCTATCTTTGATTCATCCTTGTTCAGTCTTTCCCTAGTTTCCGATAAATGAGGATAACATCTCTTCTACAGATGCTTTCTTTTCATTTGACTCCGCTCTGCCTTGATTACCCACATTAAATCCCGGAAGTGGCTGAAAAACATTTTTATTGTTAGCATAAGAAACGTTTTCATGGTTTCGCAACCACGGATGATAGTAATTGAGTGTCTGATTATTTCTATAATTGTTGTTGAAGTTTCTTTGTTGTCCCATAAAGTTCGATTCTTCTTCAACAATATCAGGATCTCTTGGAGTCACTTGATGCATCGTATCCAGTTTTGTAGGTCCCAAGGAGTGTGGTGTAAGGTTTAGAAGGGGGGGTTGAATAAACCTAACCAAATTTTTGAATTTAAGTCCTTTAAAATTATTCAATAGAGTTGACTCAAACAGCTGTGTCCTTGAAGGACAACTAAGTTGGCTATTCAGCTGAGTTACCCATTCAACAGACTCGATAGAGCTGTTGATATTATAACTCGACTGCTTAACCCAAATACATAACTTGGCTGTTTTGGTTTTTGACAGCGGAAGACTTAACACCCTTTGATTTGTTTAAGGCTTGTTTTTAACACTTGATTTTTATCACTTGGTTATTTATCAGTTGGATACCAAATATGATACTAACAGCTGATATAAAGTAAATATGCAGGAAGGTAAATTTGCTGAAAGTAAATGACACAAATATTTTATAGAGGTTCGAAGATGGGGTAATTCTTCTAATCCTCTCTTCTCCAACTCTTGGAGGAATCTACTATGTAACAGATCAGTTTACAAAGCGGTGAACAGTCTGGAGACAGCCTTGATCACACAACTGGCTTCTCTTGCGACTCAGCTTCTTCACAGGGCAACTACCTTGCTACTTCAGCTCATTTCTCAAGTTCTTGGATTTGATCATGAAGCCCTCCAACAAACTTGATAATGGTTCGACCTTGAACCTTCCTACAATCCAGGGTTGGAAAGTAGACCCCTTTGGTTTCTTCAAAAGTTTCCTCTTCAACAGATTTGAAGTTGTCTTTCCATCACAACTTGTGTTGGAACGAGTTCCTTCGAGTTTCAAGCTTGAAGATTATCTTGATAAGCTTTGAGAATATTGCCGGTTATTTGCTTGAATATTGCTTACTTGTTCATGGTTCAGGTTTGCAAGGTCACCTCTTCTCAATAGCTTCCTCAGCCTTTTATAGTGCACATTTCAAATTTTGCCCGTTGAAGAGATAGGCTAATTTCAAATGTCACTTTTGTGGTTGTTGGCTTGTCTTGTCTTGGTCTGCAGTCCTTGATGTAGAGTTTTCTCGTATTAATGGCATACCAGTTTTGCAGGTGTCTGACACAAGATGCAGTGCTTCCCATTGGTTCATTCCTTTTGCACAATTCCGGGAAAAGCACTTTTAGACCTGACAGCTTTACATGTTACTATATCGAGTAACATTTGTTGACTTTATTCCAACGGATCTAAGTCAGTTGTCTTCATTTGACTGTTGTCTTTACCCCAGGTGACTTAAGTCAGCTCCAATCATAAGATTGACTACAATGTCACTCAACTGACAGACTTGGCTCCTTAAATTGACTTGACTGACACTTTACTCAGTTGTTCCTCAGCTGACTCTTCTTCAGTCGAGTACTTGACTTGCATCTTGGCCACACTCAACTGACACACAGCAGAGTCTTCATTCCAGTCCGCAGTTGACTTCTTGTAATCCTTGGCATAGCTGACTTGACTCAGCTCTTTCAGCCGTATCTATTACAATGCAACTTATAAGGAAAATAGGGTGCCAACTTCCTATTTTAAGTTTTACATGGTATCATCAAAATCTAACAAATAAATTTCCTAATAATTTCCCCCTTTTTGATGATGCCATAACTTAAATTAAATAAGTAAACAACAAAGAAAAATACAGACAATGTAGTAACAAAGAATGTATGCTTTAAATGAATCATTTTATTGATCATAACATTCTTGTCCTTTACATAGCTGTTTGCAATAAGTATCAGATCTATATAATTATACATGTCAATACACAAATCTAAGCTAAAATACATATAGAGTGAAGATTACAGGGAAATTTACTGAGCCTATCAACGCCTTGTCCTTCAACGCCTTTGTTGCTTCCTTCCTCTCTCTTCTTCAACTCTCTTCCTATCAGCATTAGTTCTCTTCCTCTTTATTTCCTGTTCTTCTTCAACCTTCTTCCTGTCATCTTCAGCTCTTCTTCTTCTTCTCTTCTCATCTTCTTCCCTTTTGTTTTTCTCATACGCTTGCTTTGCAGCAGGGTCATCCCTTCGATGCCTTTCTTCCCACTCTAGAGTTGCTCTGGCATTTTCTTCTGCCCTTCTTTTCTTGGCTTCTTCAATTTTACGCGCAACATCTAAATTTGCCAAATGGTCCTGCCCAGCCCAGTACGTGAGTCCCTTTTTCTTAGGATCCACAAAAGTGACATCTCTTGGCCTTGACCGTGATTGAGAACTTCTTCCAGCGCCACTTTGTCTTCCCTTTCTCGACTCTGCTCCTCTTTCTCTAAGAGAATACTGTACATGGGCCTTGGATTTTCCAGCTGAGTGACTGCTAGCACTCTGCTACTTCTCAGCCATGTTGCACTCCTCCAGGCCTTTTCCTAGTACAACTCCCAGGCTTGAGTTAAAGTCATTCCTTCGAAGTAGCCTTCAGCTTCCAAAGTTTGAAATTCTTCCATAGATATAGGCTCAGATCATGCATCCATCATTACTTCTCTAGGGGGCTCTATCATGGCATTTTCTAATCCAGCTGGGAGACCACCATGCTGTTTCAACAGTTCTTCCACTCGAGCTGACTGCTTCTCAACCACCTTCTCAAATGCAGAATCAATTACCTTTCTTTTATCTTTCATGGCCACTGCATCTTTTTCAATTGGTAATTTCAAGGGTAGCTTGCTGAGAATATCAATTGTGACTTGACCTTGCTGTGGGGTTTCAGCATACATCAATTTCAAAGGAAGATTTTTGGTTGTGCTTCCTTCCCCCCTCAGCTTTGTCATCTCCTTTCACTTTCTCTTCCTTCAATCCCTTAAGGGACTCATCTTCCCCCTTTTTGGCATCATCACCAAAATAAAGAGGTATCCCAGGGAACAAACCACTGAGGATGAAGTCCACTCGGTTGTTCGTCAAGTTGTGCTTGGAGTCTGCTGCATCATATGCCTTTCGAAATTCTGAGCGTGTGGCCTTAGACTCGACTGTTACTATCTTCATTTCAGCCATGAGAAGATCGAATTTCTCATTCATGTTGTTCTCGAGTCTGGCAATTTCATTCTTGTGGAAATGTTGTAGCAGCTCCATATCCGACTTATGGGATTGTTCAATCCTCGCAATATACTCCTTCATTCTCTGTTGGTACATGGAATTATCCGCACTCCACATGAGCATCTTTGCAAAAAGTTCTTTGAAGTATTGGACCTGCTCTGCTCTCATGGCAGTCTGATGTTGAGCCCACTCCCTGATGCGCACTACAATCCCTCTCAAATCTGTTGTGAGGGTGGCATCTCGATTATCCAAGCGTAAGTCCAGAGAGGCCTGATGACGTTCCATCTTCTCAATTGCTTCGCAGATTTTCTTGAAGACTTCGCGAAACTCAACTGTCAAGTTGGATTCAGCTGCCGGCCACTCTACGTTAAAGTTGAAGTCTGCTGGTACAATCGTGTCTGTGGGAATGACTGGCTCTTCCCGTACTGTATTTTTTCTTAATTCAACAACTGATTCTTCCTCCAATTTAGGCAGATTCTTCGAGAATGGGAATATATCTATAAATACACCATCGCGCACAAATGGGATTTCTTGATTTTGTGGTGCCTGCGATGATTCAGCTCTTTGTGCCTTAGCTGCGACAACTTCATTGGCAGAAGTCACAACTGTGGGAGCCTATGACGATGTTGTAGGAGTTATTACTGCTGCAGTTGTGGGAGCCTGCGCAGCTGACTCGTTTGCAGCTAGAGCATTTTGAGATGTTTGCTCAGCTGACTGAGCCTCGGCTATCTTAACAGCTTCTTCGGTCTCAGTGTTTTCTTCTAAATGAATAACCATGTCCTCAGTTGTATCATCAGCTTCATCGGAAGATGATGAAGCCTTAGGGGATGGCTCATCATCAAAATTAGACCTCATAGGAGCCGTCTTCTCACTGACTTGGCTCTGGGTTTTGAGAACATATTCAGTTGTGTCCATTGCTGGATCTTCATGAAGAATGGACTCAATTTCATCCCCCGATCCCAGAATTGAAGTGTCAATATGCTCTTGGGAATCATGAAGGGCACTTATTTCCTTTTCTGCAGTAGCACCTTCGAGTGGAGGGTTGTTATGTTCATCTTTGCCCTTACCTAGGGAAGTCTCAACCTCCCTTTGGCCTTCAATACCCCCAACAATCTCAACTGCTGCAGGGCCTTGTACATTCCCTTCGGCAATCTCAGTTGTCTTAGGGTCTTCTACTATCCCTTTAACAAACTCAGTTGTCTTAGGGTCTTGGACAGTGGCATCCAATGGAGTCTCAACTCCTTGGATTGCACTTTCAGAGCCCAGATTGTTAACTCCAGGGCTTCACCATCCTTTGCCTCAGCTGCAGCAGCAGCATTGTCGACCTTCAAAGCAGTAGACATTTCAGCTGAGACAGACTCAACTGTCTGAGTGTCGTTAATGTTACTCTGCTGTTCTTCGATTTATTTACCTTCGCCTCCTAACTGCAATTGTGTGTCTCCCATATCAACCTACAACCTAGCTGTGGTGGAGAGAGTTTCCCCCTCAGCTAGCGCACCAGTTGAGTGAATGAGAGTGGGGTTACTCTGCTCCTGAGACGCGGCTTCTATTCTCTCTGAGTGTTGAGCCGCAGGCGCAGGTGTGGTAACACCTTCATTAGGGGTTGGCTTGGCTTGGGTGCCCGAATCCCGGGCTTTATTGCCATTTCCCTGCGAGCCATCAGTCGAGTGCACAGGGGATGTGTTGGCAGCTATGGTTGTCGCAATCTGCTGCGCCACTCCCAATGGATTAGTCTGCAAAAGCGTTTGGGGGGACTCTCCTGGACCTTCTAAGAGATTTTTCTTGTGCATGGCTCTGGATTCCTGCAATGCCTGCAGCATCTTAGACTTCTTTGTTGCGGCAGCTGGATCGATATCCTCATCACTATCAGTAGACTCATGAATATGTTCATAAGTCCCAGTCTGCTGACAGATCTTGGATTTCTCCAAGGCTCTGGCTCGCTCCTCATCTATCTCATTTTCTTCATCTTTGAGAATGCGAAGGATGTCCAAGCAGTTCTCTTCATTTAGAGCGGATTTGACATCTGAAACACCAAGGAATCAGAGAAGCTCTTTTTCCTCCTCGATGAACTCAGGGCGAGTGAACTGCAGCCTTGAATGATCCAACTTCCATGCCCTCCATTCTCTCCAACGCCTTTGAATGTCAGGATAAAGTGGAGATTACATGATTAAATCATCATCATCGTCGTCTTCTTCTCCAGTCTCCTGAATGGAGGCTAACCGGCCTTGCTTCTTCTCAAATTCAACAGCGTCTGTCCAAGGAGGTGAGACAACCTTTTCTTGCACAGGTTCCATTGTCTCAGCTGCTTCTAATTCCTCAGTTGTTTGCCGCACAGCTGAGTCTTCGGTGGGTCTCTGCTGCTCACCATCAGAAGTCTTCTCGGGTACATCAACAACTTCAGAGATCGCTTCTTCCCGAGCATAGCGCGTTTCGGTTTGCTTTCCGAGATCATCAATTCAGTTTTGTCTTTTCAAGCTCAAAGTGCCTGATGTCTCTTTTTGGGGCGAACCAGTGGGATCTCTGGTTCCATCTCAGCGGATTCTTCGGTAGCGGGGGCTTGGACATTTTTCTTAGAGGAAGCTGCATTTCTTGACTTGGAAGTCCTCTTCTTCTTTGCGATATGGGAGGGAATTTGAGGTTCCTCCGCTATCTCGGCTGCAAGGGCAGGAGTCTCGACTGCACGAGCAGGTGACTCGGCTGCGTGGGCAGGAGCTTTGGACTTGGCTGCGGAAGCAGGTGCTTTCTTGTCTTGGCTACGGGGGCAGGGGCAGGCTTAGATACCGCAACTTTCTTCTTGGCTAGAGGAGTATCAACTGTGTCTTCAGCATCAGCTGATTCCCCCTCACTGGTATCAGCCCTTCTAGCATGAGCCTTCTTCTGGGCTGCTGAGAGGTTCCCTTTGAACATCTTTTTGTTGACATGGAAGGGCTTGCCATGGCGTATAGAAATATCCTTCACCTCCATTAGATGGCCAATCACCAGGCCATAACCCAAGGAACAACCAAAGGACCCATCTTCCTTGAAGAACGTGTTCAACACATTTTGGCAGAGTCTGCTGTAAACAAACTCAACCCAGTTTACTTTCTTCTCTTTCATGATCGCAGCCATCACAATCAGCTTAGTCTTGGACAACTGATTGAAGCCTCCAAATTTCATGTCAACGCACTTCAAGATGACATCCATCAGCTTATGATAGTCGTCCTTCAAAGACTCTTTCTTGGCTGTATAGACCACTTTCGCAGCACACTCTATCTTGGAACTTCTTTCCAAGCCGCAGCTAAGTCGACATCTTCCTTAGAGATGTCCTTTAATCCCTCCGCGGGCAACAAACAGTGCTCAATAAGGTCTTTTGCAGTGAGTTCGATGACCTTGCTGTGGACCGATGATCGGATTCCATCGTCCAACACTTCAACATTCACATAGAACATAACTACCTCTTCAAGGTATGTATGTGTGAACTGCATCGTCAGAAAGTCCTTCAGATCGGACTTCTCCAATTTTTTGGCTATCTTCTTGACTAGGGTTTCATCGATACCCTGTTTGATCATTCCTTCAAAATCCACAGAAGCACCAGTGTGGATTTGCTTTGAGAGCTTCACGAAATCATGTTTTGGAGCCATTTCCAGAGGTTTCTACGGATTGAAATGCAAGAAAACTTGCTTAAAAGAACTAGGGTTTGCACTAAGTTTCAGAGAGAATACACTTTCTTTGCTTGAAGATGAATAGTTCGCATGAGGAGAGAGAAAGATGAAGTTTCGTATATAAGGAACGTGAAAAGACGTCCTTTGGAATTTGAAATTTTTGATCGAGATCAATGGTCGAGATTAGAGCTTCAAAATCACATTTAATTCCCCGCATTAAATGCAGCAACATTTATATCCAATCATAAGGTTTACTGTGTAGCTTTTACTATGACTGTCATCATTACGCTGACGTCATCCTTAAAAACATTCCCACTTAATTAAAACGACTGCGTTTTTGTCACTTAGCTCATAAATAATTCAGCTTATATCCAAAGTGACTCAACTCCACTCCTCTCTTTCCATGATGAAACTCAGCTGTCAGCTAACTCGATACATCTGACTTCCCGACTGAGCTGTTTCCCTTGGCTGAAAGGCGAAACTTGTTCTTTTTCCATTTTCTCATCTTTTTTCTCAGCTTATTGAGTCTTCTGAGTTTCTTAACTCAGCTCAATTAACCCTAACTCATTCTTGAGCTCTTCAAACCTTGATTCACATAACGACTTTGTAAATATATTAGCTAATTGCTTACCAGTTGAGACGTATTCCAAGGTGATGTCTTTCTTTTCAACATGATCTCTTATAAAATGATATTTGACATCAATGTGTTTTGTTCTTGAATGCAACACTGGATTTTGAGTAATTGCAATAGCACTAGTGTTATCACACATAATTGGAATCTCTTTTTCGTCAACATCATAATCTCTCAGCTGCTGTCTCATCCATAAGACTTGGGCACAAATTTTGCCCTTGTGACTATGTACTCGTCTGCTTGGTGTGGATGTGGCTATTGAATTTTGTTTCTTGCTGAACCAAGAAACCAATCTATTTCCAAGCATTTGACATTTACCTGAAATACTCTTCCTGTCAACTCTACATCCAACATAGTCTGAGTCTGAGTAACCAATCAACTTGAATCTACCTTCCTTTGGATACCATAAGCTGACTTCCTGGCATCCCTTCAAATATCTTAGGATTCTCTTAGCTGCAGTCATGTGGCTCTCCTTTGGTGCATATTGAAATCTTACACATACATCTACTGCAAAGGTGATGTCTGGCCTGCTTGCTGTTAGATAGAGCAATGATCCAATGAGTGCTCTATATCTAGTTTGGTCAACAACTTTGCCATCTGCATCCATGTCCATCTTGACTGAAGTATTCATTGGAATCTTCACAGAAGACTTCTCTTCCATACCAAATTTCTTCATTAAATCTCTGGTATATTTTGTTTAGCTTATGAAGGTTCCATCCTTCAATTGTTTGACTTGAAGTTCTAGGAAGAAGGTCAGCTCTCCCATCATGCTCATCTCAAATTTGCCTTGCATGAGGTTTGAGAACTTGTCACACAACTCTTTATTTGTGGATCCAAAGATGATGTCATCTACATATATTTGAACAAGCAGTATACTCTCTCCATCTTGAATCCAGAAGAGTGTTCTATCAACTTTGCCTTTGGTGAATCCATTGTCAGTTAGAAATTGAGACAATGTATCATACCATGCTCTTGGTGCTTGTTTCAATCCATGCAATGCTTTCTTGAGCTTGTAGACCTTATCTCCAATAGTTTTCTGCTCAAAACCTGGAGGTTGTTCAACATAGACTTCTTTCTCTAACAATCCATTTAGAAATGCACTCTTCACATCCATTTGATACACAGTGAAGTTCTTATGTGCAGCATAGGCAAGAAACATCCTTATTGCTTCCAATCTTGCAACAGGAGCAAAGGTTTCATCAAAATCTATGCCTTCTTCTTGGCAATATCCTTTGGCTACCAACATTGCTTTGTTTCTTACAACAAATCCTTCCTCATTCATCTTATTCCTGAAAACCCATTTTGTGCCAATAACATTTTGATGGGTTGGCCTTTGAACTAATTCCCAAACTTTGTTTCTTTCAAACTGATTCAGCTCTTCTTGCATGACCTGAATCCAATGTGTGTCATCCAATGCTTGAGACACATCTTTAGGCTCTATCTGGGAGATAAAACAAGTGAACATAGCTTCATGTTGTGCTCTGGATCTGGTTCTTATTCCATCTCTAACATCTCCAATGACTAACTCTGGTGGATGGTCTCTCAGCCATCTCACATCAGGTTTGAGCAAGTCTGCTGGATTTAACCGTCTCGCAGCTAAGTTGTCTTGAATAACTCTTTCATCCTCATTCAGCTGTAGACCTTCCAACTGTCTTTGAGATTCAGCTATCTCATCTTCATATGGGTTGAGTGATCTTACTTCAGCTTCAACATAAGGACTTTTCTGCATAGTTGGCTGATTCAGCTTATCAGCTAACTCTTCAATGTCTTCTCCATTCACATTAGGTTCATTAAAAACCACATGGATAGACTCTTCTGTAACCATAGTTCTCTTGTTCAGCACTCTATAGGCTTTACTCTCAGCTGAGTATCCCAAAAAGATACCTCCATCAGCTTTAGCATCAAAAGCCTTCAAATTATCTTTGCCATTATTATGGATGTAGCATTTGCATCCAAATATCCTGAAATATCCATCATTTGGCTTTCTCCCTGTCCAGATTTCATACGGAATCTTGGTCAATTGCCTGTTAATCATGCATCTATTTTGAGTATAGCATGTTGTGTTTATGGCTTCAGCCCAAAATCTCTTGGGCAATCCAACTTCAGCTAACATTGTCCTTGCAACTTCCTTGAGAGTTATGTTCCTTCTTTCAGCTACTCCATTCTGCTGTGGAGTTCTTGCAGCTGATAACTCATGCACAATACCATTTTCAACACAATACTGAGTTATTATCCCATTGACAAACTCAGTTACCCTGTCAGATCTTATTTTTATAATGGTTTGGCTCTTTTCGTTTTGAACTCTCTTCATCAGCTGAGGTAACTTCTGCAGAGTTTCCTTCTTTTTACACATGAAAACTGTCCATGTATATCTTGATAATCATTCACCACCACTAAGGTGTATTTCTTTCCACTTATGCTAGCTAGCTCCACTGGACCAAATAAATCCATATGCAACAAGTGCAGTATCCTTGTTGAAGAAGGACTTGGCTTATCCTTGAATGAAGATTTGATTTGATTTCCCATCTGGCATGCATCACATACACTTTCTTTCTTGTACACTGAGTCTGGCAATCCTTCCACAAGATGACTCCTTGCAAGCTTGTTGATTGTCTTGAAGTTCAGGTGACTCAGCTTCTTGTGCCACAACCAACTTGATACAGTTGTGCTCTTTGTTGGCAGACATGCTTGGTGTGACAGTAGACCAATCTACCACATACATATTCTTCTATCTTGACCCTTGCAACACTATTTCATTCGATTCAGCATCTTTGATCTGGCACACTAACATTGTAGCCTTTGTCACAGAGTTGGTTGATACTTAACAGGTTGAAGTTGAGGCCTTCAACATAAGCAACATCTGTGATTTCCAGTCCATTCTTCTTAATGGATCATGTGCCTTTGATCTCCCCTGGTGCTTCATTTCCTCCAAATATGACTTTAACACCTCTAATCTCCTTGAATCTTGACAGGTGTTTCTTGTTCCCAGTCATATGTCTGGAAAAACCACTATCCATGTACCAGGTTCCTTGGCACTCAGCTGTTCCTTGAACTTGCAATCAAAGAAATCGGTTTTTAGGTACCCATATTTGTCTGGGTCATGAGCGGTTAGTGTTATAAGATGCTCCAACCAACCTATAGCCAAATGGTCTGACTCTAAGTGGTTGCCATCTATCAGTGCCATAATCATAGTGCACATTAGCAAATTGCTTGGGGATTTTAGGATCATACATCTGTCCCTTTTGTCTGTATGCCTGTGTATGTGTTTTAGCAATTGCTTTCTTGGGGTAGTTGTGATATTTCTGAGTGTAGTGCCTGGGTGCATATGTATGCTGATAAAAGCTCTTTTGCCTTTGGAATGACCTTTGCTGAGGTTTAGGTCTTAGCGATTTTGACTTGTATTCCATAGATCTTTGCTGATGTTTCACATTATTCCAATCAACATAGTTTGGATATTTTCTACCATTTCCATCATTGGTATTTCTCTGATGAAATTTATGGGGTTTTTGGTAGCTCTGTTTGCTTTTCATAGAGTATTTTCTGTTTGCAATTTGTTGAGGAACTCGGCTGAATTTCTTCTCGGCTGTCCTCTCAGCATACTCAACTGGCCGCTTTCGTTTTCCTTTATATCCAAGGCCAATATGATTGTGATTGTGCTTTGGAGTGAATGTGGGTGCAACATTTGGTGTTTTGAATTTTTGGGATACTTCATTACTTGAAGATCCTTTTTCCAAAGTCACTCTTGGAGTTTGACTATGCACAAATGAATTAAATCCTATGCCTGTCTTATCTCCACATTCTTTTTGGCTCATAATAAGTTCATCCAATGATTTGGATGCTTTTGTAAATGAGGCAATCACATTTTTAAGATCTTTTTCCCTCTTTTCTGTAGCAGCTAACTCTGGTATGATCTTGGCATTTTTAGCTTTCAACTTAGTGTTCTCATAAGCTATTTGACTCAGAGTACTCAACTCTTTAGTCAGCTGTGAGTTTTGGCTTTTAAGCTGGCTGTTTTTCTCATTTAAGATTGTGTGTGAGGATTTTATGTGTTCAAAATCTTTCATCATTTTGCCTAATTAATCATAAAGATGAGTGGGTGATGAAGTGTGTGTATCACAGTCACTATCACTTGAATCTGAATGAGATGAGTTAGAATGTACCTCATCTTCTTGACCTGGTTGATCTTGTTCTTTAGCTATGAGACAGATCATAGCCTCTTCCTCAGAATCACTTGAGTAGTCAGCTTCACTACTATCTGAGTCTACTGCTTCTATGTACTTGACTGTCTTAGCAGCTAACATTGCTTTTCTCTTTTCTTGTCTTCTTTCCCTGAAGACTTTTCTTTCTTTCTCATTCCTATACTTGTTAACTGGTGGATAGGAACAATCAACTGCAAAGTGTCCTGGTTGTCTGCAATTCCAACACAGGTTCTCAGCTCTCTGATCAGCTCTGTCATTCCTTTGATTATCATTTCTTTGATAATCAATCTTTTGATGCTCAGCTTTCTTGGGTGGCCTGTCTTCCCTTGATTTGGAAGGAGCTGGATGTCTCCTGGAGGTCTTACCCTTATTTCTTTTATAGTTCTTATTGAAGAACTTGTTGAATCTTTTGACCATCAGGGCAATTTCCTCCTGGTCTATGGCTTTCTTTGGCTCAGCTCTTTTTCCATCACTAGCCATCAATGCAGCTATCTTAGGTACATCTGTCTCCTCTTGCTCTTTCCTTCTCAGCTCAAACTCATAGGCTTTGAGGTATGAGAATAGCTCATGGTTAGATGTTCTTGAGAGGTCCATTGAGTGTCTCAGGGCCATAACCTTCATTTCTCATTCAGTTGGGAGGCTTCTTAAGATCTTCATACACATTTCCTTTTGTGTATATTCTTTCCCAAGAGCTGATAGCTCATTTGTGATCTCAGTAAATCTGGCATCCAGCTGATCCATAGTTTCACCTGCAAACATTTTGAAATTTTCAAATTTTTGAACAGCAGCTGATAATTTATTCTCTTTAATTTGTTCTGATCCTTCACAAATTAAAGTCAGCTTATTCCATATTTCTTTTGCAGATTTGCAAGATTTGACTTTATTGAACATTGCTTTGTCCAATGTCTTGTAGAGTATATCCTTGGCCACATTGCACAAGTTATCTCTCTTTTTGTCCTTATTTGTCCATTCAGTTCCTGGTTTTTCAACCAAAGCTGGTCTTGCTTCAGCAGCAGCTTCTTATCCTTCAGCTGCAACTACTCTTGGTACCGCCGTGTTCACTTTGAGTATTTGCAGTGGCCCATCCTCTATCACAATCCATATTTCATCATGTAATGCAGATAGATGAGCCTGCATACGATTTTCCAATCATCAAATTCTTCAACAGTGAACATAGGAATGCATGTTAGATTTGCTTCCATGATAATAACTTTGCTTAAAATGAAAGACTTTGAAAAACACACGTGTTAAAAAAACTTTTTGAAAAGATAAAGATCTAGTTCAGTAACCAGTGCGGAAGGCTCAATGAACCAACCGTTTTGATACCACTTGTAGATCCCAAGGGGTGTGGTGTAAGGTTTAGAAGGGGGGTTGAATAAACCTTACCAAATTTTTGAATTTAAGTCCTTTAAAATTATTCAATAGAGTTGACTCAAACAAATGTGTCCTTGAGGGACAGCTAAGTTGGCTATTCAGCTGAGTTACCCATTCAACAGACTCGATAGAGCTGTTGATAGTATAACTCGACTGCTTAACCCAAATACATAACTTGGCTGGTTTTGGTTTTTGACAGCGGAAGACTTAACACCCTTTGATTTGTTTAAGGCTTGTTTTTAACACTTGATTTTTATCACTTGGTTATTTATCAGTTGGATACCAAATATGATACTAACAGCTGATATAAAGTAAATATGCAGGAAGGTAAATTTGCTGAAAGTAAATGACACAAATATTTTATAGAGGTTCGAAGATGGGGTAATTCTTCTAATCCTCTCTTCTCCAACTCTTGGAGGAATCTACTATGTAACAGATCAGTTTACAAAGCGGTGAACAGTTTGGAGACAGCCTTGATCACACAGCTGGCTTCTCTTGCGACTCAGCTTCTTCACAGGGCAGCTGCCTTGATACTTCAGCTCACTTCTCAAGTTCTTGGATTTGATCACGAAGCCCTCCAACAACTTGATAATGGTTCGACCTTGAACCTTCCTACAATCCAGGCTTGGAAAGTAGACCCCTTTGGTTTCTTCAAAAGCTTCATCTTCAACAGATTTGAAGTTGTCTTTCCTTCACAGCTTGTGTTGGAACGAGTTCCTTCGAGTTTCAGGCTTGAGGATTATCTTGATAAGCTTTGAGAATATTGCAGGTTATTTGCTTGAATATTGCTTGCTTGTTCGTGGTTCAGGTTTGCAAGGTCACCTCTTCTCAATTGCTTACTCAGCCTTTTATAGTGCACATTTAAAGTTTTGCCCGTTGAAGAGATAGGCTAATTTCAAATGTCACTTTTGTGGTTGTTGTCTTGTCTTGTCTTGGTCTGCAATCCTTGATGTAGACTTTTTCTCGTATTAATGACATACCAGCTTTGCAGGTGTCTGACACAAGATGCAGTGCTTCCCATTGGTTCATTCCTTTTGCACAATTCCAGGAAAAGCACTTTTAGACCTGACAGCTTTACATGTTATTATATCGAGTAACATTTGTGACTTTATTCCAACGGATCTAAGTCAGTTATCTTCACTTGACTGTTGTCTTTACCCAGGTGATTTGAGTCAGCTCCAATCATAGGATTGACTACACTGTCACTCAACTGACAGACTTGGCTCCTTAAGTTGACTTGACTGACACTTTACTCAGCTATTCCTCAGCTGACTCTTCTTCAGTCGAGTCCTTGGCTTCCTTCTTAGCCACACTCAGCTGACACACAACAGAGTCTGCATTCCAGTCCGCAGTTGACTTCTTGTAATCCTTGGCATAGCTGACTTGACTCAGCTCTTTCAGCCCTATCAATTTACAATGCAAATTACAAGAAAAATGGAGTGCCAACTTCCTAGTTTAAGTTTTACATGGTATCATCAAAATCTAACAAATAAATTTTCTAAAAAGTTTTATATTTAGCACAGATACCTGTTCTGTGAGCATGGCGACTTTCTCATCCTGAACCTCTGCCACACGTCGGACATTAGATCTCTCGGATGGCCATTGATAACTATTATTTTCCATCTCCTCTAACAGTTTTAGTGCCTTCTATGGATATTTCCCTAGCAGTGCACCCCCAGATGCAGCATCTATAATCGTTCTCGTGTTGCCACTCAAACCATTACAAAAATACTGGACCTGTTGGTAGTTGGGATATCCATGTTGAGGGCACTTCCTTAGAAAGTCTCGGAATCTATCCCATGCCTCATATAATGGCTTTGAATCTAACTGCCTAAACTGGGCAATTTTAGATTTCAAATGCAACGTTTTACTAGGGGGGAAGTATTTTGCTAAAAACCGCTGGCTTAGTTCAGCCCAATCTGCTGCTGGTTGTGTTAGAGAGCATAATCATCCCTTAACCTTGTCGCGTAGAGAGAATGCGAAAAGGCGACATCGAAGATCCTAAAACACTATTCATCTTAATAGCGTCGCGATTTCTAAAAATCGAGATGATATCCAGTGGAATTTTGCATTGAGTCCCTATAAGTTCGAATTACCTCCACCGGAAGAAGTAGTCCCTAGCTGCCCTTCTCGCGAGCCATTCCACAATTTGGTCATGTGCGTTTGCCCCAGGTGGGCGCTCCTCATTATTTTGTTATTCACGACATTCTGATTAGTCCCCTCCGCCATTGCTTTAGATATTTTCCTTAGTTGTTTCGTTGTTTTCTCGATTTCTAAATCAATGGGTATTGGCTAGGTAGATCTGGAACGCGTGATCATGCACTATCTGCACTTAACAAAAACAATGTTAGAACCGAAGAAGAGAAAAAAATAAAATAAAAAAAATCGAAAAAAGAAATAAAATAAAAAAATATTTACAAAAAAATGCTTCAATTAAGATTGAACTACTTATTACTATATCTAAGTAGAATTTTTCAATCCGGGGCAATGGCGCCAAAAACTTGTTCGCCAAAAAATATTTGGATCTTACGACTGCAAGTGTACAGTGTAGTTTATACAATAATGGCAAGAAAGGTTATATTCCTCAGGGATTGACTACGAAACACTTAGGCTATAATAACATCGCATTCCAATTTTATTGAAGCGACCGAATCTCAAGTTTTTATAAAAATCAAAAATAAAAGAAAAATAAATAAATTTGCGAATCCCACAAGTATTTTCAACAACCACAGAAGTAACTATAGACACATAATCTCAACATGTTTCTTCAATATTAAATCCAATTACAGTTTCAATAACCAATTCATGAATTTCTATGGGTTCAATTCCTATAATAGTTTATTTCTCCTCCCGGGTGGCGCATAAACAGTAGATTAATAATAATTGAGGTCTCCCGATCCATCACAACTATTATTAACTCCCAAAAGATCTTTAAATTGAAATACTCCCCATAAACAGAAGTAGTCTACCGATACATTACCCTGTTTATGTCTGAACTTGATTTTCGTCTCGTTAGAACTCACCTCCCGGATTATAGACTAACAAGTATGACATGCAAATTATTGATCAGATAATCGATAATTAAGAATAAGCACTCGAATTCATAAAATAGAACACATGAATCAATAATGAAAATAATTAATCAAGATTTAACATGAATCCACAGTTTTGATTATGCCCTAAGATCCGAAAGATTAGCCAAACATGAATAACAAATTCATTGACAAACTTGAAACCAACATTATGACATTGTTTAAGCACAGACAATAGATCTAAACTAAGAAAAAAAAACCCTTCTTGTTAGGATGGATTCTCTTTCCAAGCCTTCGAAGCTCTTATGCTTCTATAGATGCGAAAGGCCTTGTCGTGTTCTTCGTAACCTAACCCTCCTCTCTCAGAATACCTTTGATCTTGTGTTCCTATGTATTTGGTGTGTTGTATGGTGTATTGATGTATGAATTTTTGTGCAGCCCTTGGGTCCCTTATATAGGTGCTTGGAGAGATCACTTGTAGAGTTTGAGTGGGCAAAGGACACAAAAATCCGCCACAGCGCATCACACAGTTTGGTTGTGCAGCATCACAAGGCCATGTGGTCCCACACGGTCTGGCCGTGCGGCTTGTTTTCATCCCCTGTTTCTTCCCAACTTCACACGGACACGTCTTCATCGCACGGGCAAGTCACACGGCCGTGTGGCCCCACACGTCCCGACCGTGTGACGTGTTTTTATCTAGTTTCTTCGTCTTTTCGATCTTCTCTTTGTACTCGTCAATCCTATTCGGGCCTTCTAACTGATATTTCTTTTATTAAGCTCTGTTTTCTATAAAACATTACAAGAATACGCAGTATCATGCCCTTCTAAGGAAACCAAGTAAAAACACATTGAATATACATGCAAATGTATCAATTATATATCATTTTAAGCCCCTAAATGCACGTATATTTTATAAGCATCAAAAGAAATCTATTCCCTATGTTGACCGTATATTCCTCGTTGTCAACCGTAATCTGGCTACACCCTACTCTCAACAGTCTCAATGGTTGCAACATTTTTTATTTGCATGCTTCAATTAATAGTAACATTTCTGATGTAACACAACATCATTGCGCACGAGATTTGTATCCGAAATGTGCAACTATGAAACAATTTGAACCCGAGAGATGGGATATGTGAAATAACTGAGTAATAGTATTAATCCCCTATAAAATATTTAGCTCATGATGGATGTACAAAAAATCAGGAAAAAGTAATTATATACCCCGATGGTTCACAAGATAACGCCAATTAAATTCAAAAGATCAAGGGGAGAATCCTCTAAGTTTCCAGATGATAGATGCCTTCAATTGTCATCCCGAGCTATTTCTCTGTGTTCCTAGTCGTCTGTAGTGCTTGAGAAAAATGTACAACCCCCTATTCATTCATCATGTCTTATATTTATAGCCCTAAATCCGTCAAAACCTTTTTAAGAAAATCTTTCCATGTTCAGCACGTCTCACCGCACTGCAACCCCCAATGTCGCACGCCACAGCGCCCAAGCGCTAAATGTTCTTCTGGATTTCAGACCTCGTGGTACATCGTGGGGTATAGGGCGTTGCAGTGCCATTGATATCTCCACTCTTCTCATGTTTTTTTTCCTTCTTCAAACAAGCTTTCTTCCCACTAAACACGTTTTTTTATTGTTTTACATTTCCCTCGTCTACCATAACTTGTATTAACTCGCTAACGAAACCTAATGTTACAAATTGAACTTAAACTACTCCAAACACCAAAAAACAAAGCAAAATCCTAGTCTAGAACACTTAATTCGTTGGTATAAAACCAACTTAACAAATACCCCCAAATTTAGACTATTGCTTGTCCTTAAGCGATTGACTAACTCTTGAAAAACAAACGACACAACTTGGACAAACATATCAACTACTAACTTCTTCAGACCAACTGCAAAACTTCACGACCAAGTTAATTTGCCTTACAATTCACTTCACTTTCAATCAAGCATGTATATTTCCAATTCAATGCTGTGATCTCGCGGGTGCATATAGTTATTGTTAACTCCGTCTTCATTTTTTAGATAAATTCACGCAATCAAGTATTTTCTAAATGATCCACTTTTTGAGTATACAAGTAAAATATTTCCCTGACTCCATAGGCTTTTATTTTACACTAATCTCCACTAAGATAGACAAATATAACACAAGGAACAATAGGACTTTCAAGGTTTGTAATGTGGGCTTTACGGTAAGGTAGGAAAATATGGGATTGAGTAGCTCAGATCACTCAAACACACAATTATAAAGACTTGACAATCGCATGTAAATGCCCAACCATCACTCTCCGACATTCCCATTTTTCATGCTTTATGAGCTTTTTATTCACGTTTTTTTAGAAACTCCCAAACGTAATCTTTTGCATAACTCTATACATGGGGTTTTAACATCATTGATTTTCATGCACTTCACAAATTTCATTAACCCTTTATATTGTACCCTTCATCAACTTTCACAACGTTCATATAGAAATTGTGTGTATGAGTGAGGTGTGTTTTGGATCTTATTCGTGTAATTTTTGGGTATTGGATTGAGTGCCAAAGAAACAAGTTCAAAAGGCTAAAAAAGGGACACTAGGGGTATTATATAAATATAAAAGTAGGCATTTATAGGCTCTAGTTATTCAATGATGGCCTAAATCATTTCCTTAATGTTACTTCACATAGGATTTCGCCTCGACTAGTGTTCAAACAAGTTTTAGAATCCAGTGGGATCATTCAATCAACAGTTAATCACATAAATCATATCCAAACAAATCAACAGAGTCATTCAAATGGATAGTGCATAAGTAAGATAAAACATATCACAACTTAAACACACAACTCATATTCAACAAATTCACTTAGGCATGTAGTTTTACAATCACACAGACAACATAACTCAAAACTCAATTTTTTTCGACTTATGACAATACATGACTCAACTAATGAACCAACATATACTACACCGCCCCAAAATTATAATAAACATTGTCCCCAATAAAGAGGGGAGAAAAAGGCTTCCTGATAGCCGATAAGCTGGGGCTCCTCATCCGAATCATGTGGGGGAAGGAAGGTAATAGGTCCTAGTGGTGGCGGCAGTGGAAATGGGAACTGAGGGTACGTGTGGCCATATATCTATGCAAGGACCCTGTTATGCCTGTTCTCATACTCTTCCCGTTCGGCTCGATGGCGTTGCTCCGCCTATAAGACAACGACTAAGCGGAGATGGACCCTCCTCAACTTCTATATCTTATGATATAAATCATTCATAGGCTCGCCATGGGGGCCAAAAGACTGAGACTGGACGGTCACCAAAGTAGACGTGGCGTTAGTGCTGTGTGTCGCAGTTGGAGCATCAGGCTCAATAGCTGGAGGGACGCGAGCCAGATCAATGATTGTACCATTCACCCTTGGGTTCAGGCACGTTGCATGCCCGCTCCGCATAAGAGGTTGTGATGGAGGAGTCAATCAGCCTTTAGGACGCTCCAGAGGATCGTCCATGCCCCATGCGATTTCATCTTTCTTGCAAAGGCCGTAGTTCAACGCCGGCATAACAAGTCCCCCTGTGGTGCAATGGTGAATGACATGGTGGATGGACTCAAAAATAATCACAGGGGGGTCGAAGTGGGTGTCATGAATGATAGCATATAGAAGATAAGCCCGATTTTTCGTGACATCACTTACATGCTTGGTTGGCATCAAGTTGTGGCAGATGAAATAGTTCCAAACACTCCATACCGACTGAGTGTAGTGTGAGAAAAGACAAGAGCACCACCTGCTGTAAGTCCAAGCGGCTACGATAATCTAGAGGGGGGTGAATAGATTATCTCCATCTTTTCGATTATGCCCTCTTTTTCGAATCAAATATGCCAAGACAATAATAAAGATGCGGGAAGTAAACAACACGCGTCGATTTATAGAGGTTCAACCCACCTAGGGCCTAATCCTCTACCACCCCAGTATCTCCGGGATGGATTTCAAAAAGAAAAAAAAATTTATTAATTTCCAAAATTAATACAACACCTTACAACATCACCTTGAAGAGCACCACACTCTTCTACAACACCACCTTTGAGATTACCACAATCTTTCTTGAAGATTACCACAATCTCCAACGGCACCTTCTGAAGATTACCACAATCTTCAACCTTGAAGAATACCAAATTCTTCAATACCTCAAGAGCACCACACTCTTGAAACACCTATCACCTAGATCACCCAAGTGTATTCTTTTCACAAGAATACTCACAAGGATGTCTTGTGTTGAATGATGACAAAAATCAAGATTACAACTCAATAATGAATATTACAATTTAAGTGCAAGTGTAATCAAGAAATAAAGCCTAGACCTCAAGATGTGAAAGTGAAATACTTAGGCTATAAATACAACAAGAGTGTTGAATATGATAGCTTGGAAATTTGCAGATTTCTTGTTGTGTATTTGCTTGTGTTGTTGTTGTATATTGTGTCCTCAATTCATCCTCTATTTATAGGAGAGTATTCACCAACATAGGCTCCTTCTTCTTCACTTTTGTCTACAAAAAGAGGATCACAAGATGTAGAAATATTGTACAAAAATCAAAGTAAATCTTCGATAAGGATTGCAACGGTTGAAATTTTTTTGTCAAAAATTACAGGCGATGGTTGCCCTATAGAAAATTTCGAACGTTTGAATGAATATAGTGCGATCAGTGCGGGTTGGGCGGGTCGGCGGTCGGGTCGGGGTTCGACCGTCGCCGGGGGTGCGACCGGTCGGCCCTCCCCTGGACCGGTCCCCCTGCTCAGTTTTTACACAGAATTTCATTATGTTTCTTTCTATTTCATTTTGGGCGTTCTTCAGGTACCGGTCGACCTCCAAATTGAAATGTTGTCCGATTTTTATCAAAAATAAACTTCAAGAAATACTCCAAAAAATTAGTAAAAACATTTTAAATCACTTGGGAGTATTTGGACAACATTTATAAATATTGTTTTGGTGTAAAAACCAATTAACACAAAAACATCAAATATGTTGTCCAATTTTTATCAAAAATAAACTTTAAGAAATACTCCAAACATTTTAAATCATTTAGGAGTATTTTGGACAACATTCATAAACATTGTTTTGGTATAAAAACTCATTTAAACATAATCATCAAAATCTTGATAAAAACATTTATCTAACAAACTCCCCCTTTTTGATGATTACAAACCAAAACAATTTTAGAAAGACGATTTTAAAACAAAACAAATTTTCCGGTCTAAAACATCAATCCATTTTAAGCAAGATTCACCATAAGTACAAACACACAAGGATAGGAGCAAAGATTTTTCAAAATCATTTTTGCACAAGCTCCCCCTATCAACATGCACATCAAGAACAAGTAGAAGAAAACAATTACAAGCTAAAAGCTTTAGCTTATACAACTTAAGCTTGAGTTTCATGAGCTTATAAGCTCCCCCTGTCATAAGACATCATTAGTCAAGCATAAAAGTCAATAATACATCGATTGGACTAAGAATCATTCACAACTTTTGGCTTTAAGAGCCATAGCTTATAGTTTTTTCTTTGCAAGCTTTTTCTAGCTCCTTTGAGCTAATAAGCTTATTTCCTATTTCTCCCCCTTTGGAATCATCAAAAATAATGTTAGCACGATAAAAACATCATATAATTATATCAAAGTGCGCAACTTAATCGATTTATCGAGCTATTTGAACATAGAAGCTCATAGACCAAATAGGAGGGAAAAGTCGATCTAATGACTTTGTAGAAGCTTGTGAAAACTCATTTGATTAGCAAAACATGATCTCTATAAATATATAAGACTTTTTGAAATTGAGAGAATCATGTAGGTGATGAATATTTCATTGTAACGTTTTGTCGAACACTTGACGTGCGTCGAATAAAACAAGAGAAATATAAAGCCTTTGTGATTCGTTTAAGCCAAAAATTTTCATCACCAATTGCAATACAACAACATACATCCATCAACAATCATCATATACAACATACTAATACAAGAATTTCATCAAAATAGTAAGATACAAGCACATTCTCAAGGGTTCAACCCAATTGAGATAAAAAGGAGAAATTCTTACCAATTGATCGGTAAATATGAGCAATGATAATGATAATCGAGCCTCATGAAGTCCAAAATATAAAATGTATGCAATAAAACAAATTTGAAGTGAAATTTGTGTGCAAAGTGCGAAGGGGACGAAAAATGAACACAAACGACCAAAATGACAAATGCTGCGAACAGAAACAATTTTAACCAAAATTTGGCTATGGGCGACCGGTTGTGGGCATGGGCGACCGATCGACGGCGTGGGCGACCGGTCGGCCTTGCCCCAGTCAGCCCAGTGGTTCATTCTGTTTTCCAAAATCCGAGGTTTGAACCAAAAATCCGATTTTTCGCCCCTAAGTTTTAAAAACGTGCAAAATGCAATCATAGACCTCATTCAATATGCATTATGTCTTAATCAAGCTCGAAATGAGGTAAAAGACTCGGCGGTTAACGATTAAAAAGTCCACGAGTTATCCTTGAGACGGATTTAAACACATCTCAATTTTTTGTTTTAGAAACGCAATCCCTTAGAAAAATATATCGAATCTCAAATATATATAGTTCGATTATAATGAACCATATTTTGAAAAATTATTATCACCTGACTTGTTATCCCGAAAAATATGAACGTTTTAAACTTTGGATATACAAGTCATAAGAAGAAGTGCCTTTCAAATATTTGAAAATTTCTTTTAACGACACTTTAATGATATTCGTTGGAATAGTTTTAAAATTCGAGCATATAGACATAAGGCATAGAAAATGTCGAGTCTAAAGGAATAAGAAAAGTTAGTGAACATACCTCGAATATGTTTGTCAATCAATATGCCTTCCTCAATCTTTGTCAAACTTTACATTGGTAGCCATAGAGGTTGAGATGATTCTTCCTTCTTCAATGCCTAACTTCTTCAAAGGTACTTTTGTATACTTTGATTGTGAATTACAACCACTTTCTTGGTGTAGGTCCCAAGGGTGTGAGTAAGGTTTAGAAGGGGGGGTTGAATAAACCTTACCAACTTTTCGAATTTAGTCCTTTTAAATAAGTTCAGAGTTAATTTCACAGCTACGTCCTTGATGGACAACTAAGTTAGTTAACCAAACAGAGTTAGCCACTCACCGACTGATCGATTTGTTGATAGAATAACTCACCGCTTAGTCTTATACTTAACTTGGCTGTGACAAGATTTTCAGCGGAAGACTTAACACCCTTGAATTTGGTTTAAGTTTGTTTTAACACTTGGTTTTAGCACTTTGTTAAATATCAATTGGATATCAAATTATCAGCAGATATTAAATGATATGCAGTAAGTAAATGCTGAAATATAAATGACACAATAAATTTTATAGAGGTTCGAAGATGGGGTAATTCTTCTAATCCTGTCTTCTCCAACTCCTGGAGGAATCCACTAAGTATTGATCAGAGTACAAAGTGGTTATCAGTCCAGATGCAAGTCTTGATCACACAGCTAACTTGATCCTTTAGGACTCAGTTTGGAGATGCCTTGGTCACTGGTGGTGGCTTCACGTCCGACTCAACTTCTTCTTCATAGGGGCTTTGCTTTGCTACTTGACTCACTTGCTCAAGCTTCTTGGATTTGATCACGAAGCCCTCCAATGACTTGAGACTAGTTCGACCTTGAACCTTTCTACAATCCTCCTTGGAATGTAGACCCCTTTTGATTCTTCAAAAGTTTCCTCTTCAACAGTATGAAGTTGTCTTTCCTTCACAACTAGGTGTTGGATTGATTTCCTTGAAGTTTAGGCTTGAGGATTTACTTGAATAACTTGAGAATATTTTGCGGGTTACAACTCGAATAATAGCTTGAATGTTCGTGGTTGGGTAACCTTCTCTCAAAGTGATTCCTCGGCTTTTTTATAGTGCTCTTTCAAAAATCGCCGTTGAAGAGATAGCTGATTTTCAAAAGACACTAGTGGTCGTTGGCTTGTCTTGTTGCGTCCTTGAAATTGACATTACCTCGTATTAAATGAACCTTGACTTTTCGAGCGACACAGTGCAAAGTGCTTCCCATTGGTTTATTCCTTTTGCAAGCAGGGGTGAGCACTTTAGAATATTGCAAAGCATGGAAGTATTACTTATTTAAGTAACTTTCTTGACTTCTCGCAACGGACTCTTTTTCGTTGTCTTGACTTGACGCATTCCTTAACTTCCCAGGTGACTTGAGTCGGCTCCCAATCATTGGATGACTCATCTGTCACTTCAACTTGACTTGGCTGTCTTGAGTTGACTTGACTGACACTTCTCACAGCTGTAACTAGCTGATACTCATTCAATCGAGTTCTTGTCTTCTTCTCCTTGCCATACTCAGCTGCTTCACAGCGGAGTCTTCATTTTAGCCTCCAGTTGACTTCTTGCATATCCAGGCATAACTGACTTGACTCAGCTCGTACAACCCTATCTATTACAATGCAAATTACAAACAAAATGGGGTGCCAACTTTCTAGTCTAAGTTTTACATGGCATTTATCAAAATCTAAACAATAAATTTCCCAACACTTGGCATTGTTTAACTTGAAGTCCAATGAAGAAATTTTAGCTCCCCCATCATGATCATCATAAGTTCACCTTGCATCAACTTAGAAAATAACTTGCACAATAATTCATTAGTAGAACCATAAATGATATCATAAATTTGTACAAGTAAACAATCTTGCCCTTTTTTTCAAAAAACAAAGAGAGTAGTATAAACTTTACCTCTTGTAAAACCATTTAGCAAAAATAGCTAAGTCTAGCATACCATACACGGGGTACTTGTTTTAAATCATATAAGGCCTTTTATAAAAATCATTTGGCCTAGAAAAAATTTTAAACCCCGGAGGTTGTTTTATATAGACTTCTTCTTGAATAAAACCATTTAGAAAATTTGATTTAACATCCATTTGGTAAAGCTTGAAATTATCTTAAAACAAGAATGGGCAAGTAAAATGCAAATAGCTTTTAAATGTGCTATGGGTGCAAATGTTACATCAAAATCAATACCTTGACGATACTTTCGAGCTACTAACCTTGCCTTGGTCAACAAGCTTGTTCCAAAATTCAAAAAATTTCTGCAAAATCTTAATCAAGATATCTTGCACAAGAGCATAGTAATATAAAAAAATAGAGACATAATAACAAGTAACACATACTATGCTTTCAAACAGATCATCAAGAGTTTCATAAAATATTTAAGTTCAAATAAGCTTATAGGAAGCTATATAAGGTCTCTTTTGAAATTTGAAAAATTCAAGAGCATATAGTTGAGACCTCATTTACAAGAAGCATATGAACAAGAGCTTTGACAAAGCAACCAAGAATAATTTTATATGTGCAATAAAATGCATAACTTAAAAAATCAAATGTTTTATCAAAAACAAAATATAATCCTTTACAAATCTTGGATAAAACAAGCTATGTCAAATAATGCCTTTTAAAAAAAATCCTCTTAATAGCACTTGTATAAAATACTTTGAAAAACAAGCACAAATGACAAAAATATATCGAGTCTATAGGATGAATACCAAAGATGAGCGTACCTCGATAGTTTATGGTCCTCTCTTGAGAAAATAACCATTAATGAAAATATATATGTCCTGCACAATTCTTATACACGTTTTGCACAAACACAATGATACAAGTGTAGGCTAAGCAATAAGGGATATCATAAAAGTGCTTATGCTATATAAAACCATAAGAGATAATAAAAGCATCTTAGTCTATGTAAATGCACAAGAGTTGAGAACAAAATATACAAGGTCTCCTTTTAAAATATTTAAAAACACAAATATATATTGAAGACCTTAATATTAAAAAATATTTGAAAAACTTATTTTACAATTAAGGCACAAATAAAAACATGCATATTTAAAAGAGGAGATACGGTTTACCAATTACGCCATTTCAGTATGTCCATCGCACGGGCATCCATTTTTCTTTCAATCTCCGTCATCTCTGCTTCTACTATTTTCCTCTTTTCAGACATGGGCATAGCAGAGTGTTGGAGCGGCAGAGTCATCTGGTAGTTTCTTCGATGATGTCACTATGACAAGTCTTGTTGTTGGGGTTCTAGCAACCATTAAAGTCATGTCTTTCGAACCTTCCCCCTCAACTGATTTTCCCTTTTCTTTCTTCTGCTCTTCAGCTGTCTTCTCCTTCACAGCTGCGTCCTTCTTCTCGGTTGCGGATCCTTTCAACGTCTTTAGATATTCCTCTTCCCCCTTTTTTGGCATCATCAAAGGAGAGAGGAACCCCTGGAAACATGCCAACAAGCATGAAATCTAGGCGGCTGATAGCGGAGTTTTGCTTGGATTCTCAGCTGCGGAGTATCGCTCGAAATTTCGAGTGAGTGGCGTTTGATTGTTTGTCTCCAACTTCATTTCAGCCATAAGAAGGCTGAATTTTTCATTCATGTTCTCCTCTACGCGCAGAAGTTCTTTTCGATGAAATTCGCGCAGCAGTTCCATTTCTGTGGTATGAGAGGTATGCATTCTATCAATATTTTCTTGCATCCTCTTCTTCATGTCAGCATTATCAGCGCTCCAGATTAGCATCTTATTGTACAATGCTTTGAAGTATCAAACTGTTCCACACGCATTGTTTGCTGCTGTTGCCACCAGTCCTGGATCCTGACTATGATTCCACGCAGATCGGCCGTAAGCTTAGCATCTCTGTTATCCAGCCGCATATCCAATGAAGCCTGGTGCCTTTCCATCTTCTCTATCTCCGCAAATATTGCCTTGAAGACTTCTCGAACCTCAGCTGTCACCTCTGTCTCAACTGGCGGCCAAGTAGCATCAAAATCAAAATCTGCTGGGACGATGGTATCTGTGGGAATGATTGGATCAGGTTTATGGAAATGTTGTTGATCTCTAGCTAATTCTTCATCAAGATCAGGCAGCTTTAGTGAGAAAGGGAAAGTTTGTTCAAACGCATCATCACGGACATAGGGAATCTGTTCAACTGTGACTTGTGGCCGTGATGTGCCCTGGTTAAGTCGGTCTGCACGCAGCATTGGTAGCCTGCGTAGTTGATCGTGATTCATTGTGGGTCTGTTGTGGTATTGACCGGTGGCCGAGCCTCACATTGTCTCAACAGCGCTCGGTCGGTCTCAATTTGGTTTTTCTTTTTGAGTTGTCTGGTCCTCGGCCATATCAGTAGCGTCATCGGATGATGATGAGACTTGTAGGGGTGACTCATCATCAAAATTGAACTTTTCACGAGCAACCTTGAATTCTGGCTTACTCGTGCTAGGAAGAACATCCTCAGCTAAGTCGTTTGGACTTGCAACAGGGGATGACTCAGCTTCATCTTCACCTTTAGATCCCATAAAAGTTACATCAGGGTTGTCTTCGGAATCGTGAAGGGCACTTATCTCCTTCTCAGATGCATCGATGATAACTGGAGGATGTTCTGTGCTTCTGCCTTTTCACCTCGGGAAGTCTCAACCTCCCGTAGGCCTTCAGTACCTCCTGCAGTCTCAACTGCAGCAAGGCCTTGGACATTCCCTTCGACAGACTCAGCTATCTTGGGGTCTTCGACGGTGGCATCCACAAGAGCCTCAACTCCGTGGATTGCACTTTCATTGCCCAGAGTGTTAACTCCCAGGGCAGATCCATCCTGTGCCTCGACTGCATCAACAGCGTCCTCAGCCTGCAGAGCAGTTGGCACTTCAGCTGAGACAATCTCAAGCGTCCGAGCTTCTTGACAAGTGACATCCATTTGTGTTTCTTTTTCTTTTTCCTTCTCCACTTCGCCTCCTAGATTCGTTGTGGAGTCATCTCGCAGCAACCTCCGACCTAGCTGCAAGCAGCTGTGGAGGAGTTCCCCACCGGCACACCACCGGTGAGTGACTTGGATTGGGGTCATTTTCCTCCAAACTCCCTACTGTTTCTCGTGAGTGTTCAGCCGTTGAGGTAGGTGGTAAGACACCTTCAATAGGGGTTGGCTCGACTTGGGTCCCCAAGTTCCCGGTTTTTCATTGCCATTTCCTTAGAACCTTCCTCGAGTGAGATGGGGAAGTGGTCGTAGCAACAACGATTTTGCAATCTGGCCGCACCACTCCCATAGGGTCAATTTCATTGTGATTTGGAAACTCTCCGGTCCTTCCATCGCCTATTGCTCATGCATCATTCTCGATTCCCGCATGGCTTGATGCGTTTCTAGCTCTTCTATCGAGTTGTGGTCCAAATATTCATCACTCTCGAAAGTATATCAAGATGTGGATGAGTAGATGATGGTTCGATTAGAGGACAAATCGGCTTTCGCGACGAACTTGACTTCCTCTCACGCTTGTTCGTTTTCCTTTCGAATTTGCAGCATGTTGATGCGATTATCCTCATCAAGGGCTTGCAAAGATCAGATCGACTTCAAGGAACCTGAATAGCTCCTCTTCCTCCTCAATAAACTCGGGTGTTCAAACCGCACCTAAAGTGACTCAACTTCCATTTCTCCATTCTCGCAGATGATTTTGGACGCCGGATATGGTGGAGATAGCATGATCACATCATCGTCATCATCTTTCGTGGTACCTCTTTCTCATGAATGGAAGGTAGTAGAGCTTGTCGCTCTTCACCCAGCATAGTCTGTCTGTCATAAGGCGGAGACACGCATCCGCAACAGAGACTTAGCTGTCTCACCGTTACATTTGCTCCTAAACTGCATTCGCCCACAGCTGGATCTTTGACTTGCCTCTGCTGATCGGCCACAGCAGACTTGGCGGTTTCATCAATAATCTCTGGAGACTCTACTTCTCCAGATGTTTCAGCGATCTGTTCCAGCCGAGTGGCAGACTCAGCTGTTTTCTCAAGCTTTGAACGCTTGAAGATTCTCCTTCTTCTTTTGGTTTTCACCAAAGGAACTTCTAGTTCTACTTCCTCCGGTTCCTCGATAGTAAAGGCCTGTGGGGTTGCCTTAGAGGCAGCTGCCTTTCTCGTCTTGGCAGTCCTCTTCTTCTTCATCCCTGGAGAAGGTACTAAGGATTCCTTCTCTACTGCGGCTGCAGGGGCAGGAGACTCGGCAGGGGCAGTGCGGTTGTTTTCTTTTTTTTTTCTTTGGTGCATCAATCTTCTTTCCACTGCAGGGCCTTTCTTCTTCTTGGGAGGGGAGACAACGAGTTGTTTTCTCAGGGTGGTGATTCCCCCCATCGTATCCGCTCTTTTGGCATAAGCCCTCTTTTGAGCTCCGGAAAGATTTGATCGGAACATTTTCTTGTTGACATGGAAGGCCTTTCCATGTCGGAGTGGAACTCCCTTCACCTCCATCAGCCGGCCAATAACAAGGCCATACCCCAAGGACCCTCCGAACGACCCATCTTCCTTGAAAGACTTATTTCCAACATTTTGGCAGAGTCTGTTGTATACAAACTTAGCCCAGTTTACCTTCTTCTCCTACATGATCGCAGCCATCACGATCAGCTTACTTTTGGACAGCTGATTAAAGCTTCCAAATTTGATGTCTACACACTTGGCAACAATATCCAGCAACTTGTGGTAATCTTCCTTCAACAGCTTCTTGTCAGCTGTGTAGACAACCTTCGCAGCACAGTCAGGTTTGGCCACTTCCTTCCATGCAGAAGCCAAGTTTACATCGCCCTCCAATATCTCCGGCACTCCTTCCAACGGCAAAGCAAACAATGCTCCGCTAGATCTCAAGATGATCGTAAACTTCTTTCTGTGAACAGACGACTTGATGCCCTCGTCGTGAACTTCAGCATTCACGTAGAACTGAGCGACTTCTTCAACATAAGTCATCTGAAACTCCATCGTGAGAAAGGGTTTCAGCCCAAACTTCTCCACTTTCTCAGCTATCTTCTTCACAAGGGTTTCATCGGATCCCTGTTTGATCATACCTTCAAAATCTACAGTAGAGCCAGTGTGGATTTGTTTTCCCAACTTAACAAAATCGTAAGTAGATGCCATTACTTGAAGATTTACCGAACGAAACTTTAGAAATTCACTTTGGAGATCTGTAGGGTTTTGAGAGAAAAGTTGCTTTCTTTGCTTTTGCTTTGTGTAAAGTGGGAGAGAAATGGACGAAAGGGTATATATGTGGGTTATGAAAGGACGTGCATATGGTTTTTTAAAATTTGATCGAGATCAACAACTTAGATTTAGCATGCCGATTAGCATTTAATTGCTCGCATTTAATGCAGCAACATTTATATCCAATCATATGCTTTGTCGTGCAGCTTTTGACTGTACATGTCATTATTACGCTGATGTCATCCTTAAAACATTCCCGCTTATTAAAAACGACTGCGTTTTTGTCACTTAGCTCATAAATGACTTAGCTTATTCCTTAGTTGATTCAACTCCTCTCTCTCTTTACATAGGTACTCAGCTGTCAGCTAACTCGATGCAGCTGATTCTCCGATACGGCTGATTTACTTAGCTGATTTACGAACTCAGCTCTATTTTCATCTTTTCTTGTTTTATCCCTTCTCCTTGAGCTTTCTGAGTGTTAACTCAGCTCAATTAACCCTAGCTCATGCTTGAGTTCTTCAAATCTTGATTCACATAATGGCTTTGTGAATATGTCAGCTAACTGTTTATCAGTTGAGATGTATTCCACGGTGATGTCTTTCTTTTCAACATGATCTCTTGTGAAATGATATCTGACATCAATGTGCTTTGTTCTTGAATGCAACACAGGATTTTGAGTGATTGCAATAGCACTTGTGTTATCACACATAATTGGAATCTCTTTTTCTTCAACATCATAATCTCTCAATTTGTTGTCTCATCCATAAGACTTGGGCACAATAGTCGCCTGACGCCTATGTACTACCACCGGTTGTGGATGTGGCTATTGAATTTTGCTTGCTAAACCAGAAACCAATCTGCTTTCCAAGCATTTGACATGTCAAGTATTTTTCTCGTCAACTCGCATCCAAAGATAGTCCGAGTCCGAGTAACCAACAAGCTTGAATCCACCTTCCTTGGATACCATAAGTCGACTTCCTGGCATCCCTTCAAATATCTTAGGATTCTCTTAGTCAGTCATATGGCTTTCTTTTTGGTGCAGATTGAAATCTTGCACATACACCTACAACAAAGGTGATGTCCGCCTACTTGTCGTGAGATAGAGCGGTGATCCACCATCGCTCTCAGATCTTGTTTGATCCACAGGCTTGCCATCTATATCCATATCCATCTTGACTGATGTATTAATTGGTATTTTCACAGAAGACTTCTCTTCCATACCAAATTTCTTCATTAAATCTCTGGTGTACTTTGTTTGACTTATGAAGGTTCCATCCTTCAGCTGTTTAACTTGAAGTCCTAGAAAGAATGTCAGCTCTCCCATCATGCTCATTTCAAATTTGCCTTGCATGAGGTTTGAGAACTTATCACACAGCTCCTTGCTTGTGGATCCAAAAATAATGTCATCCACATATATTTGAACAAGCAGTATACTCTCTCCATCTTAAATTCTGAAGAGTGTTCTGTCTACTTTGCCTTTGGTGAATCCATTATATGTTAGGAATTGAGATAATGTATCATACCATGCTCTTGGTGCCTGTTTCAATCCATATAGAGCTTTCTTGAGCTTGTACACCTTATCTCCAAGAGTTTTCTGCTCAAATCCTGGAGGTTGTTCAACATAGACATCTTCTTCCAATAATCCATTCAAGAATACACTTTTTACATCCATTTGATATACAATGAAGTTCTTGTGTGCAGCATAGGCAAGAAACATCCTTATTGTTTCTAATCTAGTAATAGGAGCAAATGTTTCATCAAAATCTATTCCTTCCTCTTGGCAATACCCTTTGGCTACCAATCTTGCTTTGTTTCTTACCACAGAACCTTCTTCATTCATCTTGTTTCTGAAAACCCATTTTGTGTCAATAACATTTTGATGAGTTGGTCTTTGAACCAATTCCCATACTTTGTTTCTTTCAAACTGATTCAGCTCTTCTTGCATGGCCTGAATCCAATGTGCATCATCCAATGCTTGGGACACATCTTTTGGCTCTATTTGGGAAATAAAACAAGTGAACATTGCTTCTTGTTGAGCTCGGATCGGTTCTTACACCGTCTCTTACATCTCCAATGACTAAGCTCGTGGATGGTCTCTTAGCCATCTCACATCAAAGTTGGAGTAAGTTAGTCGGGTTACTGCGTCTTGTAGTTGTGTTATATTGAGCAGCTCTCTCATCATCACTTAGTAGCAGATTTTCCATTGTCTTTGAGATTCACTATCTCATCTTCACCTTGATTAATTACTCCAGTTTGGCTTCAACATAGGGACTCTTCTCGATAGTTGGCGATTCAAACCTTATCGCCTAACTCTTCAATGTCTTCTCCATTTACATTAGGTTCATCAAAACCACATGGATAGACTCTTCTTCGTGACCATAGTCCTTTTGTTCAAGACTCTATAGGCTTTGCTTTCATTTGAGTATCCCAAGAAGATACCTTCATCAGCTTTAGCATCAAAAGCCTTTAGATTATCCTTCCCATTGTTGTGGGTGAAGCATTTACATCCAAATATTTTAAAGTATGTAACATTTGGCTTTCTCCTCCCCGTCCGCATTTCATAGGAGTCTTTTTGTCAATTTGTCTATTTATATTGCATCTATTTTGAGTATATCATGCGGTGTTTATGGCTTCACCCAAAATCTTTTAGGTAACCCCTTGCCTAACATGGTCCTTGCAGCCTTCCTTGAGAGTTCTGTTCCTTCTTTCTGCAACTCCATTCTGCTGTGGAGTCCTTGCTGCAGATAGTTCATGAGCAATACCATTTCCAACACAATAGTGAGTTATTATTCCATTGACAAACTCAGTTCCTCTATCGATCTTATCTTTATAATGGTTTGACTCTTCTCATTTTGAACTTTTTCATCACCGTGGGTAACTTTCGCAAAGTTTCTTTCTTTTTACACATGAAAATTATCCATGTATATCTTGAATTATCATCCACCACTACTAGAGTATATTTCTTCCCACTTATGTTGGCTGGCTCAACTGGACCAAATTGATCCATGTGTAACAGATGCAGTATTCTTGTTGAAGATGGACTTGACTTCTCTTTAAATGATGATTTAATCTGCTTTCCCATCTGGCATGCATCACAAACACTTTCCTTCTTGTATACCGAGTCTGGAAGTCCTTCTACAAGATTACTCCTTGCAAGCTTGTTAATTGTCTTGAAATTCAGGTGACTCATCTTCTTGTGCCATGTGCCCAACTTGATTGGTTGTACTTTTTTGCAGACAAGTGCTTGGTGTAGCAATGATTGACCAATCTACCACATACATGTTCTTTTGTCTGGATCCTTGCAGCACCACTTCATTTGATTCAGTGTCTTTGATTTGGCACACTCCCATATTGAATCCAACATTGTAGCCCTTGTCACAGAGTTGGATGATGCTTAACAAATTGAAGTTGAGGCCTTCAACGTATGCAACATCTGTGATTTCTAATCCATTTTTCTTGATGTATCCAGTGCCTCTTATTTTCCCTGGAGCTTCATTTCCTCCAAATATGACTTTTGCACCTCTAATCTCCTTGAACTTTGAAAGATTTTTCTTATTTCCTGTCATGTGTCTGGAACAGCCACTATCCATGTACCAGGTTCCTTGGCACTCAGCTGTTCCTTGAACATGCAATCAAGGAAATTAGTTTTTAGGTGCCCATACTTGCCTGGGTCCTGGGGGGTTAGTGTTGTAAGATGATCCAACCAACCTATAGCCAAATGATTTGACTCTAAGGGGTTGCCATCTATCTGTGCCATAATCATAATTCACTTTGGCAAATTGCTTGGGGGCTTTAGGTTCATACAACTGTCTCTTTTGTTTGTATGTCTGTGTGTGTGCTTTAGCAATTGCCTTCTTTGGGTAATTGTGATATCTCTGAGTGTAGTGCTTGGGTGCATATATCTCTGATTTCTAGGCCTTTGCCCTTTAGGCTTGTATTCCATAGGTCTTTGCTGATATTTCACATTATTCCAATCAGCTTGACTTGGGTAGTTTCTACCATTCCCATCATATTTGTTCCCTTTATAGAACTTCTGGGGCTTTTGGTAGCTCTCTTTCTTCTTCACAGAGTACTTCCTATTTGGAGTTTGCTGAGGAACTCTGCTGGATTTCTTCTCAGTTGTCCTCTCAGCATACTCACCTGGCTGTTTTCCTTTTCCTTTATAACCAAGGCCAGTTTGGTTGTGATTGTGCTTTGGAATGAATGTGTGTGCAACATTTGGTGTCTTGGATTTTTGAGATGCTTCATTGCTTGAAGATCCTTTTTCCAAGATCACTTTGGGAGTTTGACCATGCACAAAGGAATTGAATCCTATGCCTGTATTGTCTCCACATTCTTTTTGGCTCATGATAAGGTCATCCAATGATTTAGATGCCTTTGTGAATGAAGCAATCACCTTTTTGAAATCATTTTCTCTCTTTTCTATAACAACTATCTCTGCTATTAGATTAGCATTCTCAGCCTTCAGCTCTTTGTTCTCATCAGCTATGTGACTTAGGGCACTCAGCTCCTTAGTCAGCTGTGAGTTTTGGCTTTTGAGCTGTCTATTTTTCTCCTTTAATAATGAGTGTGAGGATTTAATGTGCTCAAAATCTTTCATCATTTTGCCTAATGAATCATAAAGATCAATGGGTGATGACGTGTGTGTGTCACAATCACTATCTCTAGAATTTGAATGAGATGAGTTAGAGTGTACCTCATCTTCTTGGTCAGGTTGATCTTGTTCTTTAGCCATTAGACTGATTAAGGCTTCTTCTTCAGAGTCACTTGAGTAGTCAGTTTCACTACTCTCTGAGTCTGCTGCTTCTTTTGACTTAGTTGTGTCAGCAGTCTCAGCAGCCAACATTGCTCTTTTCTTTTCTTGCCTTCTTTCTCTCAAGACTTTTCTTTCTTCTTCATTCCCTGTATTTATTCACTACAGGATAACAATGGCAAAGTGTCTTGGTTGTCTGCAATTCCAACACAAGCTTTCAACTTTTTGATCAACTCTCTCATTTCTTGGGTTGTCAGCTCTTTGATATTCGACCTTTTGATACTCAGCTCTCTTTGGTGGCCTATCTTCCCTTGACTTGGAGGGAGCTGAATGTCTTCTGGAGGATTCACCTTTGTTTCTTTTGTAGTTCTTGTTGAAGAACTTGTTGAATCTTTTAACCATCAAGGCAATTTTCTCCTGGTCAATGACTTCTTTGGTCTCAGCTCTCTTCCCTTCCTTGACTACGAGTGCAGCTATTTTGGACACAGTTTGTTAGGAATTCTATTGTTTAGATTTTGATGAATGCCATGTAAAACTTAGAATAGAAAGTTGGCTCCCCAATTCTTGCTTTGAAATGTATTGTAACAATTAGAGTGGCTGCCGAGTTAAGTCGCCTACGCTCCAACTTGCAAGAAGACAATCAAGGCTTGAAGGAAAACATCGTGAGACACCGAGTACAACAAAGAAGAAATGACAGAACTCGATCAAGAAGCGGTGAGATGCGGTGAGTGGAACATCATCAAGTCAACTCAAGAGAAGCCAAGTCTCAAGTCAAGTGACGGAAGAGTCATCCAATGATTGGAAGTCGACTTAAGTCACCTGGGGAAAGCGAGGAAATGCAGTCAAGTCGAGATAATTGTAAAAGAACCGTTGTACGTAAATCAAGAGATTTACTTAAACAAGTAATATCTCCATACTACCTTTCTTGGAGTGCTCGTCCCGAAGCGTGCAAAAGAAATGAACCAATGGGAAGCACTACACCGTGTCGAACTCTCAAAAGGTGATAAAACATTTCATACGAGGAAATGGCAATTCCAAGAATCGCACACCAACGATCGCAAAGTGATTTTCAAAAATGAGCCTATCTCTTCAACGGGCAAATTTTTGAAAGTTCACTATAAAAGGCCGAGGAGTTTGATTGAGAAGAATGATGCGTGGATGAATGACACACACGTGAAGATATACAAGCTTATCAAAATCGAAATATTCTCAATCCTTGTTTACATCTCAAGTACATCAATCCAACACTTACCCGTGAAGGAAAGAGAACTTCAATGAGTTGAAGAGGAAAATATCGAAAACAAGGGGTCTACATTCCAAGAAGGATTGTAGAAAGGTTCAAGGTGAACCAAGTCTGTTAAGCTTTTGGAGGGCTTCGTGATCAAATCCAAAGTGCTTGAGCAAGTGAGTCAGAGTAGCAAGGCAAATGCGCCCTGTGAAGAAGGTCGAGTCGCACGAGAAGCCACCGAGTGATCAAGGCGTCTCATCGAGTCCCAAAGGATCAAGTTGTTGTGATCAAGACTTGTATCCGGACTGTTACCACTTTGTAAACCGATCATTACTTAGTGGATTCCTCCAGGAGTTGGAGAAGAGAGGAGTAGAAGAATTACCCCATCTTCGAACCTCTATAAAAACTTTATCGTGTCATTTACATTTCAAAGATTTAAATTTCTCGCACTTTTAATTGCTTATATCTCACGATAAATTTGCTATCCATTTGATAATCTATAAGTACTAAATCAAGTCAGAAAAACTTGCTTAATCAAACTTAAGGGTGTTAAGTCTTCCTGAAAACAAAACACAATTTGAGTCAAATTATAGCCAATGGTGAGTTATTTCTATTAAACAAATCACCATTGAGTCTCTGTTGAGAGATTAACTCTCTTGAGGACTAATTCGATCATCCATCAAGGACACTTGTGTAGAACTCATAGATTTAAAAGGCCTAAATCGAAAATTTGGTAAGGTTTATTCAACCCCCTTCTAAACCTTACACTTACACCCTTGGGACCTACAAGTGGTATCGTGAGCGGTTGGTTCATTGAACCCTCCGCACCGGTTATCGAACTAGATCTCCAATCTTTTCAAAAGTCCGCTTTAGTACTTATCTTTCAAAACTCTTTTCTATCATTAAAAATTATTATCATGGAAGCAAATCTAACACGCATTCCTATGTTCACTATTGAAGAATTTGATGATTGGAAAATTCGTGATGCAGGCTCATCTATCAAAGATTACATGATGAGATGTGGATAGTGATAGAAGATGGGCCTCGCAAATATTAAAGGTGAACACATTGCAGACGAAGAGTTGAAAGTGAAGGGGGAAGAAGATCAAAGACTGCACTATCCATGGTTGAAAACCAAGAATCGAGTGGACAAATGATGACAGAAAAAAGATACAACTCGACAATGTAGCCAAGGACATTCTTTACAAAACCTTGGATAAAGCCATGTTCAACAAAGTCAAATCTTGCAAAACGGCTAAGGAAATGGGACAAGTTGACTTTGATTTGTGAAGGTTTGAGCAAATCAAAGAAAACAAATTATCATGGTATTTAAGTTTGAAAATTTCAAAATGATCTCAGGAGAGAACCTGGACCAACTAGACGCTCGATTTACGTAAATCACAAATGAGTTTGTCTACACTTGGAAAGGAATATACACAAAAGGAAATGTGTATGAAGATCCTAAAAAGTCTTCCATTGAATGGGAAATGAAGGTCATGGCATTGAGACACTCCATGGACCTATCAAAGACATCCAATCACGAGTTATTCTCAAACCTCAAAGCCTACGAGTTTGAGAAGAAGAAAAGACCAGGAAGAGACAGACCCAAAACAACTCTCTAGTTGTCAAAGATGGAAGGAGAGCCGAGGTCAAAGAAGCAATTGACCGGAAGAAATAGCCCTAATGGTTAAAAGATTTAACAAGTTCTTTAACAAGAACTACAAAAGAGGAAAGGGTGAATCCTCCGAAGACACTCGCTCCTCCAAATCAAGGGATGATAGGCCAACCAAGAGAAGATCATCAACAAGTTGAGTATCAAAGGGCCGACAACTCAAGAATAGAAAGAGCTCGATCAAAAGGTCAATATCTATGTTGGAATTGTAGACAACCAGGTCACTATGCCATTGATCGCTCATATCCCGTAGTCAACAAGTACGTAAACGAAGAAGAAAGAAAGGTCTTGAGAAAGAAGACAAGAGAAGAAAAAGGCAATGATGGTCGCAGAGATTCCGAGACAAACCAAGTCAAGAGAGACAAAGTGACTCGAGAGCAAGTTGAAGCCGACTATTCAAGTGACTCGAAGAAGAAGCTTTGATCCGCTTAATGGCCAAAGAACAAGATCAAGAAGATGAGGTACAATCTAACTCAACAAGCTCGCATTACACTAGTGATAGTGATCGTGACACACACACTTCATCACCCATCGATCTTTATGATTCATTAGGCAAAATGATGAAAGATTTTGAGCACATTAAAACCTCACACACACTATTGAATGAGGAAAACAACCTACTCAAAAATCAAAACTCAAAGTCGACTAAGGAGCCGAGTACACTAAGTCAAATAGCCGATGAGAATAAAAGTTTAAATTTGAAAATGCTAAATTAATAGCGAGTAAATTGCCGCTATAGAAAAGAGGGAGAATGACCTCAAAAATGTTATTGCCTCATTCACTAAGGCATCTAAATCATTGGATGATCTTATTATGAGTCAAAGAGAATGTGGAGACAAGACAGCTTAGGATTTAATTCCTTTGTGCCATGTCAAACCTCAAGAGTAATTTTGGAAAAAGGATCTTCAAGTCATGAAGAGTCCGAAAATCCAAAACTCTAAATGATGCACACACTTTCAATCCAAAGCACAATACTAAGCAAACGGCCTTGGTTACAAAGGAAAAGGAAAAAACAGTTGAGAGTCTTTGAAAGGATAATGAGAAGAGATTCAGTGAGTCCTCAACAGACTCCAAACAAAGTACTCAGTAAAGAAGAAGAGCTACCAAAAATCCTTAAAACTCATAGAAGAAATACATATGATGGGAATGGTAGAAAATATCCAAGCCAAGCCGATCGAATAATGTGAACTACCAAACCTAGACTTATGGAATACAAGCCCAAATGGCAAAGGCCTAGAACTCAACAAAGGCCATTCCAAAAGCATAAGAGCTTTCATCAAAGACACATATGCACTAGGCACTACACTCAAAGACACCACAATTACCCAAGAAAGGCAATTGCTAAAACACATATGCAGCATACGACAAAAGCTTGCTTTGATGAACCTGGAGACTCCCCAAGCAATTTGCCAGGATTGATTATGATTATGGCACCGATAGATGGCAACCTCTTAGAGTCAAATCATTTGGCTATAGGTTGGTTGGATCATCTTATAATTCTAACCCCTCGGGACCTGCATAAGAATGGGTACCTAAAACTTAATTTCCTTGATTGCGTGTTCAAGGAACAGTGAGTGCCAAGGAACCTGGTACATGGATAGTGGTCGCTTCGCATACACATGACAGAAATAAGAGAAATCTGTCAAAATTTAAGGAAGTCAAAGGAGCAAAAGTCATATTTGGAGGAAATGAAGCTCCTGGTGAAATAAGAGGCATTGGATCCATCAAAAGGAATGGTTTAGAAATCACAGATGTTGCATATGTTGAAGGACTAAACTTCAATTTACTAAGCATCACCAACTCGCGACATGGCTACAATGTTGGATTCAAACATGGGAATATGCCAAATCAAAAATGTTAAATCTAATGAAGTTGTCTTTGCAAGGATGTAGACAGAAAAATATGTATGTAGTGGATTGGTCAATCGCAACACCCAAAGACTGCCTACTAGCAAAGAGTGAATCAAGTTGGCAGTGGCACAAAAAAGCCGAGTCACCGAACTTCAAAACAATTAATAAGCTAGCAAGAAGTCATCTTGTAGAAGGACTTCCGCATTCAGATAAGATACAAGAAGGAAAGTATATGTGATGCATGTCAAGGGAAAACAAATCAAGTCGCATTCAAAGAAAAGACATGCCCATCCTCAACAAGAATATTGCATTTCATATGGATCTATTTGGCCCAAAGTGGAACCAAAGAAGCATAAGTGGAAAGAAATACACCTTGGTGGTAGTAGATGACTACTCAAGATATACATGGACAATATTCATGTGCAAGAAGAAAGAAACTCTACAAAAGCTACCACAATTGATGAAGAGAATACAAAATGAGAAGAGTCAAACCATTATCAAAATAAGATCGATAGAGGAACCGAGTTTGTCAATGGAATAATAACTCAAGATGTATTGAGAATGGTATTGGTCATGAACTATCACCGCAAGGACTCGCGTGAGAATGGAGTTGCGAGAAAGAAGGAACAGAACCCTCAAGGAAGCAAAGCAAGGACCATGTTAGTGAAAAGGTTACCAAAAAGATTTTGGGTCAAGCAATCAACACACTGCTACACCCAAAACAGATGTATGATAAATAAAATGACAAAGACTCCCTATGAGATCCGGATCGAAGAAAACCAAATGTTGCATACTTCAGGATATTTGGATGTAAATGCTTCATCCACAATAATGACAAAGACAACCTAAAGGCTTTTGATGCTAAAGTCGATGAGGGTATCTTCTTAGATACTCACCAAAGCAAAGCCTACTGTAATACTCAACAAAAGAACTATGGTTCTGAAGAATCCATTCATGTAGTATTCGATGAGCCAAACATAAATGGAAAAGACATTGAAGAGTCACCGATATCAAACATCCAATCTCACGAGAAGAATCCCTATCTTTGTCAAGCCGGGGGGGATTATCAATTCGAAGAAGATGAGATAGCCGAATCTCAAAAACATTGGAAAAATGCAAATTTGAAAGTGATCACGAGAGAGCCGACCACAACAACACACGCAAGTCGATCAATCCGGCTAACTTACTTCAACTCCGACGTAAGATGGCCGAGAGACCATCCACCGATCTTGTCATTGGAGACATGAGAGAAGGTGTCAAGACAAGATCGAACTCAACAAGAAGCAATGTTCACATGCTTCATCTCGCAGATAGAGCCCAAAGATGTGTCACAAGCATTGATGACACACATTGGATTCAAGCTATGCAAGAAGAGTCAATCGGTTTGAGAGAAATAAAGTATGGGAATTAGTACAAAGACCCATACATCAAAATGTTATTGGAACCAAATGGGTATTCGAAATAAGATGAACGAGGAAGGTTCGTGGTAAGAAACAAAGCAAGATTGGTAGCCAAAGGATATTGCCAAGAAGAATGAATAGATTTTGATTAAACATTTGCTCCTCGTAGCAAGATTGGAAGCTATAAGGATGTTTCTTGCCTATGACTCACAAAAACTTCATTGTATATCAAATGGATGTAAAAAGTGCATTCCTAAATGGATTATTGGAAGAAGAAGTGTATGTTGAACAACCTCCAGGATTTTGAGAAGACTCTTGGAGACAAAGTGTACAAACTCAAGAAAGCCGTATGGATTGAAACAGGCACCCAGAGCATGGTATGATACCCGTCACAATTCCTAATCGAAAATGGATTCACTAAAGGAAAAGTAGATAGAACACTTTTTAATTCAAGACAAGAAGAGTATCGCTTGTTCAAATATATGTGGATGACATCATTTTTGGATCCACTAACAAAGAGTCATGTGAAAAATTCTCAAACCTCATGCAAAGTAAATTTGAAATGAGCATGATGGGAGAGCCGACATTCTTCCTCGACTTCAAGTGAAACAATTGAAGGATGGAACCTTCATAAGCCAAACAAAATACACAGAGATTTAATGAAGAAATTTGGTATGGAGGAGAAGTCTTTCGTAAAATACCAATGAACACATCATCAAAATGGACATGGATGCAGATGGCAAGCTCAGAGATCAAACAAGATACTGAGCACTTTGGATCATCGCTCTATCTCACGCCTAGCAGGCCGGACATCACCTTTGCCGTAGGTGTATGTGCAAGATTTCAATCGCTCCAAAAGAGAGCCATATGATCTAAGAGAATATTGAGATACTTAAAAGGAAATCAAGAAGTAGGGCTATGGTATCCAAAGGAAGGTGGATTCAAGCTAATTGGCTATTCGACTGACTATATCTTTGGATGCAGAGTGGACAGAAAAGTACTTGGCACATGTCAAATGCTTGGAAACAGATTAATTTCTGGTTTAGCAAGAAGCAAAACTCAATAGCCACTTCTACAACCGGTGAAGGCAGAATACATAGTTTTGGCAATTGTTTGCCAAGTCCTATGGATGAGACAAAGCGGTGAGAGATTATGAAGTTGAAGAAAAAGAAATTCCAATCATGTGTGATAACACAAGTGCAATTGCAATCACTCAAAATCCTCGTGTTGCACTCAAGAACAAAACATATAGATGTCGATATCATTTCATAAGAGATCATGTTGAAAAGAAGGACATTATCTTGGAATATATCTCAACCGATAAGCAACTAGCCGACATCTTCACAAAACCATTATGTGAGTCAAGATTTGAAGAACTCAAACATGAGTGGGGCTAATTGAGCTAAGCCGAGACACGAAGAATCAAAGAAAAGAAATGGAACAGGAAAGAAGGTGAAAAAGAGCTGAAAAACAAAAATTAGCTCAAGAAATCACCAGTATCGGAAAAGTCATTATACCAAGTCGGTGATAGCCGAGTCACTAAGAGAAATGTGAAAAGCAGAGTTAAATCACCTAAGAGATAAGTGAATAACTTATGAGCAAAGTGACAAAAACGCAATCGTTTTTGACTTAGCAGAATGTTTTAAGAGACACGTCAAAGATAATGATGATGTGTCATGAGACATAAAGCCGCACACCAAGCCTATGATTGGATATAAATCTTGCCGCATTAAATACGAGACATGAATCGCTTTCAATATGCGTGCGAAATCCAAGCCGTTGATTTCGATCACGATTCAAAACCGTCGCACGCCCTTTCATAAACCATATTTAAACCATTTTTCGTCCGCTTTCTCTCTCACACTTCTAAAAATGTTCAATCTCTCTCTCTCAAAAAGCAAAGGCAAATACTCAAAACCCTATCAACCTTCAAATCAAATTTCTGAATTTTTCCTTGAAATTACGAGAAATGGCACCAACGTATAACTTTACCAAGTTGGGAAAACAAATCCACACCGGTTCGACCGTGGATTTCGACGGAATGGTGAAGCAGGGTCCGACGACACCCTGGTGAAGAAAATCGCGGAGAAGTTAGAAACGCCAGGATCAAAACCGCTTTCTAACATCGAGTATCCTATGACCTATGTGGAGGAGGTCGACATTCTACGTGAATGCCGAGATTCACGATGAAGGAATCAAGTCATCTGTTCACGGAAGCAAAATGACTATCACCTTTGCCAAGGATTTTCAATATTGCTCACTACCGCAGAGGGAGCATCCGAGATCAAAGAGGATGTAAACTTGGTCGACGCATGGAAAGAAATAGCCAAGTCCGACGTGATTTAAAATAATATACACATGCATCTTGAAGGAGGACTATCACAAATTGTTGGATATTGTTGCCAAGTGTATCGACATCAAATTTGGCGACTTTGACCAATGTCAAAGGCAAAATTGATTGTGATGGCTGCAATAATCGAAGAAAAGAAGATAAATGGCTGAGTTTATCTACAAATTTAACGTAGGGAACAAGTCCTTCAAAGAAGATGGGTCATTTGGAGGATCTGGGATATGGCCTGGTGATTGGCCGGCTATGGAGGTGAAAGGAGTACCTCTTAGACATGGGAAGGCCTTCCATGTTAACAAGAGGATGTTCAGAGCTAATCTCTCCGGTGCTCGAAGCGTGCGTACGCCAAGAGAGCGACATCGGTGAGGGGGAATCAGGTGACCCCAAGACACAATTTGCTTCTCTGCACTAAAGAAATCACGCCCCTGCAGCAAAGAAAGAAAACCAAACATACTCCCGTTTTTGCAGCAGAGTCACCCGCCCCTGCAGCAGTCACTGCCTCTGCAGCTCGTGTCACCACCCCAGCTCGCAGCGGTCGAGAAGGACTCACAAATTCCTTCTCTCGATCGTCAAAAAGAGGAGAATCGACAAGCCTAGACGGCCGGCTCCTCGTAAACAAACACAAGCACCGCCCCCGGCCACCCCAAGACTCGAGAGGACACCGCCCCGAACTGTAAATTCCCCTGGTACAAACCAGAGACGAAGAAGACTCGTCAAGCGATTTGAGTCTACTCTTGCTGATATCGGAGACTCTTTGGAGAAGTAGAGTCTCCGGATGTAATTGATGAAACAGCCAAGTCTCTGAAGGTGATCACAGAGGCAACTCAAGACTTTGTAGTTCATACAAACAAACTCGAAAGAACCAGCCCAAGAGACAGGTGATGTAATGATCCTATCTCCATCTTACCCGACATCCAAAATCGAAATGCGTGAGTGGAGAAAATTCGAGCAGTCAAGGGAACAGTTCCAACGGCCCGAATTCATAGAAGAAGAAGAGGAATCGCTAAATTTCCTCGATTATCTATGTGCTCCCTCTAGATGAAGACAATCGCATGGATATTCTGCAGATCTACAAGGACAAGGAGAGAGAAAAGCAAAAGAAGCCGAAGCACGCGAAAAGGCAAGTACCGCCCTATCTCCTCAAAGACGTAACACTTCCATCCTCTCCTTGATGTCTTCTCCGAAAGTGACGAGGAACGTGAGAATCCGCTACGGAAGAATTGCGGATCAGCAAGCATTGCATGAATCAAGAATCCTTCACGAGCAAAGATCGATGGAGGACCAGGAGAGTCCTCCAACACACTGAAATCGATCCAATGGGAGTGGTTCAAAGAAATAGCCACTGATGTTCTTGCTACCACTTCCCACTCACTCAAGAAGGCAATAAGGAAGATGGCGATGAAATCGGGCTAGTGGGGACCCCTCGAGCCAACCCCTATTGAAGGTGTGCCACCACCGCCCCAATGGCTGAACCATCAATTGCAACAGTCGGGAGTTTGGAGACGAGTAACCCCACTCCAAGTCACTCTTTGGTGCGCCACCGAGGGGAAACTCCCTCCACCGCAACAGGTCGGAGGATCTCGCAGATGACTCCACAAAGAATGTAGGAGGCGAAGCAAAGAACACTCAAACACAAGAAGAATGACAAGTTGCCATCAACGAAGCTCGAGGCTTGAGATCTCGGTGAGGTGCCAACACTCTGAAGGCTAATTGCCGATGCAATCGAGGCACGAGGAAGCGAATACTGGGAGTTAACACTGGGGCGATGAAAGCACAATCCATGGGGTTGAGACTCCAATGGATGCCATGTAGAAGACCCTAAGACCGACACACTGCCGAAAGGGAAGGCAAGTGCCTCGCAGCAGCAGAGAGACCGCCGGAGGAAATGAAGGCCACGGGAGGTTGAGACTTCCCGGGTAACACACAAGAGAGAACATCCCTCCCGCAACCATCGATCCATCTCGAGAAGGAGATCAGCGCACTTCATGATTCCCGGACAACCCCGATGTCACCTTTGGGATCGGAAAGGCGAAGAAGAAAAGCCGAGTCAACCCCAATGACAAATCCAAAAGACTCATTGCGGATGTTCCAGGCACGAGCAAGTCGATCCCAAGACTTCGACCTTTAATTTTGATGATGAGCCACCAATGGAAATCTCATCATCGTCCGATGACGCCGATAAGGCCGAGGACCGTCTACTCAAAAGGAGAAATCACCGAGACCAACCTTAAGATGTTGAGGCTCACAAGTTTAGTCATCGCACCACAAAATTGAACCCGGCGACCATCGCTCCGGCTCCCTGGTGGATCGATTCCCAAAAGAACTTCACGCCCACCGCTTATCATCGAACAAATCCCGGATGGCGGTGATGAATCCTTTGAGGAATCTTTCCCTTTCTCACCGGAGATATGAGTAACTCCACGAAGAGTCGAAAATGAGCAAGCACGCTATCACAGCAGCTCTCTTTTTCACTCAGGCACCATTGTTGTTCCGATTTCGATTTCGATTTGTTTGTATGGCCATCATCCAAGAATTGAAAGCACGAAGTGTTCAAGGCACTCTTTTCAAGTTGAAAAGATGGAGAGGCATCAGCCTCCTTGGATATGCGCCCGGACATGAGAGATGCCAACCTTACCATTGACTTGAGAGGCATCACGGTCAGGGTAAGGGAATGGTGGCAACAAAGAAGAATCAATGCGTGTGGAACAAGTGAGATACTTGCAGACAATTATTCAAAAACCGGTGTGGAGAGTCGAAAATGTTGATGCGAAACGGTTGCGGGAACACATTGAACATATGCACGAAGCTCACACCGCCGAGATCAAGCTTGCGTGGAGCGTAATGCAAATGATATACGTTTGGAAGAACACATGACAAGAAAATTCAGCCTTCTTGAGATGAAGCGATTTGAGAATCCAACGCTACTTCTGGTCAATTCGCGGCAAAGATACAACGTGACTTGAAGCAAAATTCAACCATCGGGAGACTCGACTTCATGCTTCAAAGATGTTTGGGGTTCTCTATCCTTTGATGATGCCAAAAAGGGGGAAGAGGAATACCTTAAAGCAAAGAAAATCAAGTGAAAAGAAAGGAGCAATGACAAGGAACAAGTTTGAGAAGGGAAAATCACCGAGGAAATTTTGAAATCGAAGAAAGGAAAATTGAGGGGGAAGGATCAAAGAATATGACCTTCATGATTGCACAAACCCCCAACAAGGGTCCTCACGGTGACATTATAAGCAAAGAAACTCCCGGTGACTCACTCCAACACTGTATCTATGGCCGAGAAGAGAAAAGAAATTGAAGCAGGGATGAAGGAGGTGGAAGGAAGAATGGATGCCAGGGTGATGAACATTTTGAAAGAACACGGAGGCATTCCGGTTGACAGAGACACGTATGCCATTTGATCATTTTCTCAAGATTTTCGAATTCAAAACGCCGAATCAAGGTTATTTTGCAAATATGTCCTTGGCTCAAGCTTGGGACTCATCTTTGGGAAAAGGGTCTCACATTATGTCACAACAACCGGCATCACTCTGCTGTCACTCCGGGCACTCAATTTGGAAAGTTCCCAAAGACAAGATACGCCCGCAGGTAGAGGAAGAAGCAGCGGTGGAGGAAGAAGCTTGGACCTAGGCCTCGCCAAGAATATTGAATATGTAGATCCAGAAAGAAAGGAGGGATCTTGGGCAAGCTTGACCATGTGGCGAACTTGCAAGTGGCTAAAACCAACGCCGAGTATGCAAAAAGGATAGAAGAAGAAAACAAGAGACAAACTCGGCTATGGCGGAGACAGGAAAGAATAAGGAAAGATGAAGCCGCCAGGAAGGCATATGAGAAGAAAAAGTGATGACGAGAAGAAGAGAAGAAGAGAAGAAGATCTTCGATCAAGATGAAAAAGGAGACAAAAGGAGATGAAGTTCAACCCTTCGTGTATTTTATATGTAAATACATACAATGTAAGTCTTCAGTAATAATGCAAATTTTTTTAAGGTTGTGTTAAGTACAAGAATGATATGATCAATAAAAAGATTGATTATGCGCATACATTCTATGTCAATACACTATCTCGTATGTATCGTGTTATTTGCATCTTTGTATGATTTAAGTTTTGGCATCATCAAAAAGGGGGAAATTGTTAGGAATTCTATTGTTTAGATTTTGATGAATGCCATGTAAAACTTAGAATAGAAAGTTGGCTCCCAATTCTTGCTTTGAAATGTATTGTAACAATTAGAGAGCCAAGCCGAAGTTAAGTGCCTACGCTCCAACTTGCAAGAAGACAATCAAGGCTTGAAGGAAAACTCTCGTGAGACTTGAGTACAACAAAGAAGATGCACAGAACTCGATCAAGAAGCGGTGAGATGCACTTGAGTGGAACATCGGTCAAGTCAACTCAAGAGAAGCCAAGTCTCTCAAGTGAAGTGCGGAAGAGTCATCCAATGATTTCGACTAAGTCACCCGGGGAAAGCGAGGAAATGCAATCAAGTCGAGATAATTGTAAAAGAACCGTTGTTTTAAATCAAGAGATTTACTTAAACAAGTAATATCTCCATACTACCTTTCTTGGAGTGCTTCCTTAAGCGTGCAAAAGAAATGAACCAATGGGAAGCACTACACCGTGTCGTAACTCGAAAAGGTGATAAAACATTTCATACGAGGAAATGGCAATTCCAAGAATCGCACACCAACGATCGCAAAGTGATTTTCAAAAATGAGCCTATCTCTTCAACGGGCAAATTTTTGAAAGTTCACTATAAAAGGCCGAGGAGTTTGATTGAGAAGAATGATGCGTGGATGAATGACACACACGTGAAGATATACAAGCTTATCAAAATGAAATATTCTCAATCCTCAAACTACATCTCAAGTACATCAATCCAACACTTTTGTGAAGGAAAGAGAACTTCAATCAGTTGAAGAGGAAAATACTGAAAACAAGGGGTCTACATTCCAAGAAGGATTGTAGAAAGGTTCTTTGAACCAAGTCTTAAGCTTTTGGAGGGCTTCGTGATCAAATCCAAAGTGCTTGAGCAAGTGAGTCAGAGTAGCAAGGGTGCTGCCCGTGAATCTTCGAGTCGCACGAGAAGCCACTGAGTGATCAAGGCGTCTCAGATCGAGTCCCAAAAGATCAAGTCGGCTGTTGTGATCAAGACTTGTATCCGGACTGTTACCACTTTGTAAACCGATCATTACTTAGTGGATTCCTCCAGAGTTGGAGAAGAGAGGAGTAGAAGAATTACCCCATCTTCGAACCTCTATAAAAACTTTATTGTGTCATTTACATTTCAAAGATTTAAATTTCTCGACTTTTAATTGCTTATATTTGATAAATTTGCTATCCATTTGATAATCTATAAGTACTAAATCAAGTCAGAAAAACTTGCTTAATCAAACTTAAGGGTGTTAAGTCTTGTTGAAAACTTGAGTCAAATTATAGCCCAACAAGTGAGTTACTCTATTCTATTAACATTAATCACTTCACGTTGAGAGATTAACTCTCTTGAGGGACTAATTCGATCGTCCATCAAGGACACAGGGTGTGTAGAACTCAGAGATTTAAAAGGCCTAAATCGAAAATTTTAAGGTTTATTCAACCCCCCCCCTTCTAAACCTTACACTTACACCCCTTGGGACCTACACAGTTATCTCCTCTTGATCTTTTCTTCTCAGCTCAAACTCATAGGCTTTGAGGTATGAGAATAGTTCATGATTGGATGTTTTTGATAGGTCCATCGAGTGCCTTAGAGCCATGGTCTTCATTTCCCACTCAGCTGGGAGGCTCCTTAATATCTTCATGCACATCTCCTTCTGTGTGTATTCTTTCCCAAGTTCTGAGGGCTTATTTGTAATTTCAGTGAATCTAGCATCCAGCTGGTCCATTGTTTCACCTGCAAGCATTTTAAAGTTTTCAAATTTTTGAACAACAACAGATAATTTGTTTTCCTTAATTTGTTGAGATCCTTCACAAATTAAGGTTAATTTATCCCAGATTTCTTTGGTTGTCTTGCAAGATTTGACTTTGTTGAACATGGATTTGTCCAAAGTCTTGTAAAGTATATCCTTGGCCACGTTGTCAAGGTTGTATCTTTTTCTATCATCATTTGTCCATTCAGCTCTCGGCTTTTCAACCATAGCTGGTCTGGGAGGAGCATCCTCCTCTTCTTCAGCTGCAGCAACTCTCCTTGCAGTAGTGTTCACCTTCATTATTTGCAGTGGCCCATCCTCTATCACTCTGCACATCTCATCATGTAAAGCTGATAGATGAGCCTGCATACATATTTTCCAGTCATCAAATTCTTTAATGGTGAACATAGGAATACGTGTCAAATTTGCTTCCATGATAATAACTTTGCTGTTTTAAAAAAATGGCTTTTGAAAGAACAAGTGTTAAAAACTTATTTGAAAACTTGGAGATCTAGTTCAGTAACCAGTGCGGAAGGCTCAATGAACCAACCGCTCTGATACCACTTTTAGGTCCCAAGGGGTGTGAGTAAGGTTTAGAAGGGGGGGTTGAATAAACCTTACCAACTTTTCGAATTTAGACCTTTTAAATAAGTTCAGAGTTAATTTCACAGCTATGTCCTTGATGGACAGCTAAGTTAGTTAACCAGCAGAGTTAGCCACTCAATGACTGATTCGAGCTGTTGATAGAATAACTCACCGCTTAGTCTTATACTTAACTTGGCTGTGATAAGATTTTCAGCGGAAGACTTAACACCCTTGAATTTGGTTTAAGTTTGTTTTAACACTTGGTTTTAGCACTTTGTTAGATATCAGTTGGATAGCAAATTATCAGCAAATATTAAATCATATGCAGTAAGTAAATGCTGAAATGTAAATGACACAATAAATTTTATAGAGGTTCGAAGATGGGGTAATTCTTCTAATCTTGTCTTCTCCAACTCCTGGAGGAATCCACTAAGTATTGATCAGAGTACAAAGTGGTTATCAGTCCAGATGCAAGTCTTGATCACACAGCTAACTTGATCCTGTAGGACTCAGTCTGGAGATGCCTTGGTCACACAAGTGGCTTCTCGTCCGACTCAGCCTTCTTCACTGGGGCGGCCTTGCTACTTGACTCACTTGCTCAAGCTTCTTGGATTTGATCACGAAGCCCTCCAATGACTTGAGACTGGTTCGACCTTGAACCTTTCTACAATCCTCCTTGGAATGTAGACCCCTTTTGATTCTTCAAAAGTTTCCTCTTCAACAGTATGAAGTTGTCTTTCCTTCACAACTAGGTGTTGGATTGATTTCCTTCGAAGTTTAGGCTTGAGGATTTACTTGAATAACTTGAGAATATTTTGCAGGTTACAGCTCGAATAATAGCTTGAATGTTCGTGGTTCAGGTAACATTCTCTCAAAGTGATTCCTCAGCCTTTTATAATGCTCTTTCAAAAATCGCCGTTGAAGAGATAGCCGTGATTTTCAAAAGACACTAGTGGTCGTTGGTTGTCTTGTTGCGATCCTTGAAATTGACATTACTTCGTATTAAATGAACCTTCACTTTTCGAGTTCGACACACGAGTGCAAAGTGCGATCTTCCCATTGGTTTATTCCTTTTGCACGCTTCGGGATCGAGCACTTTAGAATATTGCGAGAATGGAAGTATTACTTATTTAAGTAACTTTCTTGACTCGGCAACGGACTCTTTTCGATTGTCTTGACTTGATTGTTTCTTAACTTCCCCAGGTGACTTCGAGTCGGCTCCCAATCATGGATGACTCATCTCGTCACTTCAACTTGACTTGGCCGTCTTGAGTTGACTTGATCGACACTTCTCACAATGTGAACTAGTCGATACTCCTTGATCGAGTTCTTGACTTCTCCTCCTTGCCATACTCACCGTTTCACACAATGAGTCTTCATTTTAGCCTCCAGTTGACTTCTTGCATATCCAGGCATAGCTGACTTGACTAAGCTCGTACAACCCTATCTATTACAATGCAAATTACAAACAAAATGGGGTGCCAACTTTCTAGTCTAAGTTTTGCATGGCATTCATCAAAATCTAAACAATAAATTTCCCAACACTTGGCATTGTTTAACTTGAAGTCCAATGAAGAAATTTTAGCTCCCCCATCATGATCATCTTAAGTTCACCTTGCATCAACTTAGAAAATAACTTGCACAATAATTCATTAGTAGCACCATAAATGATATCATAAATTTGTACAAGTAAACAATCTTGCCCTTTTTTTCAAAAAACAAAGAGAGTAGTATAAACTTTACCTCTTGTAAAACCATTTAGCAAAAATAGCTAAGTTTAGCATACCATACACGGGGTACTTGTTTTAAATCATATAAGGCCTTTTATAAAAATCATTTGGCCTAGAAAAAATTTTAAACCCTGGAGGTTGTTTTATATAGACTTCTTCTTGAATAAAACCATTTAGAAAATTGGATTTAACATCCATTTGGTAAAGCTTGAAATTGTCTTAAAACAAGAATGGGCAAGTAAAATGCAAATAGCTTTTAAATGTGCTACGGGTGCAAATGTTACATCAAAATCAATACCTTGACGATACTTTCGAGCTACTAACATTGCCTTGGTCAACAAGCTTGTTCCAAAATTCAAAAAAATTCTGCAAAATCTTAATCAAGATATCTTGCACAAGAGCATAGTAATATCGAAAAATAGAGACATAATAACAAGTAACACATACTATGCTTTCAAACAGATCATCAAGAGTTTCATAAAATATTTAAGTTCAAATAAGCTTATAGGAAGCTATATAAGGTCTCTTTTGAAATTTGAAAAATTCAAGAGCATATAGTTGAGACCTCATTTACAAGAAGCATATGAACAAGAGCTTTGACAAAGCAACCAAGAATAATTTTATATGTGCAATAAAATGCATAACTTAAAAAATCAAATGTTTTATCAAAAACAAAATATAATCCTTTACAAATCTTGGATAAAACAATCTATATCAAATAATGCCTTTTAAAAAAAATTCTCTTAATAGCACTTGTATAAAATACTTTGAAAAACAAGCACAAATGAGAAAAATATATCGAGTCTATAGGATGAATACCAAAGATGAGCGTACCTCGATAGTTTATGGTCCTCTCTTGAGAAAATAACCACTAATGAAAATATTTATGTCCTACACAATTCTTAAACACGTTTTGCACAAACACAATGATACAAGTGTAGACTAAGCAATAAGAGATATCATAAAAGTGCTTATGCTATATAAAATCATAAGAGATAATAAAAGCACCTTAGTCTATGTAAATGCACAAGAGTTGAGAACAAAATATACAAGGTCTCCTTTTCAAATATTTAAAAACACAAATATATATTGAAGACCTTAATATTAAAAAATATTTGAAAACTTATTTTACAATTAAGGCACAAATAAAAACATGCATATTTAAAAGAGGAGATACGGTTTACCAATTACGCCATTTCCATGGGTTGTGTCGTTCCCATTGTTGATGATATCTTCCCCTTTGAAAATCATCTTGTTGATGATAGCTTCTCCAATTGCTCCATTTCCAAGGATTGTGTTCTTCCCATTGTTGATAGTGTCTTTCTCTTGGAAATTTATTTTGATGTTGTCTTCTCCTTTGATCAAATGAAATGGTCATTTGATGTCTTCTTGGCGGTATGTATTGTCCTCGATTATTATTCCGCTCGGTACCTAATATGACATTATTTTGTGGTACCCTCAAGTGTTTGCGTCCTTTGGAATTAGCTTTGAGACTTTTAGGTCTCCAATAATAATTAGAGCTATTTCTAGCCCGACAAGTATTAACCGTGTGACCCATTTTACCATAATAAAAACAAGTAGTAATTTTGGGAGCATAATGACCAATATGCATAGGGACTTGATTTCTTTTCACATAATTAACAACACTAGGCTTATGATCAAGTCCTTGTTTCAATTTATCACAACTATGAACATCAATAATATCGGTCATTTTATCGGTACTCAAGTTGGATTTTGATAAATCATTTTTCATGCAATTAATATCCTCAACAAGAATACTATTTTCTTTTTCAAGGTTTCTAACCTTGTCAAGTGTGGTGGTGTGATCACATGAAAGTGATTCATAAGAGGAAAATAAATTATCCTTGTCAATTTTCAAAATATTGAATTCCTTTTTCAAATTTTTGTATTTAACAAGTAAGCTTTGGAATTCATTTTGAAGTTCATCAAAATCATTTTGCAAATTACTATAATCATTTTGTAATTCATTATCATAAGAAGTGGAGGGTTTTGAACTTACCTCGTTTTCTTCTTCGAAGCCCATAAGACATCGTTCGTTTTCATCGACGTCGGAAGTTGTAGGAAGCTCATCCCATGTTGGGTTTGTATCCATTTGAAAAGTAGATGCTTTTGAGTGGCTCCTTTCATTTACATATACTTCTTCTAATTTTCTCCATACTTCATGTGCCGATTTAATTCCTACAATATGATTATATTCCAAAATGGTAAGTGAATAATACAAAATATTAAGAGTTTTACCATTTAAGGAGATAATTCTTTTCTTCATCATTGAGCTCTTTGAGGCCTTTGTGTGGTGTGTCCATCATTGGAATGGATTCTTCATTTACGATCGTGTTCCAAATATCGAACCCGTAATCTTGTAGATAACATTCCATTCTTTCTTTCCAAAATGTAAAATTTTTGGAATCGAATAGTGGTGGCTTGGTGGTGGAGGCGCCGGTGAGGTAGACTTCATTCGTAGCTGGTGATCGTTCCTTTTTACTCGCGATGTGGAACGAGCTTGCCAAAGAGTTTGGCTCTGATACCACTTGTAAGTCCAAGCGGCTACGATAATCTAGAGGGGGGTGAATAGATTATCTCCATCTTTTCGATTATGCCCTCTTTTACGAATCAAATACGCCAAGACAATAATAAAGGTGTGGGAAGTAAACAACACGCGTCGATTTATAGAGGTTCAACCTAACTAGGGCCTAATCCTCTACCACCCCAGTATCTCCGGGATGGATTTCAAAAAGAAAAAAGATTTTATTAATTTTCCAAAATTAATACAACACCTTACAACATCACCTTGAAGAGCACCACACTCTTCTACAACACCACCTTTGAGATTACCACAATCTCTCTTGAAGATTACCACAATCTCCAACGGCACCTTGTGAAGATTACCACAATCTTCAACCTTGAAGAATACCAAATTCTTCAATACCTCAAGAGCACCATACTCTTGAAACACCTATCACCTAGATCACCCAAGTGTATTTTTTCCACAAGAATACTCACAATGATGTCTTGTGTTGAATGATGACAAAAATCAAGATTACAACTCAATAATGAATATTACAATTTGAGTGCAAGTGTAATCAAGAAATAAAGCCTAGACCTCAAGATGTGAAAGTGAAATACTTAGGCTATAAATACAACAAGAGTGTTGAATATGAAAGCTTGGAAATTTGCAGATTTCTTGTTGTGTATTTGCTTGTGTTGTTGTTGTATATTGTGTCCTCAATTCATCCTCTACTTATAGGAGAGTCTTCACCAACATATGCTCCCAACATAGTCTCCTTCTTCTTCACTTTTGTCTACAAAAAGAGGATCACAGGATGCAGAAATATTGTACAAAAATCAAAAGTAAATCTTGCTGATAAGGATTGCAACGGTTGAAATTTTTGCTGTCAAAAATTACACAGGGCGACCGGTTGCCCTGTAGAAAATTTCAAACGTTTGAATGAAAATAGTGCGTCCAGGTACGGGTTGCAGGGGGGGTCGACCAGTCGGGGGGGTTCGACCGGTCGCCCAAGGGTGCGACCGGTCGGCCCTCCCCTGGACCGGTCCCCCTGCTCAGTTTTTACACAGAATTTCATTCTGTTTCTTTCTGTTTCATTTTGGGCGTTTTTCAGGTACCGGTCGACCTCTTGTTCGACCGGTCGACCTCTTGTTCGACCGGTCGACCTCCAAATTGAAATGTTGTCCGATTTTTATCAAAAATAAACTTCAAGAAATACTCCAAAAAATTAGTAAAAATATTTTAAATCACTTGAGAGTATTTGGACAATATTTATAAACATTGTTTTGGTGTAAAAACCAATTAACACAAAAACATCAAATATGTTGTCCAATTTTTATCAAAAATAAACTTTAAGAAATACTCCAAACATTTTAAATCATTTAGGAGTATTTTGGATAACATTCATAAACATTGTTTTGGTATAAAAACTCATTTAAACATAATCATCAAAATCTTGGTGATAATATTTATCTAACACCTGCGGCTCGAGTAGGACGCCATTCAGTGCCCGGGCAACATAGAGCTTGAACTATCATATTTAAATTGGGCAGCTGGGAGACAAATTCGGTGTACGATGCGTGATACACCTGAGGTAATGCATAATATTGCCTGATTTCTCCAGGATCATACAAGATTTATTGGCCATGCATATGGACGTCGGTGGGCATAACAATTAGGAATCGTGCGTTCGTGTAGAACTCCCGAATAATAATAGGTGCATAAGGTTCGGGTTGGGAGGCCAGCTTCTTCCAACGTCGCTGTAAGATAATACGTTTGAGGAGGCCGTCCTGCGGGCCCGGCTAAAGCCCCCGCTCGACGGTGATACTTCACGTGCTCAATTTCTCGTAGAAGAGCTTTTGCACCTCCGAACATACGAACTGGAGGCGGACATAATCATCTGAGGTACTGGCCTTTTCTTTGCCTTTGCCCGTGCCCATTTTAGTCTTCATCATCGTAACCTAGCAAGATAAACAAAAGAAAACAAAGCACGTGGAAACAAGGAATTCAGTTACGGGTAAAAAATTCGCATTCATATCACGTAAAAATGCACCAAAGTGAAATAATTGTGGTCAACGCATAGAATGTAAGCATGGATGCTCAAGCTGAGAAACATACAATGTGAGAATTTCGATGGAGCATTTTGTCAAACACTTTGTGGGCATGAAAGCAGAAGAGGATTGTAGGTGCATTGGATAATTTATTTTAATTCCAAAAATTCATCACCAATCCTAATTCTGGCATAAGAAATCAATGCACGAACCAATACCCAACAACTAAGAAACAAACATCACAACATTCCAAGTAACAGAAAATAGGTAAAATGGGAAACCATGGGGGGAGGGGATTTTGATTGATCCTTCAAGATTTAATATTATGTCTTTAATCACAAGTGTGATAATTACGAAAAGAGATAATAATTATTCCATCATTTATTGATCTTCAAGAGTTTAATATTTGACAATCTTTAATTGACCAATAAAATATATATTAAAATACTAAAATTAACTATTTAAATTATGAATTAAATTTGATTAAATTCTCAAATATAAATAGAAATTATAAGATTGATATTTAATATAGAATTTAACATGTGTCACCATTTAATTGTGCAAATTAAATTTGTCTACAAAATTATCGTATTTTCTATATTTTAATTTTTGAATTATTCCAACTAACATGCACTTGTGCTGCCCCGTTAATATTTTGATGGAGTGGGACTAAATATGCAATACACGAATTCTTATGGGACGTTGTATACTCAAATTTTAAGATTGAGATTAAATATGAAAGTTCTGGGACTATAATTGCAATACCACAAATGTTATGGGACTAAAATTGAAATTTCCTCGTCTACAAGCTTTACCGATCGGCTCTAGCCGGGTCAATTCTCGCGCTCAATTCAGCGCCGCACAAAACTTTTTCGCTGACGTGGACAGCTTCTAAAACCCTCGCATAAACCACCCAAGAAGAGAAAAAAATAAGATTCGCGAGCTACCATTTCAGCTTTCTAGATTCTATTTCACATAAATCCTTAGATCGTTCTGGAGATGAGAAGGGTTAACGGACTCGCCGCCATTTGTCGCGCCGTAGGGGGTGTCGCCGTCGCTCCTTCAGCTCTCGGAAACCACGCCCACCAACACCACCGCCTCTTCCAGGCTGCTCTTTTTAGCACGACCAGCAACAACAACTCATCGGCGAGATCTCACTGGTTTTCGAACAACAGTATCTCCGGTGATCAGACTGCTCGCGCTGCCGCGCGCACTGTTGCTGGGACGATGTTGTTCTCGGTGGCCGCCACCACGCTCGTGGAAGAGGTCCACGCAAAAGAGCCCGTGCAGTCAAAATTCCGGCCGAAGGACGTCGTTCTGTATCAGTATGAAGCTTGCCCTTTCTGTAACAAGGTCAAAGGTATTGCTTCTCACGTCCGGCATACTGTGATTTAGTTTTCGGTCTGTTTTATACATTCTTAGTGTTAGAATTACATTTTGGATCCGGAAAGGGGCAAAAAAAGAAAAACATTTGGCGGTGTCTTCTATAGACATTTTGGATCCAGAAAGGGGCAAAACAAAGGAAAATATACGTTTTGGCGGTTTCTTCTAAAGACTTGTCAGTGTATTCTGGGTCACAAATTGTAAACGTGTCATATTTAATGTAGAGTAAAACTGAGTCGTATTACGTGGAATTGGGGTTATAGATATACAATCTATTACTTGTTTATCATATTGTTAAACTGGCAATGTTCAATGATTTGTGGCGCAGCATTTGGAAAACAGGGCTTGATTCAAATAGTTGTTCGTCTATGTTTACCCTTTCTGTTGATATCTATTTGGAATATGGTGCGATCCTTCTTAAAATAAGCATGAATGTGTTTGATGGGAACATTTGTTGGGCTATCATTGAATTTCTGGCTTCATTCTTGTCATTCCGGGTAATAAATTGCACTGACGCATTTAGTAGCAGCTGTAACTTAGGACTTGAGGATTGGTATTAGATATCTCTTTATTTGAATCTGAATGATTCTTAGTCAAATCAAAAGTTCACATCCAAATATTTCAATGCAATGCTAATCTGTTACCAATTATAACATTCTTAGACATGATCTTGCAGAAAATCTATGGTTAGATTTGGTGTATTCTGCGACACAAGAACATATAAAAAAATCAAAGCAGGAGGTCAACTGTTATTTCTTACTCTTGAGTTTTTTAAGACAATTAAAAAGCAAGGTAGATTAGATGTGCTCCAACTATGCCTAATTATATTTGATATATCAAGCCGTTGTTTTGGGAATTACCAATTCAAAGTTGCATTGTTAAATAATTCAGATCATTGGTGAAAGTTTGAGCTTGTTTATTGCTTTCTTGTAATGAACAAATATGTCTGGGCATCTAATGCGGAACAAGGTTCAAATACTCTCTTTTCTGGAGCAACTGTAATCCACATGTACCTTAGACTGGGTCAAAGAAAATGTGTTTAATTCCAGATGTGCAAGTAAAAGCAAAGATCAAAGACGATGGACCAATTTAGTATTTTACCTAGAAGATGATGATGACAGACAGAAACATATGAAAGCAATATTTTATTATTTTTTTGAATGTGTTTAATATAGTGCCCTTTTGCTGTCCTCACTAATTGAGAAGGCTAATAATTTGTTGTCGTGTTATTTGCCACTGCCTGAAGTTTTTGAACTGTTGATCATGTTAGCATTTATAACAGTGAACCTCTTTGTATTTTTGTGTCTTACTTTTTCAGCTTTCCTGGACTACTATGATATACCGTACAAGGTTGTGGAGGTGAACCCTATCAACAAAAAGGAAATCAAGTGGTCTGAGTACAAGAAAGTGCCTATACTGATGGTTGACGGAGAGCCGATGGTTGACTCATCAGGTACTGAATACATAGAATTAACAATAATCTAATGTTTCTAGTAAAGTGAAAAGGTAGTCTAGTAGTTGGTGATTTGAACAGTATGATTCGTCACTGTGGCTTTTAGAATCATCTTTGTAAATATCTCCATGTCCTCTCTATGTAGCTATAATTGATAAGTTGACCAAAAGATTTGTCGTAATTCTCATATTGTCTTCTCTATGTAGATATAATAGATAAGTTGACCAAAAAGATTCATCCTGACGTGTCCCCTGATTCTGTCGTGAAAGATAATGAAGAGAAAAAGTGGCGTGGGTATGTGTCTCTGTTTCTATCTCCTCCTTTTCATAAAACATTAAAGTTTCTTGCTGCCATTTATCAATCACTGTCGTGACGACCTATGTGAAAACAGTATGGTGTTTTGCTATTAGTATTAACAATTGCTATTCATTTAATACTTGAAGGATAATGTTTTCTGGTGCCTCTGTATATATGTTGCATCTTATTGTGCTTCAGATGTTTCCATCCTTAACACCTGAATTGTTCAGTTGTTTTACTTTTACTTTTGACAAACATTGGGTTTTACTTTAAATATGTCTTATTTCCCTCACTTCCATCATTGATAGTAATGTCAATTGCCATCATTGCAGTTGGGTGGACAATCACTTGGTGCATATATTGTCACCTAATATATACCGAAGTGCTTCCGAAGCCCTCGAGTCATTTGACTACATCACTAGCCATGGTGAGGTTTTTTATTATCAGTAACATAGCTGACAGTTGTGATTGAATTTGGAAGAGTTGCAAACTTGTCGTTTCAAAATGCTGATTAAATGCTTCTTCTTCTGCTCCTTTATTTCTTTTATTTATTTAATTATTTTCTTTTTTTGGGAGGGGGTGAGGTGTTGATTGAATGTATTGCATGAAATCAAGTTATCCATGATCATCGTCTTTATTAAATGTGGTTGTTAGATTTAGTTTTGTTGGTACGATAGATTGTCATATTCTGGGACTGATTAAGAGAGGAAAATTTAACTTCTTGTCTGATAATTTTGGAAGATGTGTTACTTTCTGTAGTTGTCTAGTATCAAGTTCGTTTCCATTTCCTTGAGTTAGTGTCTGTTTCCTAGCTTACCATCCTTGTTAGAGAATGAGTGAGTCGCCTTAGCTGACTTTTTACGTGTTGCGGTGGACTTTATCTTGTGAAATGCCGTAGTTTGGCAAAATAGACTTCTCCTAAAACTGTTGCATACGACCACTGTATTTGCTGTTCTGAACTGTCTGTTGTACTTGAGATTGCGTTTCTTTTATCTTCTCTCTCATAGCCATATTCTTTTAGATAAGTCTCTGGCTTTTGGACAATTGCAGGTAACTTCAGCTTCACTGAGAGAATAACAGCAAAATATGCTGGAGCTGCTGCCATGTATTTTGTTTCAAAGAAATTGAAGAAAAAATATAACATCACTGACGAACGGGCTGCTTTATACGAAGCTGCAGAATCATGGGTAGATGCTCTCAATGGTCAAGAATTTCTAGGTTGAAGTCCTCTTTTGAGTACATCTATTATGCTGATTGATTACTATTAGGGTTACAAAAATACACTTGAGGTTTATTCTAATTACAAAAAAGCCCTGCTATGTTTCCAAATAGCAAATGCCACTTTGATATTTGTTTACTTTGCATATTACATCCTCAATAGGAGGGTATTTGTTTAAAAATACAAACCTCGGGGGGGGTTGTAATTTCTTAAGAGGGTATTTGTAATTTTGAAAGATAAACGAGTTTTTTTTCCCTTTGTAATTAGGCCAAACTCAAAGGTAGACTTTGTAATTATCCCTAAATAAACATTTATGTAATACGACTGCTAATTTCTCCTTTGTAACCTCCTTGCACCAGGTGGAACAAAGCCCAACTTAGCTGACCTTGCTGTGTATGGTGTTCTGAGACCCATTCGCTACCTCAAATCTGGTAGAGACATGGTGGAGCACACCCGCATTGGCGATTGGTACTCTCGAATGGAAAATGCTGTTGGAGTATCTTCCAAGATCCAGGCATAGCCAGATTGTTGGTGTTGTTAATTTGACTGGGTTTTTTATGTGATAAAATTCTAGAAGTTTTTGTCCTGTGATAATAATGTCCTTCCCCTTTTTGCAATCGTGTCAAGTCTTGGTAGATAGATTACAGTACTTTCCTTGTAATTTGGTGGCAATATTTTTATGGTGAGATTGCTGGAGTGAAAAGAATGTGTCTACGAGTCATTTTATCTCCTATTCCACAACATAGTTAATTACCAAATTGGTTTATATCGTTTACATGGTGTTGTGTGCTTAATATCAATTCCTTAGAATACATTCTGGTCATAGGTTTTAGGATATGGTTGTATACGTGTTGGGGAAATAAAATGAATTTGATTTTGCTGTGAATCCTTTGTGTGCAATTTTATATTTTATTAGTAAGCTTTGTCAATAATTGTGTACAATTTTATATTTTATTAGTAAGCTTTGGCAATAAGTGAACTAAATTGCAGCTATACCATAGAATGTATTGTATGCAACCTGATATGGTAGTATCCTTTTTGAAAGGATGCAGTTGATATGGTAATTTGTTAGTGAAATTATGATGAATATGATTGATGGATGAAAAAATGAGAAAGGGTGAATGGTATATTTTTTTTAAAAATTTCACAAATAATTGCATGTTGGGACAAAAAATTTGGAAATTTTGCTAAAAAAGTTTACAACCAAGCACAACTTTAGTTCTAATCAGACACCAGGAAAGCTATTCTGGCAGTCTCAGCAGCCTATGCAAATGTATAAATTAACAAATATTAATGGGATTGCACAGTTGCAAAGTGGTTGAAGTGTAACCTTCGGAGTGGACATGTATCCGTGACCTTCTCACTCAACTTAAATCAAAATCTGATAATCATATTTTTATTTGTGCATTAATGAAAAACGGTTCACCAAACAGCTAATTTGATTGTGTCCAAAGTTTAACACAGCCACACATATGATGAGGATGTGGTCCTCTCATTTCACACTGCTTCAATTATATACGCAACACTCTTTTCTATCACCTCTACTCAATGTGGGTATATATAATTATTTGTTGTCTATCATTGATATTACCTCATTTTAGTTCACAAATTTCCCAAATTGAATGAAACTGTAGATTGGATCACTGTGATATATCGTTAGAGCGTCGGCTTATCCCGATGAAAACCATCGAATACGGAGAAGAGAATAATCATAGAGAAGAATTGTTTACCTGTTAATGTGAGGAAGAATTATTTATATATATGAGGGTGCGATACTATACAATATTGAGCAATGTATAAACTAACAAGGTTCATTAAATCTAATTTTAAGAAAAAGAATCCAATAGACTTCTTTAAGACGATATTCTTATTTTTAAATATTTAATAATTGGAAAAATGCCTCATTAAACATAAACACCTCTTGAGTCTTGACAACCATCTATTGCAGTAATGTACGAAAAGTCTCTTCTGGACATTTTTTTATAAAGTTTTAACCAAATTGAACTATTTTTTAAAATTGAAAGGCAAATTAAATCTAACTAAAAAGGTCTATCTGCTGAATGATATATATGATAATCGTCTCTTGTAGTGACGTGACAAAAGTCTCTTCTACATATATTTTTTTTTGTGTGTGTACATTTCCTAAGAGGGAAGGGAGTTGTGGGAATGAATCAAACCCGAGATCTCTAATATGAATATGAGAGTTTTAACGATTGTACTACTATCAGATCACATCTCCTACATAGGTTTGAGTTGACCTCACATAAGACAAATAGGATAGTTAATTATATAAAGGGCTTTTCACATACTTAAATAGAAACCACCAACAACCTATTTGATACTTAAACAGCAGACATTCGGAAAAGAAATAAAATAGAGAATGTAAAGAAAATGTATGAGATTCCTCACATTGGAAATCTTATGGCATCCATTGTTATATAATGAAATATGATATATTGTATGTAATTTAGAATAGTTTGTACTTATCTATTTGGATAATGCATTAATTTTTAAGTAAATGTATAAATTATTTGATGTATAATTGATGATAGCAGAAAATAAAATAATAATACACCATTATATATATGTGGTCCAATACTTGAATGCTACCTATTCATAAGAGACACAAAATGAGTTGTGTAATTTACAATAAGTGGCATTTCACTGCTTTGACCTGTTACGTATTTTATATGTATAGTGGTAACGGGATGAGTCCAAATTATAGGGTGATAATGGTATGGGTTTAGACTTGGACTCGTCCCAGAAATACGTATGAATTTGGATCGAGTCTTAAGTTTCTATTTTTGGTTTTATCAAAACTCAAGTTCATAATATCAGTTATGTTTTTTTTTTGAGGAAAATAATATCAGTTATGTTAGTTGTATCATAACAGTTAAATTAGTTGTAATAGTTGAATTAGTTAAGTTAGTTTTATATCATGTGGTTCATGTTAATAACAGAGATCTAATGGTTTAGATTAGAAACCTAATAGTATAAAGAACTCAGCCTCTTCTCCTTTGTAATCATTTTAACATTTCTACATATTTGAATAAGATTCAATATGTTCACCCATGAAATTCTCTGAGTTTTCACATGGTATCAGTAGTTTTTTTTCCCTTTAATCCGCAACTCTTTTAAAGATTGGTTGTAAGTGGGTATATAAAGTTAAATACAAGTTTAACGGGTCTATAGAAAGATATAAATCTCGTTTAGTTGCAAAGGGCTATACACAAGAAGAAGGTATTGATTACTCTGATACTTTCTCACCTATCACCAAAATTACCACAGCCGGGCTTGTTTTGGCAATAGCTGCTGCAAAAGGATGGTTTTTACACTAGTTAGATGTCAACAATGCCTTCTTGCATGGTGATCTATATGAGGAAGTTCACATGAAACCTCCATCTGGTTATACTATACCCAATAACAACATGGTCTGTAAGCTTACTAAGAGCCTTTTATGGTCTTAAACAAGCTTCTAGGCAATGGTTTCATAAACTTACATCTTGCCTAATAGCTTATGGTTTTTCTCAATCCAAATCTGATAGCTCTTTCTTTATCAAGTCATCTTCTGATTCTATAACAGTTCTTTGTGTGTATGTATATGACATCATTCTAGCTGGAAACAACCTCAAAGAAATACATGATGTCAAATCTCACTTAGTTGCCACATTTACTATCAAGGATCTTGGCACTCTTAAATACATTCTTGGCATAGAAGTGGCAAGAACTACTGAAGGGATTGCCCTTTGCCAAAGAAAGTATGCTCTAGACATACTTACAGAGACAGGCTACTTGGATTGCAAACCAAGTAACACTAGCTAAAATTAAATTATCAAACAACTCTGGCACTCCTTTGTCAGATCCTTCAATATATAGAAGGCTTGTAGGAAGGCTACTGTATCTTACTATTACTAGACCATAGTTATTTTACAGTATTCATGCTCTAATCCAATTTATGTCTAACCCCAAATCTACACATTTAGAAGCAGCACACAGGGTGCTAAGGCACATCAAATCAAGTCCTGGAAAAAGCCTTTTCTATTCATCTTCATCTTCTTTGCAGCTCCAAGTCTTTACAGATGCTGATTGGGCAAGGTGCCAACACACAAGGAGAAGTGTTAGTGGCTTTACCATTTACCTATGGGATTCTCTTATTTCTTGGAGAGCCAAGAAACAACCTACAGTTAGCCGATCTTCAACTGAAGCAGAATATAAGGCAATTGCCTTAACTACTTGTGAGTTGCAATGGTTAACATACATATTACAAGATTTGCAAGTTCATATCACACAACTAACAAATATCTATACAGACCGCAAATCAGCTTATCTAATCACTCAGAATTCCTGTCATCATGAGAAGACCAAGCATATCCAAATTGATTGCCACTTTGTAAGAGAAAAGATAGCCGAAAGATTGATCAAAGTCATTCCCATCCCTTCATCTCAGCAGGTTGCAGACATCATGACAAAGCCTCTACCTCCCCAGCTCTTTCATCACTTCAATGACAAGTTGTGCATGATTGATATACATGTACCAGTTGCGGGGGTTGTCAAAACTCAAGTTCATAATGTCAGTTATGTTAGTTGTATCATAATAGTTAAGTTAGTTGTAATAGTTGAATCAGTTAAGTTAGTTTTATATCTTGTGGTTCGTGTTAATAACAGAGATCTAATGGTTTGTCCCCTCAAAAAAAAAAAAAAAAATGGTTTGGTTTAGAAACCTGATAATATAAAGAACTCAACTTCTTCTTCTTTGTAATCACTTTAATAATTCTAGAGATTTGAATAAGATTCAATATGTTTACTCATGAAATTCTCTGAGTTTTCACAGGTTTTACATGCACAAATCAGTATGTGTTTGGAACAAAATTGACTTTTCTCAATATTTTTATTTTAATTATTTTACACATTATTCTGCAATTACTTTATTAACTATCCAATATTAATATTAATCACTGTTGGATCGCAAATATAGTTATCCAGCCTATACTGAACCCACGCGCCCACTTTATCCTATAAGACCCATACGACCCTTCAATCCAGGTATAAAAAGGTTCATCTGTCCTGTAAGTGTTCTCAGTTAATTATTCTTAATTATTGTCCTTTGCTCAGAATCTTCTCTTCTGCTGGGACAGTATTGAGCGTCGGAGAGACTTCCCTGAGACAAACCCTAGGGCCCATCGAAAAACAATTGGACATTAATTAGAAACTTTTATTTGGAGCGGTTTATCGATTTTAAGCAGCATCAACATGAGAGTTTTGAATACTTATTTACAAAAATAACTCGACAAGACCCAATCCATTTATTTTTAAATCTATAACATGTATTTTACATCATGTTATTTTTAAATATATATATTTCTAAAATCCTAGTAGTCTTACTTTTATAAATAACAGGATACATAAAATATATATGTACTGCCACTACACTCGTAGAGTTGATTTTAACAAAAGTACCCTCTATCGTTTTGGAGTTAATTTGATGCATTTGCCCTCAAAATATTCAATAATCAATCCATATAAAATTCGTCACCGGATCCTCTAATTAAAACCTAACCTTTAATTCACACTCATATGGTATCATAAAATAATTGAGTTATGGACATAATTGCCCAATACCCCAGCAAAAAAGATAGTATTACACTCCAATCTTTTTTTGGGATATTTTTATGCTCCCGCCAAATTTATGTATTTTTTACGTTGTTGTTCATAATTGTTTCAGCCATGTTTCGTCTAATAAAATTTTAGTGAAAAATAATTTCTCTCCCATTAAATAATCAATTTTACACTGAAAATTTTAAAAATCAAGAAATATACACATAAAACAATACATATTTGAAAAAAATACATTGACAATAATATAGAAGCAACACATGAATAGAAAAACACAATTCAATTTTCCTTCCAATGCATTTAAAATGTCTAAAACATGGAAACAACTAAGAAACAACAGAACAACATTGAGAATTATATAGAAACAACCCAAAAAAAATAGAAACAATATAGAAAACACAACATGAACTAAAAAAAGGTTAAAAATATGTAAAAATCGCATTGAAACATCGAAAACTACATTGAAAGAACAAAGAAACAACATAACAACATTAAAAAACAGTATAGATACAACCTATAAAGTAGAAACAACATAAACAATATATAAAACACCACATCAATATAAAAAAGAGCTTAAAAATAGGTAAGATGTGCATTGAGACATTGAAAACTACATGGAAACAACAAAGAAGCATCATAATCACATTAAAAATATTATAGAAAACATCCTAAAAACAATATATGAAACAACACATGAATAGAAAACAAAATCATAAAAAATAGGTAAAAGTTGTATTGAAATATCGAAACAACATTGAAACACCTAAAAAACAAATATAAACACATCGAAACAACAGAAATAACATATAAATCAATACTAGAACAAAAAAATCAAAAAAAGCATTAAAATGACAAAAAAATATGCAGAAGTATAAAAAAGTAAAAAAAAATCAACAGAAAAGGTACAAAAGTAAGTTGAGCATCAACAATATCTTTTTCCCCAAAAAGTGGTATTTTCGGCAATTCCTCAAAATAATTCGTAATTAACTACTACCTGATGTCTAGTAGTTGTAGGCACCCAAAGCTAAAATTAACTATTAAATGAAACCTTAAACCTATAGACGACTAAATACATAAAGTAAATACTGTTAAATAGAATTCTTTGAAGACGTCCAATATCCTACTCGAAAATCTTGGAATTGTTTATTGACATGTTTAACTTACCAAATATCATGTCAATGATGTCTTAAATTTATGAATTTCTATGGCAGCTCAGGATCCTGACTTGTTGAGGTACGTTTCGCGATTCACCTCCTCCATAAAGCTATAGGGCAAAGGCAGTAGGGACCCTCAGAAATGGGGTTCATCATTTATGAATTTTATTTTCTAGTTCTCTTCAAACTCTGGTTCACTTCCTAAAATATTAAATAAGAACAAAAACTTGTGTGAGACCGTCTCACGGATCTGAGACGGATTCAAATCCGTGAGACGAAGTCTCATTACCAAATCCAAAATACACGTGTATACTATCTAAGATCTCTATACACGTGTGGTCTCCCTTTCTTTCTCATTTCCTCTCTATATATATACGGTCATCTCTCTCTCTCTCTCTATCTATATATATATATATATATATATATGGGTCCCTATTCTTTTACATACTCATGTAGTCCTCCCATCTCTCTCTTCACACATCCCACACATGTCCCCTCGCTCTCTCCTCACAGAAAAAAATACCCAAAGAAATACTTTAAAAACATATATATTTCAGAGTAGAATTGATACTCTTTTAATAAAAATTGATACTTTTTTTTTGTTAAAAGAAGTGATATTTATTTTAAGAAGAAGTGGTACTTTTTAAATTATAGTTTTTGTAATAAAAACTGATGGTTTTTTTTTTTTAAGAAGTGATATTTGTTTTAATAAGAAATGATATCTTTTAAATAAGAAAGTATACCCTTTTAATAAAAAAGTGATACTTTTTTTAAGTAAAAGTAACCTTTTTTTTAATAAGAAATGATATTTATTCCATAAAAATGATACTTTGTTTTAATAAAAAGTGATTTTTTAAAAATAAAAAGCGATATTTTTTCCTAGGGATGTCAATTTGGGTTGGGTCCGGGTTCATGGGTCCAGGTTCACAGGTCAGAATAAGCCAACCCAGACCCCACTTGTTTAACTCGTTTAATAAGATTAGTTTTATGTACATTTAATAGTTTCAACTGAATAAATTTAATTTTTTTAAATAAACCACTATGACACTCTATTCAATCAATAAAAAATATCATAATTCACAACATAATAAATAAAAAATAAAAAATGATACTTTGCTTTAATAAATGTTTTAATTAAATAAATGTTCTGTAGCAGTGAATGTGGAAAAATAGTATGTTTACTTTGTATATCAAATGAATTTAAACTTATGAAAAGTTCAAGGTATTGATCTTATTTGTGGCTAGTCAACATTATAATGTCCATCATAAATCATTAATTTTGATTTATATAGTCACAAATTATTAACATATTACAATATATATATATATATATATATATATAAAGTAACATATTACAAATTATATAAAGTAACATATTAAAAAATATGTTACTTTATATACAATTTCAAAAAATATGTTACTTTATATAAAACTGTTTTTAATATAGTCACAAATTATTAATATATTATAATATATATATATAAAACAGAGTTAAAGTAATACTTTTATACGTTAAAGTATCTATTTTTTGAGATAAAGTATCATGTTTTTAATATAGTCACAAATAAGGAATGAAGGAAAAAAGAAAAAATAAAAAATAAATAAAAATATGATATAGTTAAAGTAACACTTTTATAAGTAAAAGTATTCGTTTTTTGAGATAAAGTATCAGATTTCTTAATACAGTTACAAGAAAAAGGAAAAATAAAAAATAAATATGATGTAGTTAAAGTAATACTTTTATAAGTAAAAGTATCCATTTATTGAGATAAAGTATCACGTTTTTTAATACATTCAAAGATTAAGAGTCTAGTATAGTGAAGAAGGAAAATAAATGTGACGAGCTTTGGGAATTAATAATTTATGAATGACGTTATATTCATGGTTATATTGAAATTACACAACAAGCACAAGTGATCTAGTGGTAGAATAGTACATTGCTATGGTACAGAACTGGGTTTGATTCTTAGCCTTAGGCATTTAGAGGCGTTTTTAATTTTATTTAAATTTACCAGACGAATTTATGAATGACTTTATATATATAGTTATACTGAAATTGTACAACAAGTACTAGTAGTGTAGTGGTAGAATACCACCTTGTGTCTGTATAGACACGTGTTCAATTCCTGTGGAGCGCTGAAGCATTTAATTTTTAAATAATAGGTGTCTATGGATCTGGATCCAGGCGGGCGTGGCCTTTTGATTAATGCCTTTGATTTAGTTGGTAAGAGCTTAGAGTGTTGGTCTTAGACCATCTCCAACCCATAACAGCAAATTTGGTGTAAAAACTACACCAAATTTGGTGTTTTAGTGTAACTTTGTCAAAATCATCTCCAACCCATTACACCAAATCTCACACCAAATTAATATTTTATTCTTTCTTTTTCATTTTATAGTAAGCAAATTTAAGTATTTATACAATTATTTTATTTACTTATAGTTTATTACTATTAATGTAATTAACTAAAATATATATTTAATTAATATTAAATTAATTAATTATATTAAGAAAAATAAATATTACAATTAATATTAGCATCTCTTTAGTTTAAATTACCATTGTTTGCTAATTATTATTATTTATAGAAAATATTAATTAATTATTAGAACCATATTATATAAATTAATTATATATAAAATGAGGATACAATTGAAATTTAAATTTGAAATAGAAGAGAATTGGAGGGCAAATGGGGGATATTGTATTACACCAAATTTGGTGTAAATGAATAGTGTTACACCAAATTTGGTGTAATACTATTCACTACACCAAATTTGGTGTAGTGTTTAGAGTTGGGTTGGAGATGCTTTTTTGCATATTTGGTGTTATAGTGGGGTATTTGAAGTTGGGTTGGAATTGGCCTTACGAGCTATTATGAGCTAAAGGCCTTTTTAATTTTTCTTTCTCTGAGGCCTTTAAAGTAATAATGATGTAATTTGACCTTTTGATTGGGAGAATTTCATTACGAGACTCGAATTTCCATCACTTTGAAACTCAAAATTTTAACTTTCTCCAATTAGTACCAATTTTCTCTTAGACTGGGCCCTTATCCAAATTTTAGGTTTTCACCACAATAAAGAATGAGTGTTGTTTCTAAGATAATTCCATATATGAAACTGAGAAATTCAATCATAAGTTTTGGATATATTGGTTTTTTTAGTAACCACGAAATATTTTATTACTTTTTCATCAATTTAAGTTTTTACATCCTAGTATCTACACTGATGACCAAAATTGACAATAAGTATATATTAGGAAAAGAAGAATGAGTGAAAAACAAAAAGAGAAAAAAAAAAGTTTTTTGTTGCTGACATGGCAGATTATACTAATGTTTTCCTTTCTATTAAGTTCTAAAATATGAAGTGAGAACCCAAAATATAGTGGGAGGGCCAAATTTCGGAAAAAAATAAAAATTGGATCCCGATTTAAGAAGTTTGAACTTTAGACCTTAAAGTGCTGGTAGGGGTGTCAATCGTGTCGTGTTTCGTGTTTGCGGGTCGTGTTTTTACACAGGTATTACAGGTCTGACACGAACCCGACCCGTTTAATTATTCATATCAAGATACACGACCCAAACACGACCCGTTTATAACACGGGTAACCCGACACGACACAAAAAACCCGTATAATTTAAACTTGACACGAAAAAAATATTAAAAAAATCAGAAAAAATTAAAATTACAAATAAAAAATACATTAAATATTCAAATTTATTAAAAAATGCATATAATAATTTTCCATCATCATATAACCAACTAAAACATCACAAAATATTAAAATATTAAAAGAATATATCACAATAAAATTAAACGGGTTACATAGGTTAATCGTCTCGACCCGCGGGTCGACCCGACCTGACCTATTTATTTTCCTGTTAACCATGTCCGACCTGATTTCGACCCGAACCTGTTAAGGGTTCCTATACCTGCTAAATTCGTGTTAGGTTCGTGTCGGGTTACCGTGTCGTGTCACAAATTGACGCCCCTAAGTGCTGGATTTCCTTAAATTTGGGTCTTGTTACGAAATTCTCCCTTTTAGGATTTAGGGTTGTTTTTCTTTTATTAAAAAAAAACCATGTTGTCACATTTTCGGAACTATTAGCAACGATAATTTAAACCAATCGTCCTAGAGGTATTAGCAACAAATTCCATTTTGACCAGGGGTGTCAATTTGGGTTGGGACTAGGTTCACGGGTCGATGTTCGTGGGTTCGCGGGTCAGAATAAACCAACTTAGATCCGACCCACTTAATTATTCATGTCAAAATCTTGAAGCTGGACCGACCTTTTTATTTTACAAGTAACACGGACCCGACCATTTTAACTCATTTAATAAAATTATTTTTATGTATATTCAATAGTTTCAACTAAATAAATTAATTTTTTAAAAATCAACCACAATGACACTCTATTCAATAAAAAAAATTATAATTCACAACATACAAAAAGAAATAACATAATTGCATAAATATCATAACATACTAATCATATTTTGAGGACAACATACAAAAAAACATGCAAAATAATAAAACATACATAATTAAGGAGGTTTTAGCATTTAAGTTTTAAACACATGTCTTGTTTTTTGTTTTTCTTACAATTAATTATTTACTTAATTTTCTTTTAAATTTACATATGGGTTAGACAAGTTAAATGGATCATATATAGTAGGTTGACTCAAACCCGACCTATTTAATTGATGGATTATTCGAGTTCGACGCGATTTCGACATGGACCCATGAAGCCTGTATCCATACCCATTAATTTCATGTTAGGATCGTGTCGGGTTTGCATGTCGGGTCCAAAATTAACACCCCTATTTTTGACAATTCGTTGTTCAAGTTGTTAATTATTAGATGACAGTTATGACGGTTAAGTTTATTACGGTTGTTATGGTTATTACAAGTCTATTAGTATGTTACTTCCAACTGTCATTATAGTTAGCTCTATAAATACAGGGGTAAGTTCAGGAATGGCTTTTTTTTGAGGTTTTAGTTATAATATATTAAAAGGAATCAATTATTCATTGAAGTTCCCATTATACCCTTTATAACAAATAAAGAAACATGATCAAATTCGTTCCACATTTCACAGAGTATGAACACTCTAAATTTCTGTCACCTGTTTCATTCTTGGCATTGTTACATCTACTTAGATCCAGTCTCTATTTAGAGGTTTTAAATTGATCATGTCAGGTTTCCAGCCGATAAACCTAACAGGGCATACTCTTACAAGATCTCACGACTCTATGTTATCAGTTCCAAACTAAGGTTTACAGGTGAAAATGGAAATAGTCCATTACGACCATACCAGACCCAACATGCTTCCGTAAAATTAATAAATCCCTTAAAATTCATACCTCTTTTTGACCGAAAAAACACCAGGTGAAATGACTCGCAACACCACCAGTCGAAAAATCACTGCCCCTAGACCGTTTGACAAACAGTTCACACTGTTCAACTTCAACCAACAGGGAAGATGATCTACAAGTTATCCGACTCTTTCAGCAACTGCTCAACACATCCTTGGTTTATTTTCTACTCCAGGCGTATAAAGTAATTCTTCAAAGGGATATACTAATAGTACATTTTGAACACATGTTGAACAAAAAGCCTTTATTTATTAAGAACTTAAAGAAAACTTATTACATCAGTAATCTTCTTTTGGGAGGAGAATACTTTTTTAGCCTCTCATATATGAGGATTGCACTCTCTTACACATAAACTTAAAAATTGAAAAATTTGAAAAACTGAAGAACACTCTGAAAATTTAAACACTCAACTATGTTTACAAAGGAAATTTTATTTTTCTGAAGTCTAAGGGAGATGTTCGATGTCCTCAGCCTCCAGCAAATCTTGACATTTATAGAGGTAAGTGACCTCTATGTTCTGAATTAGTGCCTTCAAATGGATGTCCATTTCATCTTTGAATTTTTGCTCCACTTGCACCAATTAGTTAGCATTCAACTCATCTTCACATGGATTGGGCCACCTCTTGTCTGGTATCCGAAGTTTTTATGAAAACTTCCAAATTTTGCTTACTCCGTGCTTCGTCTTATAGTGGCTTGGACGACATCTTTCAAGGACCCACTTTTTTGTCTTTTTGCTGAGTGAGTTGTTACTTGTCTGGAGTCACATGCCTCCACTACCTTTTGGTGGTCCCCGAACCTTTGGTTGCTTATGTGACTTGTCTTCTCCATCGCCGGGTCTTCTCCAATCGACCCTTGGCCGGAATCCTTTGCCAAATTCCGGTTTCTTCTGGTTTGGACACTCGGGACAGACCCAATTTTCCTAATGGCCAATATGAGCCGTATTGCAATATTTCCTGCGACTTTCTTTATTCCCCGGTAGCTTGTTTTCCCATAGAAGATTTCTCTTTTTCTCGAACAAGTCTTCTGCAAATCTTGTAGTTTTTCCTATCATGGTATTTAACAGGAATGATCCGTTCACTGAATTCTGGTAGAATTTAAACGGAAACTTGACTTTGTCCATCTTAGTGAGATAGACCCATAATCCCCATGCCCTTCTCGTTGTTATCTGATCTTCTGTAAATGTCATGGTTAATTGGACTCCTTCTGAATCCGCCTCCTTGATATTTTTGAAGGCTCTTTCTTCTGGTCGTCGAAGCCTAATGTAATGAAAGGCTTCATGACCGCCTTTTTTGACAGGCTCTGGAGTTGCACTTATAAAATACAGTTCCAAGGTATTCCCTCGTTTCAAGCTGTCATTATTTGACCAGCACTCGTAAACTACTTCCCGGATCCATTTTGATAATTGCTTAATCTCTGGGAAGGCTGGTGAGGATGGAATCATCTTCAATTTCCTCCATCTCTTGTTAGAAAATCTGCAAGAACATTTTCATGAGATTTTATAATGACAATATCATAATCATAATATTGACATTCAGCTTGCCATCTAAGTATTCTAGCCTTTTCTGGTTTTGATTCAGTTTTATTTTTCAGAAAAGCCTTAACACTTGAATTATGAATTTTTAAAGTAAACTTTGTAGCCAGTAAAAATAAAGGCCATTTTTTGAAAGCCTTTCTAACTGCAAAGAATTCTTTCTCGTTTATATGCCATCGATGTGCTTCACCGTCTGTAAAAAGACTGCTGCAATATCTGCATGGCACTTCTCCGTTTGGTGTGGCTTTTGTAAGAACTGCTGCCCACCAACAGTCGCTGGCATCTGTATATAGAATCAATTCATCTTCATCTTGTGGAATTGCAAGTTTTGGAAGCTTTTTGCAAACTTTAAGCTTCTTTATTCCTTGTTGATGTTCATCTTCCCATTTGAATATGGCATCTTTTTTGAGCAATGGGCTAAACACCTTCCTATAATGTGCTAGATTATATGAACATTCCAGCAAAATTAACAACTCCGAGAAAACTCTGAAGCTGCTTCTTGTCTTTAGGCGTATCTGGAAATCCTTGTATCTTTTCTACAATATGGCTTTGTAGGATGATTCCAGATTCATCGATTTCAATTCCGAGGAATTCAATCTGTCTTGTAGCAATTACTGCCTTCTTTTCTGAAAGCACTAATCCTTCCTTGTGACAAACATCTAAAAATATTTCCAAGTGTTTGAGATGCTCCTTCATGTTCTTTGATGCGATAAGGATGTCATCAATATACACGAACATGAAACTGAAATAATCCTTGAAGAGATTATCCATCTTCTTTTGATATATCTGGGGTGCGTTAGCCAATCCCATGGGCATTACGTTCCAAATATAATGTCCTTGTGGTGTGGAGAAAGGTGTGAACTTCTTACTTTCTTCCTCCATTTTAATCTGGTAAAAACCAGACTTGCAATCGAACTTTGAGAATATCTTGGCACATTTGATACAGTTTACCAAATGTTCTCTGCTTGGGATATAATATCAGTCGAATTCCAAAATGTTATTAATCCCTTTGTAATTAATAACAAGTGTTGGTTTTCCACTTTTGATTTCCATGATTTCAGACTAAGAATCCTGGACTACTGTATGGAGAAACTCCTGGTGAAATTAACTTAAGGTCAAGATGTTCCTTAAGTATCTTCTGCATATCCTCACGATCCTCCTGGTTCGTAAGAATTGGTTTGAATCTCACGACTCATACTCCTTTCCTGATTTAACTTTTAAGGAAGCTTTGAGCTCGTTCTTATCCCACCATGCCAAATGATTTTCATTATAATTCCTTTGGATCTTCTTCTTGATATCCTTGAGTGATATTTGTTCTTCTATGGTGATGTCACTCTGTGGATTCTCCATTAGCCTCGATATCGGAAGCACTAAAATAACATTCTTGGAAGCTCACGGTATATTCCTAGTTTAGGGTTCAACTTGGTAGGTTTGAACAATACTAAATCTCTGCGCAGTTTGGATCAAATAATATTTTCTCATAACATATTTACTGTAATTATTCAATATTTTTACAGTAGATAATAGATTCAAAAATAGATATCATATAAAAATTTCACAAATATTCGATATGTTTAACTATGAGTTTTGAATTTGTGAAACTGAAATTGCTGTAACACAAAATCCTGTACAACTATGGAAGAAAAATCATATCTAAATAAACATAGTACAATAGGATCTGGAATTTTAACTACGTATAATAAACATACCATAGTATAACATATCCAAAAATCATAATAATTAAAATTCATTAACTTTAGGTTTTGAATTTCATAAACTGAACCTTTTGTCATAGCTAAAACTGTAACGTTTTGGAAACTAGTTAATATTTAAATAAATATAATTTGGAATGATCTGATATTTTATAAAAGGGTATTATACATTATAATACATAACAAATGAAAAATTCAGGTATTTGTAAGGTCTTTATATATTTTTTTCTTGAATTTGTAAATCAGAAATAGAGTATATTCAAGATTTGGAAAGCGTGAATGCGAATTTCATATAAAATAAAATACAACTCAAACGTATATGAAAATTTAACTGATTATTACAAACATATGATAACATAACATATTAAAATTGAACGGATTTTGGATATTTATAAGTAGGATTTTGGATTTTCTAAAACGAAACGAGGGAATAACATAAATTCTGGCATCTTAGTTAGAAAATTCAATAACTACAAAAGTACTCATCGGATTAATATGAAATTTTAACCGTACGATAAAAACTTTATTAGTAATAACATATTAAAATCTCAGAAAAGTTGGAACAGTATATCTGGAGTTTCAAAATTTAGAAGTAAATTACCTTAGGAGTTGAGAATGAAATAGGGAAGGCAATTGAGGGATCATGACGTTGAAGAGAAACTTCCTCGTGGTTGTGTGGTAGATGATGGGGGTTGAATGGCGCAGAGAGAAATAAAGCTGGAGCGTTTTTGTTTTTGTCATGTCTAATGTGGTATAATAAACCCTAATAACGAAAGACTCCTAATATAATTACCCTAGGTAGTTTCCCATGCACCTTAGGATCCCTCATGAGCCATGTAATTGGATAATCAATCCGATAATAATAATAATAAAAATTCACTAATGGGCTATTTAACTAATTAAATACACTTTTTTTTCCAGGTGTTACAAACTCCCCCTCTTAAAAAAATTCCGTCCTCGAAATTTAGTTAACTTGATTTAAACTCCAATAATGTCGAAGTATCTTGTTACGATCTCATCATCTCATTCTCAAGTTGTCTTGTCCTGGCTCAATTGTGTCCTAGTAATTGTTGTTATATGCGAACTCCACATAAAGGTAAATATGCGTCTCAATCATCCCTCAAAACCAATATACCTATCATATAGAATTGTATTGTTCTTTCAATGTGTCCATCCTTCTATGACTGATATGTTGTAGTAAAACTTAACTCTATTCCCATGAAATTTTTCGAGCTTCTCCAAATATTTAAAATGAACCTAGTATCCATATTCAATAATCTCACTATTTCTCTTGTGTAAAATTGGGAAAATTGATCTAAACCATATGTCATCCACAGAAAGTATGTAGATTTGGTGAATCGGTCAAAAATAACTCATATCGTGATTTTCCTTAGCTGATCATGACAAATCTAGAACAAAATCAATATCTATATACTCTCATCTTTCATTCGACTGTCCTAAAACTAATCTCGACGGTCGTTGGTGCTTGACCTTAACTTGTTGACGTGTCATGCATCTATCCACAAGGTATTGATAGTTCCTATAATATCCCTCCACCAAAAATACATCTCGCATATCTCGATAAATCTTTGTAACTCGTGGATGAGCGGTGTATGATATACAATGTGCTTATCATAATATCTCAATTCTTAGTTATTCATCCTTAGATATAATCAAAATTCTTTCGTAGCCTAATGAACCATTAGAAGCTAAAACAAATATCTCAGGTCCTCTAGAGTCTATATTATCCTTTCCATATTCCCATACAGTATATCCAAACCTTGTAGTCACTAGCTCCATGGTACATGTGTATGCATCAGCAATTGTTTTTTTTAAACTCGAGGAGCCAGCATAGAGTTCGTTCTTCTAATACAACAAGTACACATGCAATGAGGAGTATGAAATAAAAGCAATAAGACATAATGACATGAATAATATGTGATGCATAATATTGTGACATGGCATAACATGAACAAATTGAGTAATGACATAATAAATTTGCACACCTTAAGGAATCTGGCGAGATATGGCGGAGGTGGATGTCATTATACTATTTTTTTTAAAATATTTAAAAAGACACATTTTTTTTAACAAGTCTACAGAACCGTAGACCTGCTCTGATACAACTTGTAACGCCCAAGTTTTCAAAATACAGGAGTAACTTAATTTAATAAGAAAGCGTATTTAAAAGCTTATGAATAAGACACATCTCAAAAATAAGCGGAACCATTTTATTTATAAACCCCAAATAATTCCTGACTTTTCCGCTGCGCCACTCTGATTTCATAAAATATAGTCTAACTATAAAATTTTGCGTCCAAATAAAAAAAAAGTACTTTAATTCAAACCCAGACAACAGTCATCCAAAAATAAAATAGTAACTAAAAATCCGTTAACAAAATAAAATATTCCTAAAGTTGTAAAATAAATAAAATTATTGACTTGCATCCACCGCCTCCAATCCTCGCTCAGACTCCTCAACCTGAAAAATGTTAATAAATATGGGGTGAACTTTTAACTCACTCAATAGGGACACATTTGTCATAATTAAATACAACAATAGGCATAGTCATAAACATTCAACATGTACTTTAACTTTTTTTTTTGACCGATTTTTATAGTATTGCGGGTTACCCGAGGATACATTTGAACCCGAACCTTTCTACACCGACTAAGTCATCGCGGGTTCACCCCGAGGATACATTTGAACCCGGACCTTCTTACAGCCCCTGACTAAGTACTGCAGGTTCACCCCGAGGATACTTTTGATCCCGGACCTTCTTACAACCCCTAGCTAACATGATTTATTTTCACATTGTACATAATAATTACACACATACGAAACATTTAATAGAGACAAACAATAAGTGAATAGAATATCTCCACCTCGAAACTTTGCTTGAAAAATAGTGAATGATTTGATGCAATATCCCTATTGAACTTCAGGTCGCCTAACATGGATATACATACATCTTAGTTCCTAGAAGTCAAAACTTAAGTAATAACCTCGATATCAGAAGCACTAAAATAACATTCTTGGAAGCTCACGGTATATTCCTAGGGTTTAGGGTTCAACTTGGTAGGTTTGAACAATACTAAATCTCTGCGCAGTTTGGATCGAATAATATTTTCTCATAACATATTTACTGTAATTATTCAATATTTTTACAGTGGATAATAGATTCAAAAATAGATATCATATAAAAATTTCAAAAAGATTCGATATGTTTAGCTATTAGTTTTCAATTTGTGAAACTGAAATTGCTGTAACACAAAATCCTGCACAACTATGGAAGAAACATCATATCTAAATAAATATAGTACGATAGGATCTGGAATTTTAACTATGTATAATACACATATCATAGTATAACATATACAAAAATCATAATATTAAAAATTCATTAACGTTAGGTTTTGAATTTCATAAACTAAACCTTTTGTCATAGCTAAAACTGTAACGTTTTGGAAACTAGTTAATATTTAAATAAATATAAGTTGGAATGATCTGATATTTTATAACAAGGTAGTATACATTATAATACATAACACATCAAAAATTAAGGTATTTTGAAGGTCTTTATATATGTTGTCTTGAATTTGTAAATCAGAAACAGAGTATATTCAAGATTTGGAAAGTGTGAATGCGAATTTCATATAAAATAAAATACAACTTAAACGTATATGAAAATTTAACTAATTATTAAAAACATATGATAACATAACATATTAAAATTGCAAGAATTGTGGATATGTATAAGTAGGGTTTTTGGATTTTCTAAAACAAAACCAGGGAATAACCTAAATTCTGGCATATTAGTTTGAAAATTCAATAACTACAAAAGTCCTCATCGGATTAATATGAAATTTTAACCGTACGATAAAAACTTTATGATGAATAACATATTAAAATCTCAGAAAAGTTTGAACAGTATATCTGGAGTTTCGAAATTTATAATTAAATTACCTTAGGAGTTGAGAATGAAATAGGGAAGGCAATTGAGGGATCATGGCGTTGAAGAGAAACTTCCTCGTGGTTGTGTGGTAGATGATGGGGGCTGAATGGGCCAGAGAGAAATAAAGCTGGAGCGTTTTTGTTTCCGTCTTCTCTAATGTGGTATAATAAACCCTAATAACGAAAGACTCCTAATATAATTACCCTAGGTAGTTTCCCAAGCACTTTAGGATTCCTCATGTGCCATGTAATTGGATAATCAATCCAATAATAATAATAATAATAATTCACTAATGGGCTTTCTAACTAATTAAATATACTTTTTTTTTCCAGGTGTTACACATGCGATCTTCACAGATCTTTCAAGACTCATCTCAAGGAGTAAGATGAATCCCTCCTTCGTAAGATCGAGGGTACCTGCTGCAATCCTCATAACTGATGCCCACTCATCAATAAGAACTTCTCAATTTTTAAAATCTGGGATATCCAGATTTAGCATCAATCCATATGGATGTATTGGATCGAGTTGTGATCTTCCATAAGGCGTATTATATAGATTTTGTGTTTTGGAAGATTGTCGAGTTCCTGTAACAATAGGATCCCTTCTTGCCGTGAAATCTCCAACGTGAGGCATTTTTTCATCCTAGTTTCCCAGATGTGAACCTGTGCTTTCTTCAATATTGGGATTTACTGGTGGTGGTGGAATCGGTCTTCCATGTTGGTCGACTGTAACTAAAGCCGATTTATCTCCTGCGTTCATCTTTAAGTCTATAATTCCTAATCATGCGAAGGATTCTGCAAGGTCATGTAGATCTTTAAGATTTATCTTCTCCATATCCATCACTTTTAGTTTGTGACGGATTTTCCCTTGATGATAGCGATAAGCTTTTCATCATCAGTCATATTTTGTACGACTTCGGTTGGTTTCCCTTTTTGGTGTAAATAGGGTACTGTTCCAAAATCAATATGTTTTCTTCCTCCAGAAGTATTTGGTCTGTCCTCCAGATTCTTGACTCGTTTTTGAACATCATGAAGGATTTCAAGAGTTTCCTTCTGATATTTTATCATCGTCTCCATCTAGTTTTGGATCTGATGAACTTGTATGGGTAAGTGAATATGGCGGTTACCATAATTCTGCACCGTCTTCTGGACTTCTCTAATATCTTTTGAGATCTTGGATATGTCCGGAAGTATCTCGTTCCATTCTGGTACTCCATCAGGAATCATGATTCTGATGGGCATTCTCATGGACTGCTTCCTGATGATTCATCAGATCGACATAAAATATCTGGTTTACTGTAAAGAAACTCATATAATATGTCGCTTGTCTTTCACAGTGTCTCAAGGTTTCCCTATCGGCCCCTGCATGTTCTTTTTCATCGTATTGGTTGTTCCAATATGCTATCTTATCCTGGTGTTCTTGGAGAAATTCTCCTCACCAATTGTTAATTACATAAATACAATAAATTTAACTAAAAGTTCTTAATAAACCTAGGCTCTGATACCATTTTTACGGCCCTTAAAACCTTAATAAAACCATAGTTTGCCTTCAACTTTGTCTAAGGGGTATTTTGGGGTTATAACATAAAAGAGGGCTAGAATTGATCTTTTTGAATAAGTTGGACTACAATTGAAAATTAGACTTTAAAATAGGCCATTTATGACCATTCCCCATAAATAGAGCTCTCTTGTGTATAGTTGAGTTTTCAAGTTTTACAGATCAATAAATCTTTCTTTTGTTCAGTGTTTCAATATTTATCTTATAGTTTAACATGGTATCAACCTAACTCGATCCTCCATGGCAAACAGGTTCTTTCTACACTGCGAGGGCATCGTCTACAATATTTTCTTAGTTCGTCTACTTTCTTGCCATTGCAATTTCTCTCCGAAGCCGATGAGATTGCTGGTGTTATCAATCCAGCTTACCTTGATTGGGAACAACAAGATCAGTTAATTCTTTCCTGGATGCTTGCATCGATTGGTGATGATATGCTTTCTCAACTTGTTGGCTGTGATTCCTCCTTCCAGGTTTGGTCCACTCTGGAAACCTACTTTACATTTCAAGTTCGAGCCAAAGTTAGCCAATACAAAGATCAGTTACATAATCAGAAGAAAGGTGTTATCTCTATTAATGACTATTTGTTGAAAATTCGCCAATGTATTGATCTTCTTGCTCTAGTTGGTTGTCCTCTCTCAGATAAGGAACATATTGATGTCATTTTTGATGGTTTGCCCACTGAATATGACTCTTTCACTTTGGCTATTAACACTCGTTTGGATCCATACACAGTATCATATATTGAGAGATTATTACTTGCACAAGAAGCTAGTATTGAAAATCGATCAAATCTCTGGACCATGATATGGCTTGTGGCCATTTCTTCTCTGCATAATTCTACTTCTTCTGCTAATCCCATTTACAATACTTTGGGATCTGAATCCTATAACAATTATCGCAGCATTAGTTTTCAATCTCGTGGTAGAGACTTTCGAGTAAATCGTGGATTTAGAGGACATCATGGTGGTAGAAACTGAATTTTCTTCTCTAAACCTATTTGTCAACTTTGTGGTCTCTCCAATCATCTTGCTTTACAGTGATATTACAGATTTAATCAATCCTTTCAGGGGCCTTCTCAGTTGTGTCCTCAATCTGATTTTCATGCTAATGTTGCTAATTTGTCACAGAATTTTGCTCCAATGACACTTGAACCTAATTTTGCTTATGCTACTGGTCTTCCTCCTAATATGCATGCTAATGATAATTCCTTGTATCCAAATTCTGGGCCTCTCACTGCCGATCTCTCTCATTTGCTAACCAAGTTACCCTATCAAGGCAGTGATTAAGGGACTTCCTATCTCTAATATTAGTTCTACTACACTATCTTCCCCTCTTACTCCTAATAAAAATCTTAATCTTCTTCATGTTCATCAAACCACCAAATATTTTCTTACTGTCTCTATATTCTCTCAAGACAATTAAGTAATGTTTGAATTCTATCCTACTACTTGTTTTGTCAAGGATCTTTTCACCAAGGATACTCTACTGCAAGGACACCTTAAGGATGGTCTCATGTCTTCCCCTCCAGTTCACAACATTATACACTCCAGTCTCACTCAGTTTCTTCTTCCCCCTGCATCTGTGCACAATATATCCTGTAATGTTAATTCTACTGTTGCTTCTTCTGATGTGTGGCACTCTAGACTTGGCCACCCTAATGATACTATTGTTCTTTATATACTGAAATATTGTAATCTTCCAAGTATTAATAAATTTTCTACTTCAGTTTGCCAAACTTGTATTGGAAAGTTACATAAATCTCCATTTCCTAATTCCACAACAACCTTATACATCACCACTGCAACTTGTACATACAGATCTCTGGGGACCTTCCCCTATCTCCTCTTCAATGGTTACAGATATTACATCAGCTTTGTTGATAGTTATTCTAGATTCACCAGGCCGTTATTTCTTCTTAGAGATAAGTCAGAAGCTCTTGCAACCTTTAAAACTTTTAAAGCACAAGCAGAAAATCAACTCAATTGCTCTCTTAAAATGCTACAATCTGAATAGGAAGGGGAGTTTAGGGTCTTCTCTTCCTTTCTTAATGAACATGGTGTCATTCATAGAATCTCTTGCCCACACACACATGAGCAAAATGGTTTGGTTGAACGAAAACATCGACATATAGTTGAAAATGGCCTTACTTTACTTGCAAAGGCCTCATTACCACTAAAATATTAGGATGAGGCTTTTAAGACATCTGTCTACCTCATTAATAGGCTGCCTTCTTTAGTTCTTCACTTCAAATATCCCTTTCAAGTTCTTTTTCATACTACTCCTCAATATTCTCACCTCAAAACATTTGGTTGTTTGTGCTTTCCGAATCTTAAACCTTATAACTCTCATAAATTTGCTTATAAATCCTCACTTTGCACATTTATTGGTTACAATCTCAATCACAAAGGGTAAAAGTGCTTGGATTCTACTGGCAGAATTTATATTTCAAGGGATATAGTACTTGATGAAACCATATTCCATTTCTCCACTCCTTCCTCACCTGTTACTCCTACCCCTTCTTCTCATTCTCTATGTATTCCTCTTTTAACTGTTCTTACTCAACCTACTCCACCTTCACCACATACTCTCACTTCTTCCAATAATTCTTATGTCTCATCACCTTTTCCACTCTCAAGTAGTCCATCCCCGTCTCCCAGACTTGTTCCAATGCCCATCATATGGTCACTTGGTCTAAAAATGGGATTTTTAAGCCTAAGGCCTATGCTGCAGTTATTGAGCTTGTTATAGTGGCAGAGGCTCTTCTTGATGAAAAATGGAAACAAGCTATGCAGGATGAATACCTTGCTCTAATGAGGAACAACACCTGGTCTCTTGTTCTTTTGCCTTCTAGAAGAAAACCAATTAGTTGCAAGTGGGTTTTTCGGCTCAAAGAAAATCCTGATGGTACCATTAACAAGTACAAAGCTCACTTGGTTTCTAAAAGATTCCATCAGGTGGCTGGTTTTGATTTTGGAGAGACTTTTAGCCCGGTGGTTAAACCCACAACCATAAGGGTTATTCTCACAATTGCTTTAAGCAGTTGGATGTAAATAATGTCTTTTTCAATGAGGCTTTAAATGAAGAAGTGTTTATGGAGTAGCCTCTTGGCTTTGAGGATTCTAATCACCCTGATCTTGTGTGCAAACTTCAGAAATCTCTTTATGGCCTCAAACAAGCCCCTAGACAGTGGTTTGAACAGTTGAAACTTACTCTTACAAGTCTTGGCTTCACCTCTTCCAAATTTTATCACTCTTTCTTCATGCATCATGGTTCACATGGACGGATTTTTGTATTAGTATAGGTTGATGGTATCTGAATCACTGAGAGCAATGGTCAGGCCATTCAACACATTTAAGGATGTTGGTACACTTGACTACTTTTTAGGAATTCATGTGAAAGATATGCGCACTGGCTTACATCTCTCTCAAACCAAGTATATTAAAGATCTCCTTACCAAGGTTAACATGGTAACTGCTAAAGGTGTTACAAATCCCATGACTTCCAATCTTAAACTCTTAGCACATGGTGGTTCTCTTGTGGAAAATATTCAGCAATATAGGAGCATTGTTGGGGTACTACAATACATCACAGTCACCAGGCCTGAAATTGCTTTTGCTGTAAATAAGGTGTGTCAATTTATGCAACAATCTCAGGAGGAGCACTAGAAAGCAGTAGTATGGGTTACCCTTTACTAAACACACCTCAGATGTATTTCCTTTAGTGGGATATTGTGATGCAGATTGGGCATCAAACATTGATGATAAAAGGTCTACATCAGGGAATTGTTTGTTTTTGGGTCCTACCTTGATCTCCTGAAGTCCAATAAATAACATACCATCTCAAGATCATCAATAGAGGCAGGTTGCAGACTTGGTTGTTGAGATTAGTTGGGTACAAGGTTTATTAAGTGACTTAAGTTCTATTCCAACCACCAAGACAACAATTGTCTGGTGTGACAATTTAAGTACAGTACAACTTGCTGCAAATCCTGTTCTTCATGCTAGGACGAAACATATTGAGTTAGATCTCTATTTTGTAAGAGAAAAGGTACAACAAAAATTAGTTGACATCAGACATGTTCCTTCCATTGATCTATTGGAAGATATATTTACTAACACTAACTCAAGCTTCAGTTTTGGTGAAATGCACAGCAAGCTCAAAGTCTTAGATTACCAGGCATTGAGTTTGAGGGGGGTTGTTAGATGACAGTGATGACGGTTAAGTTTGTTACGGATGTTATGGTTGTTACAAGTCTGTTAGTCTGTTAGTTACATGTGTCATTGTAGTTAGCTCTATAAATAAACTCTCTTGTGTACTGTTGAGTTTTCAAGTTTTACATATCAATAAATCTTTCTCTCTTTCAGTGTTTCAATGTTTCTCTTATAGTTTAACATTAAAGACATCATGTAGTTGCAAAAAATTATTTTTAATGATAACATTTGTCGCAAAATACTATCTTTTTTGTAGTGATGTAAAGTAGGGGTGTTAATTTGGTCATCCCATCGGATTCATGTTTAGTTTCAGATTGATTTCGGGTTATGCTCAAAATACATCAAAAATTAAGTAAAAGATAAAACAACTATGATTTAGACGAATTGGTAACTTCGGATTAGGGTCGTGTTAGCCGTGTTCGTGTTTCTCTCAATAACTTAAGGTCGGGTTCATGTCGATTTGCGGATTGACACCCCTAATGTAAAACACCCAATCTCACATCTTATATTTAATTTGGGAATATTTTCTTTACATTGGTTAAGGGCTTGCAGGGAGTGGGGCTAGAACCGTAGGAGGGGTTTTGGATAGAGAAAGCAGTGATTTGAGTTAAAATTCATTCCATTTGGGGCGGGTTTCAGCATTATAAATAAACTTAATTGTGTTTGAAATTTTTAAATTTTGGACTTACGATTTATCCCAGAACCGACATAACTAATTTCTTATATTTAAATATAATTTTCTATATTGGTTTATGATATTTTATTTAAAAAAATATTTTTAAAAAATTTTAAAATATTTTTTATGATATTACTTTTTGATAACAATTTTAATAGTTTTTAAACTATGAAGTGACCATCCATTGAGTTTGTGAGTTTAAGAAACTAATTGGGTAGTTTTAAAAAAATAATAATAATAATTAGGAATTCGACGGCGTTTTTTAATTTTTAGTGTTCAAAATTTATTCTTTATTGGTTTAGCCCCCAAATTAAATTGCCCTCCTAAAATTATATGTCTAACTTTGTCCCTACATGCTAGGCCTCTGCTGTCTCCGGCCCAGATAATGTTAAGAAATAAAAACAAAAAAAGTAGAGCTGGATTTATATAAAAAATGCTTTATATGATTTTTTTTTATTTTTGAATTTTCCATCTGACTTACTCTACTTTCATGTGTGCTTTGTTTGTTCTAGGTTATTTCGGGCCAAGCACCCCTATCTTGTCTTCTTTTCATGTTGGCTTATATGATCACAGAAACTAGGGATTTGGTTTAGGTTCCATAATAGAAGTTAGCCATTGATACACCATTCTCATGTTCATGGACTACAAGGGATTATATTTGGCAATTTATAAAATTGACTTATCTTCACCAACACCACTGCTTAGAAACCGAAAAATGAAATGAAAACATGCTTAAAAAGCTGATTCTGTCTAGTAGTTTACCGAATTTTTTTCCTGAATTGGTAATCAGCATAAGTTTAGTAAATCAACATTATCTACTAATAAATAACCTGAAGGATATAGTTTTTTATTTACTTTAATCCAATTAATTATACAGTATTCCAACTTTGTGAATTGAATCAAATTAATCAATAAATGTTTGAAAATAGAGGCAGCTCACCAAACTTGATATAGTGCCAACATTTGCAAAAGATTGTTCTTCTGAACCAACCTACCAACAAGGTATAAGAAATGATGGGGATTAAGGTGGGAGTTGTCAATATTTAAAAATTATTTCTTTTACATTAGCTCCTAATTAATCTCTTCATTATAACTTTATATATAAAAAAACTTTTAAAAATATTGGAAATGTAATTAGAAAATGTTCTATCATCTTTAAGTGAAACAACATGGTCCTGTGAAATAATAATAACGTTTGCTAAAATTGTTTTGTAATGTTTCTTGATTTTGATTTTGATTTTGAATACAATAGTTTTACATATTTATACAAGAGTTTCTATGGTAAAAATAGGTAAGAATATAAATTACAATTGCTAATTATGTGGAGAATAAGTTAGATCCAAATTTGTTGTTGAAATCTGGGAGACTGATTATGTGTTATCAATGGCTAAAATCTAGGAGATTGATTGTGTGTTATCATACACAAAAATAATTTCATCCAATTCACCATATTCAGTTAATTAAAGAAATGAAGAATTTTAATGCATCAATAATTGTGTGAAAATGACTCCTCAACATTTTCCAATATCCCGAATTAGAGGTCAACCTTGTGCTTCAATAGTAGAGTTTTGTGTTGTAAGGACGACCTGACCTGGGTTCGCTCTCATACGAGTGCGTGTGTCCCCTCCCCTATTATCCCCCATTGTGCTCAAACAAATAATCCCGAATCGAAGTTTGAAAGTCTCAAGAAAGCAAGAATATAAATAATATTTCTGGAAACTTCTTGCCCAAAATTCAGATGAATTATTTCATTTATGCATTAATAGCTAGAAAAAGAACATTACTTGAAGAACGAAATACCCTATTAATTATCTATTAATTATCTGATCTGTTCAAAAATTGCAAATGATATAACCAATTAATTAAATAAAAGTTTATCTGTCAAGAAAAAGCATAGCGTTGAGAAAGCATTATGCATGGCTAGCCTGATGCCTGGTGGCAATGTCTATTAATTATACACCTACTTGCTTACTAGTGAATAGCAAGAAAACACACACTACATTTGCTATGCACACGTATAATATAAACAACTTAATTAAATACTAGTACAAATAATTGTGACTGGCACTATATATAAATCCTACTGGAACATGTTATTTAGCAAAATAAATCACCAAATTAACCTATTATCTCCCTCTTTCTCAACCCTAAAGTAATGCAGCCCTTTGGTTCATCTTTTTGTTCATGGGTTTTCTGTGTTTTTCTTTTGGTGTGCATGAGTTGTTCTTGCGAGGGAGCTATAAAGCTGCCTCCAAACGTGACGATTCCTGGAATCTTCGCGTTTGGAGATTCAATTGTTGATCAGGGCAACAACAATGCGATTAAGACGCTGGTTAAGTGCAATTTTCCGCCATATGGTAAAGATTTTGAAGGAGGAATTCCGACGGGGAGGTTTGGAAATGGGAAGACGCCTCCAGATTTGATTGGTAATTGAAAATACGTGCATACATGCTTACGACACATAACTATGTGTATAGTCTAGTGGTCGCACTACCTATATTATAAACATTGTTTGTTGCATATTTACTAAGCAAAATCACACACACTCACATTCAATGGTGGAGACCGGGGGTATTGGGACCGGCCTAGGTAGTGTTATAAAATTTTAAAAAATTAAATTAGAATTTATATGATTTTTTTTTTTAAAATTTCCATCTGGTTCATGTTACTTTTGTCTGGCTCCGCTATTGCTCACATTCAGTGTATTAGCTTTACGGTTAATTCACATGTCTTTTGGCGTGTGTGTTTCAAAGTTAATATGCATATGTATATATGTGTGTATATATATGTGTATGTGTGTGTATGGATATATTGAGCTGATGTTGAAATTTATGAATTAAGGTGAGAAATGTTGCAACTAGTCACTGGATTTTGTCAGTTTGAGAATTCTAATCCTCATAGTGTTTCATTTGATGTTTTGATATTTAGGTGGTGAATGTCATATGTACAATTATAATATCATTTTATATACATCACGTTCATACTGTTAATTGAAACAAAAATAAAATAATGTAGGAATTAAACAGGTGATTCCATATGATTTGCAGCATTCAGTTTTGGTCTTATGAACTTTGTAGTGTGTATTTAGTTATTCTTCTATATTATTCCATAGAAATTCTAGTATGACAATATTAGGCCAGGTGAGCATGGACAGTTGTCATTAAACTCGGAATTAAATGCAAATACTATAATTTTTCAAAAATTGTAAAGTTTAAAGTTTAATAAATGAGGTACTTCCCACCAAAATAAGCACCACATAAGTACAATCCTATTCAGCACATTAATGGTAGAAGGCCGTCCCCCGTAGGAAACTGGAAGTGGATCCGGGCCTTCAGTGTCACCCATTATTTTATTTTATTTTATTTTTGACGACTCGGAGTATCCCTACACTAGTTGGGACGTAGACTTTACACGTAGATTTTACATTTCCTTCGAACTATGGGACATTCGTTCTTCTCAAAGATGGTCCTAATCTCTGGGAGAGGAAGGACAACTTCAACCCCACGCGGCAACCTCAAGGCCGCTAGGCCAACTCGGCAACTCCTAGTGTCGCGTGACTCATTATTAGAAACTACTATTTCTAGAAACTTTACAATTATTTCATGAAAATGAGAAAATAAATACTTTAAAACCTTTCATGTTCAATTTTTTTCGCCACTTTAATGATCTGTCCCATTATGGAAAAATACAATTAAATGAGGCCGGGCTTCATTAATCATTAGTCGATCCCCGTTTAACCTAAAACTCATCCAATTTAACCTATATAAATACATTATATTTCATTTTGATCTCAAAACATAATTGTTTCTTTCTTCTAATAAAGCTACAAAGTGGGATCAGTAGTAGAAGTTTGTGCTTTCACGGTAATAGACCCAATTGCATGGGACCATATGTGTGTATTTTCGCTCTGGGTGTATATAATTAATTTTTCTTGGTGTATTTCAGTACCAGATGAAATATATATAGTAGAAAAGATCTAAATTTGTTTCCTGGTACATCAACTATTACTGTATTCAGGAGAGGAGCTAAGGGGGGCAGGCGGTGCCACGGTCACCATTCCTCAATTATTTGATTTTAATAAGATTAATATAAATTATATATATGTATGTATATAATTGTTAAGTTTCAAAGTTTTGCCCCCCTAAATAAATAAAAAAATCTTATTTTATCTACTATCTTCAATAGAAAATGAATCTCGCTCCCCAAGTTCATTTCTGTCTTTGCTACCGACTGTATTTATGTGCATTATTATTATTTAAAATTGCAGCTGCAGAATTAGGAATTAAAGAACTGATACCAGCGTATCTTGATCCAAACTTGAAGGCTCAAGATCTTCCAACCGGTGTAAGCTTTGCTTCTGGAGGCTGTGGATATGATCCTCAAACATCTCAACTAGTGGTATTTAAATAGACATACTCATATCAAAGATTGTCTATAAAAGGAAGATATAAAAAAAAAATCTTCAGAGGTTTGAGCTAATTACAAAAAGAACCCAGAGGATTTTAAAAATTTCAAAAATCCCTTAAGGTTTTATTTTGTCTTAAATTTAAAGGGGTAACTCTAATATTTCTATAAATGTCATAGGACTTTTGATATGCTTTTGCTCATGAAAGGGTAAAATTTAAGGCAAAATCAAAACCTCATTGTGTTTTTTGTAATTTTAAAAAATTTATAGGTTCTTTTGTAATTAGCCAAAACCTCAGGGGTGTTTTTGTAATTATTCCTAAAAGGAAAGTAAACTAGTTTTCCTTAATTGTCCTGATAATTGTGTAACATTTTTTGTTATTCCAGTCAGTGACATCATTATCAAGTCAGTTGGATCAATTCAAAGAGTACATTAAAAAGCTAAAAGGGGCAATTGGGGAAGAAAGTGCAAACAAGATATTGAGCAACAGCATACATATGGTGGTAGCAGGTAGTGATGATCTTGCAAATACATACTTCACTATTGGCATTCGACGCGAGCAGTATGATATTTCTTCTTATGCTGATCTTATGGTTTCCTCAGCTTCCACTTTTATACAGGTACTGAAATATTTTTATTATTTCACTTTTTTATTTTAGTCTAGCTCTTGCCACACTAAATTATGGTTATGATCAAGAATGAAGTTTGTCAACTCTCATAGTCTTGATCTTACAAAGTGACCAAGAAATTCCATATATATATATATGACATACAGGAACTATACCAACTGGGGGCAAGAAGAATACCTGTATTTGGCATCCCACCAATTGGATGTTTGCCATCTCAGAGAACTCTAGCTGGTGGCTCAATAAGAGTTTGTGCAGAGCAGTACAATCAAGCTGCACAAATTGTTAATTCCAAGCTCTCTGCTGCTATTGATTCACTCACCCAAACTCTGCCTCAGTCTAGGGTGGTTTATATTGATATTTACAACCCTCTTCTTGATCTCATCCAGCACCCTCAAAATTATGGTGAGCCCACTTACTTTTTGGGGTTAATTACAAAAACTACCCATGAGAATCAGCTTATTTACAAAAAAACTTAGTTACCTTTCAAAATTGCAAATACGCCTGACATTAGTTTCTCTCTTACAAACTGCATCTTCAAGAGGGTGGTATTTGTTAGGAAAATTCAAGCCTCAAAGGGGATATTTGTAATTTTAAAAGATAATTAGAGTTTTTTTGTAACTAGGCTAAACCTCAGGATTGTTTTTGTAATTATGATAAGATTTTATTTATAATTAGTTATAGTTTTAACAATTAAAGGATTTATTTTTCTTTTTAATGATTTCAGGTTTTGAAGTTAGTGATAGAGGTTGCTGTGGCACAGGGAATTTTGAAGTGGTGATATTGTGTAACAAATATAGTGGAACATGTCCAGATGATTCTAAGTACATATTTTGGGACAGCTATCATCCTACTGAGAAAGCATACAAGGTTCTTATTGATCAAATCCTTCAAAAATACATCAACAAATTCCTGTGAAGAACTGATGATCAGTCAGTCAACTCATACAATTTAATTTGTTTGTTCAGAGAAAATCCAATGGTTAAGAGTGTCTTATGTTTGTAATTCACCCATTCAACAGCTGCTTTTGTTATTTTTCATATTTTCCGTGATGTAATGCAATTGTTTCGAGTAATACAATTTGGTTCAAATTTATATAATTGAATTTCTTTTTCTCAAGTTTACGTGTTTAGATGAAAGAAATATTTTGATATAGGGATAAAAACCACCCCTGAGATTTGGGGTGGGAAATTACAATAATACAAAAAGATGGGGTTAATTGTAACGTTTACAAAAGTTGAGGATGTAATTGTAGATATTCGATGATGATAGCAAATTCCGTCACCTTTGTTGGAATATGGCCCAATTCAATTGGTAGCCCATATAACATTTGTCTTGGCCCATTGAGAAGAAGCCCAAAGCTACCAGCCCCTTTTGTTTGACCCAGACGGTTTGACCCGGTTGAGACACGCGGACCCTTAATTTCGAATCTGACCGTTGGATTGAGGGTTTTGATCTCAGCCGTCCTCTGCCCTCTTATTATCCTTAACCCTTTGAAACCCTAGGTAAGCTCTAACAGTCAAAAATCTCTCCTCTCTTGTGCGCCGCTGATAAGCTCTCTCTCTCTGAAAATCTCTGAATCTCTCTTCTCGATTCTTTGTGAATCTTTTGTGAGTGTCCAGTGAGATTTTTCGATAGTGTTCCAAGCATCCTCTTCGGTTCTTGGTTGGTGTTTTTTCAGTGGGTTTTCAAAGGGGGGTATTTGAGGTTCGACCTTTGTGGTCTTCCTCCGGTGACTGTCCATTCGTGTTTCTCTTCCGGTGGTCGTCTCCTGTAGGTCCCAAGGGGTGTAAGTGTAAGGTTTAGAAGGGGGGGTTGAATAAACCTTACCAAATTTTCGATTTAGTCCTTTTAAAACTACAGAGTTGATATCGCATTTGTGTCTTGATGGATCAACTTAGTCACTCAGTAGAGTTAATCACTCAACAAACTCAATCGAATTTTGTTGATGGAGTAACTCATTTGTTAGCACTAAATTAACTCGATTGTGGTTTTGTTTTTCGTGGAAGACTTAACACCCTTAAGTTTGATTAAGTAAGAGTTTAATGCCTGGTTTAGTACTTATAATTTATCAAGTGGATAGCAAATTTATCGTGAGATATAAGCGAGTTAAAATTGCAAGAATTAAAGTGTCTTTGAAATGTAAATGACATAATGAGATTTTTATAGAGGTTCGAAGATGGGGTAATTCTTCTACTCCTCTCTTCTCCAACTCCGGAGGAATCCACTAAGTAATGATCGGTTTACAAAGTGGTACAGTCCCGATACAAGTCTTGATCACACGGTGACTTGATCCTTTGGGACTCGATCTGGAGACGCCTTGATCACTCGGTGGCTTCTCGTGACGACTCTTCTTCTTCACAGGCAGTTTGCCTTGCTACTACTGACTCACTTGCTCAAGCTCTTTGGATTTGATCACGAAGCCCTCCAAAAGCTTAAGACTTGGCTCAACCTTGAACCTTCCTACAATCCTTCCCGGAATGTAGACCCCTTGTTTTCGAGTATTTTCCTCTTCAACCTGATTGAAGTTATCTTTCCTTCACGGTGAGTGTTGGATTGATGTTCTTCGTAATGTAGGCTTGAGGATTGAGAATATTTGAGTTTTTCTAATATGCTTGTATATCTCACATATGTGTCATCTATGTGTCTCTTGTTTCTCAAACAAACTCTCGGCCTTTTATAGTGAACTTTCAAAAATTTGCCCGTTGAAGAGATAGGCTTATTTTTGAAAGTCACTTGCAGATCGTTGGCTTGTCTTGTTGCGAGTTCTTGGAATTGCCATTTCCTCGTATGAATTGTTCTTTCACCTTTTCGAGTTCGACACGGTGTAGTGCTTCCCATTGGTTCATTCCTTTTGCACGCTTCTCGGGACTCGAGCACGAGAAAGGAGGTATGGAGATATTACTTGTTTAAGTAATTCTCTTGATTTTCTCGTGCAACGGATCTTTTACGATTATCTCGACTTGATCGCATTTCATTGCTTTCCTCGGGTGACTTAGAGTCGACTTCCAATCATTGGATGACTCTTCTGTCACTTCAACTTGAGACTTGGCTTTTCTTTTAGTTGACTTGGTGATGCTCCACTCATTGCATCTCATGCTTCTTGATAGAGTTCCCATCTACTCTTCTTTGCCATACTCAATTTGTTTCAATGAGTCTTCCTTCAAGTCTTGATTGTCTTCTTACATGTTAGGGCGTGGTGACTTAACTCACTTTCGGTTGCGGCTCTATTCATTACAATGCATTTTACAACAAGAATTGGGATGCCAACTTTCTATTCTAAGTTTTACATGGCATTCATCAAAATCTCTAAACAATAAAATTCCTAACAATTTCCCCCTTTTTGATGATGCCAAAACTTAAACCATACAAAAATGCAAATAACAAAGATACATACGAGATAGTGTATTGACATAGAATGTATCGCGAGAATCAATCTTTTTATTGATCATATCATTCTTGTACTTAACACAATTTACAAGGTGTATCGAGTATATAATTGTCTTCACAAAAAAATAAAGAATTTATAGCTTTATTACGAGAAGACTTACATTGTATGTATTTACATAATAAAATACACGAAGGGTTGGACAACAACACTTCATCTCCTTCATTTGTCTCCTTCTTTCATCTTGTTCAAGATCTTCTTCTTCTTCTTCTCTTCTTCTCTTCTTCTCGCCGTCAATTTGCCTTCTTTTTCTTTTCATATGCCTTCCTGGCGCCTTCATCTTTTCTTATTCTTTCCTCTCTCTCCGCCATAGCCGAGTTTGTCTCTTGTTTTCTTCTTCTATCCTTTTTGCATACTCGGCGTTAGTTTTAGCCACTTTCAAATTTGCCACTTGGTCAAGTTTTTCCAGCCCAGATAGATCCCTCCTTTCTTTCCCGGATCTACGTATTCAATATTCTTGGCGGAGGCCTAGGTGCAAGCTTCTTCCTCCACTCATCGCTTCTTCCTCTACCTGCGGGCGTATCTTTGTCTTTGGGGTCTTCTTCTTTCAAAGAAGAGTGACAGCAGAGGATGCGGTAGTCTCTTTGCTGTCGCCTTCTTCACATAATGTGAGACCCTTTTCCCAAAGACAAGTCCCAAGCTTGAGCCATAGACATATTTGCAAAGTATCCTTGGATTCGAGCGTTTTGAATTCGTCAATCGATCGGCTCTCGTCCCGACATCGAAATGGCATAAGTGTCTCCGCTCTCTTTGGAATGCCTCCGTGTTCTTTCAAGATGTTCATAACTCGGCATCCATTCTTCCTTCCACTTCCTTCATCCCCGCTTCAATTGTTTTTTTCTCTTCTCGGCCATAGATACAGAGTGTTGGAGTGGCAGAGTCACGCGGGGAGTTTTTCGCTTATAATGTCATTTTGTGATGAGGACCTGTTGAGGGGTTTGTGCAATCATCAAGGTCATATCTTTTGATCCTTCCCCCTCAACAGATTTTCCTTTCTTTTGTTTCAAAATTTCCTCGGTGATTTTCCCTTCTCATTGCTCCTTTTTTTCAAGATTTTGATTTTTCTTTGCTTTAAGGTATTCCTCTTCCCCTTTTTGGCATCATCAAAGGATAGAGGAACCTGGGAACATCTTTGGCAAGCATGAAGTCGAGCTTGTGGATAGTCGAGTTCTGCTTTCAAGTCTGTTGCATTGTAAGCGCCACGGAATTCGGATCGAGTAGCGTTGGACTCTGCTTTGAAATCGGCTTCATCTCGGCCATGAGAAATTTGAATTTTCTAGTCATGTGTTCTTCCAAACGTTGTAGATCATTTGTATTTCGCTCACGCAGTAACTTTATCTCGGCAGTATGAGCTTCATGCATGTGCTCAATATGTTCTCTCGCCTTCGTTTTTGCATCGGCATTTTCGACTCTCCACACTAGCGACTTGTTGAACAATGTCTGAAGTATCTCACTTGTTCCACACGCATTGTTTCTTCTTTGTTGCCACCATTCCCCGATTCTCGATGTTATGCCTCTCAAGTCAATTTGTAAGGGTGGCATCTGTTGTCGATCGCATATCCAAAGAGGCTCGATGCCTCTCCATCCGTTCAACCTCGGCAAATAGTGCCTTGAACACTTCTCGTATTTTGGTGATTCTTGAAGGCGATGGCCATCGACATCAAAATCATAATCATTTGGAACAATGGTGTCGATGGAAGAACAGAGCTGGTTTGTGATAGCGTGCTTGTTCGTTTCGACTCTTCGTGGAGTTCGTATCTCGGTGAAAAAGGAAAGATTCTACAAAAGATTCATCGCCGCCAACCGGGATGCGTTCGATGATGAGCGGTGCGTGTGAAGTTCTTTTGGGAATCGATCTCTTTGCAGACTTGAGGAGCTCGCTCAATGGATCTTTGGTTGTTGGGTTTTGTTGTAAAGTAGTCCCGGTTCTTGAGCCGATTTGTCTCAAGCAACCGTTGGTCTCGGTTCTTGAGCCTCAATCGGTGTCTTAATGACCGTTGGTCTCGGTGATTTTTCCAATTGCGTAGATGGTCCTCGGCCTTATCAAGTAAGCGTCATCGGACGATGATAAGATTTCCATTGGTGGCTCATCATCAAAGTTAAAGGTTTGACGAGTAGTCTTGGGATCGACTTACTCGTGCTTGGAACATCCGCATGGTGAGTCTTTTGGATTTGGCACTGGGATGACTCGGCCTTCTTCTTCGCCTTCCGATCCCGGAAAGGATACATCGGGATTATCCTGGGAATCATGAAGTGCGGTTATCTCCTTCTCGGATGGGTCGATTATAGCGGGAGGGATGTTCTCTACTTTACTTCTTTACCCGGGAAGTCTCAACCTCCCGTGGGCCTTCATTACCTCCGGCGAGTCTCTCTTGCGGCGAGGCCTTGGTCCTCCCTTTCGACGAGTGTCGGCTTTCTTAGGGTCTTCTGCGGTGGCATCCATTGGAGTCTCAACCCCATGGATTGCACTTTCATCGCCCAGTGTTAACTCCCAGGGCGTTCCATCTCAGTGCCTCGATCGCATCGGCAACGTCATTAGCTTCTTACGAGCGATTGGCACCTCGGTGAGACAGTCTCAACTGCATCGAGCTTCGTTGATGGCAACTTGTTGTTCCTCTTGTGTTTGTATTTTCCTACTTCGCCTCCTTGATTCGTTGTGGAGTCATCTGCGCAGATCCTCCGACCTTGCCGCAGGTGGAGGAGTTTCCCCCACCGGGCGCACGCACCGGTGAGTGACTTGGAATGGGGTTACTCGGCTCCAAACTCCCGGCTATTTCGATTGATTGTTCGGCCGTTGGGCGGTGGTAACACACCTTCAATAGGGGTTGGCTCGATTGGGGTCCCCATTGTCCCGGTTTCATCGCCAATTCCCTTATCGCTTCTTCCTCGGGTGAGTGAGGGGAAGTGGTAGCGAAGCAACAACATTGGCGATTTTTGAACCACTCCCATTGGATCAATTTCGGTGTGTTCGGAGGACTCTCCTGGTCCCTCCATCGATCTTTTTGTTCGTGAAGGATTCTTGATTCGTGCAATGCTTGCTTTGCATTTGCAACTCTTACGTAGCGTGACATTCTCGATCCTCTCATCTTTGCCCGAGAAGACATCAAGGAGAGGATGTGTGTGTTTTGTGGTGTGGGAGATAGAGGCGGATGCTTGCCTTCTCACGTGCCTCCGCTTCCTCGGCTTGCTTTTCTCTCTCCTTTTCCTTGAAAATCTGCAGGATATCTAAGCGATTGTCTTCATCAAGTCTTTGAGGCACGATTTTAGTCCAAGGAAATTTAGCAGTTCCTCTTCTTCTTCTATAAACTCGGCCGTTGGAACTGTTCCCTTGACTTACTCAACTTCCATTTCCTCCACTCACGCAGACGATTTTGGATGTGCGGGTAAGGTGGGGATAGGATCATTACATCACTATCCGCTCTAGTAGGTTCTTCTTGTGCTTCAATTTGTGTGAATTACTGATTTGTGTCTTGGGTTGCCTCTCTTGATCGCCTTTGAGACTTGGCTGTTTCATCAACTACATCCGGAGACTCTACTTCTCCGGTAGTCTCCGGTATCTTCTCTAGCCGAGTAAGCGACTCAATTTGGTTTCTCCAATCGGATTTGCTTGATGATTCTTCTTCGTCTCCTTGTTTTGTACGGAGGGATTTACGGTTCGAGAGACGGTGTCCTCTCGAGTCTTGGCGGGTGGGGCCGGTCTTTGGTGTCTTTTTTTCGGGGAGCGGGCCGTCGTGGCTTCTCGGTTCTCCTCTTTTTGACGATCGGAGAAGGTATTTGTGAGTCCTTCTCGACCGGCTGCTGCGGGCGGGGGACACACGGCTGCCGGGCGGGTGACTCTGCTGCAGTGGGCGGGAGCATGTTTGGTTTTCTTTCTTTGCAGGGCGTGATCTTCTTAATTTTCTTAGTAGGCGCTCTCTTCTTCTTGGGTGGAGAGGAAGCATTTTGTATCTTGTGGTCGGTGATTCCCCTCATTTGGTGTCGCTCTCTTGGCGTAAGCTCTCTTGTGCGCCGAGAGAGGTTTGCTCGAACATCCTCTTGTTAACATGGAATGCCTTCCCATGTCTAAGAGGGACTCCTTTCACCTCCAATAGTCGGCCAATCACTAGGCCATATCCGGGGATCCTCCAAATGAGCCATCTTCTTTGAAGGACTTGTTCCCCACGTTCGGCAGAGTGCATTTGTAGACAAACTCAATTTGATTTATCTTCTTTTCTTCGATGATTGCGGCCATTACAATCAGCTTTGCCTTTTGATTGGTCAAAGTCGCCAAATTTGATGTCGATACATTTGGCAACTATGTCCAACAACTTGTGATAATCCTCCTTGGCCAGATCTCTTGTTTGTTGTGTATATTATTTTATCGGCAAAGTCGGACTTGGCTATTTCTTTTCGGCGTCACCAAGTTTACATCGCTTCTTTAATCTCGGATGCTCCTTGGCGGTAGTGAGCAATGTTCACCAAATCCATGGCGGTGATAGTGTTGCTTTCCGTGAGCAGATGACTTGATTCCTTCATCGTGAATCTCGGCATTCACGAGGGTATGCGACCTCCTCCACATAGGTCATCGGATATTCTAACGTTAGAAACGGTTTTAGCCCTGGGGCGTTTCCAACTTCTCGCGATTTTCTTCACTAGGGTGTCCGTTTCCCTGTTTCATCATTCCGTCAAAATCCACCGTAGAGCCGGTGTGGATTTGCTTTCCTAACTTGGTAAAGTCATAAGTTGGTGCCATTTCTCGGGATTATTTCAAGGAAAAACTCGAGAAAATGATTTGAAGATTGATAGGGTTTTAAGAGTATTTTGCCTTTGCTTTTGAGAGAAAGAGATGAAAGGTTTTTAGAAGTGTGAGAGAGAAACGGACGAAAATGGTTTAAATATGGTTTATGAAAGGATGCGGGTGGTTTTGAATTGTGATCGAAATCAACGGCTTGGATTTCGACGCCTATTGAGCATTTCATGTCTCGTATTTAATGCGGCAAAGCATTTATATCCAATCATAAGCTTGGTGTGCGGCTTTATGTCGTACACATCATCATTATCTTCGACGTGTTCCTTAAAACATTCCCGCTTAGTCAAAACGACAAAGCATTTTTGTCACTTTGCTCATAAGTTATTGAAACTTATCCCTTAGTGATTTAACTCTACTTCTCACGAGTTCTCTTAGTGACTCGGCTATCGGTCACCGACTTGTAATATGTCTTTCCGACACTGGTGATTCTTGGTGATTGCTTTTCACTCTTTTTCACCCCTTTTCTGTTCCATTTCTCTTCTTTGATTAAATGCAGTGTCACTCATCTCAATTAACCCCAACTCGTGCTTGAGTTCTTCAAATCTTGACTCACATAATGGTTTTGTGAAGATGTCGGCTAGTTGTTTATCGGTTGAAATATATTCCAGGATGATATCTTTCTTTTCAACATGATCTCTTATGAAGTGATATCGACATCAATATGCTTTGTTCTTGAATGCAACACGGGATTTTGAGTAATTGCAATTGCACTTGTGTTATCACACATGATTGGAATTTCTTTTTCCTCAATTTCATAGTCTCTCATTTCTTTGTCTCATCCATAGGACTTGGGCACTTGATTTGCCCATTGCTATGTATTCCGCCTCATTTTGTAGAGGTGGCTATTGAGTTTTGCTTCTTGCTAAACCAGGAAATCACTGTTTCTAGCATTTGACATGTGCTGAAGTGCTCTTCCTATCAACTCTGCATCCAAAGATAGTCGAGAATCTGAATAGCCAATTAGCTTGAATCCACCTTCCTTTGGATACCATAGGCCTACTTCTTGGCTTCCTTTCAAGTATCTCAATACTCTCTTAGTCATTCTTTGTCATATGGCTCTCTTTTGGAGCAGATTGAAATCTTGCACATACACCTACAAAGAAAGGTGATGTCCGGCCCGCTTCTTTGTGAGATAGAGCGTGATCCAATAAGTGCTCGTATCTTGTTTGATCTGAGAGTTTGCCATCCGCATCCATGTCCATTTTGGTGATGTGTTCATTGGTATTTTTCGAAGACTTCTCCTCCATACCAAACTTCTTCATTAAGTCTCTGGTGTATTTTGTTTGACTTATGAAGGTTCCATCCTTCAATTTTTGTTTCACTTGGAGTCCAAGGAAGAATGTCACTCTCCCATCATGCTCATTTCAAATTTACTTTGCATGAGGTTTGAAAATTTTTACACATGACTCTTTGTTAGTGGATCCAAAAATGATGTCATCAACATATATTTGAACAAGTAGAATACTCTTCTTGTCTTGAATTCGAAAAGTGTTCTATCTACTTTTCCTTTTGTGAATCCATTTTCGTTAGGAATTGTGACAAGGTATCATACCATGCTCGGGTGCTGCTTCAATCCATACAAGAGCTTTCTTGAGTTTGTATACCTTATCTCCAAGAGTCTTCTTGTTCAAATCCGGAGGTTGTTCAACATACACTTCTTCTTCCAATAAGCCATTTAGGAATGCACTTTTTACATCCATCGATATACAATGAAATTCTTGTGAGTAAATTTGCATAGGCAAGAAACATCCTTATAGCTTCCAATCTTGCTACGGGGGCAAATGTTTCATCAAAATCTATCCCTTCTTCTTGGCAATATCCTTTGGCTACTAGTCTTGCTTTGTTTCTTACCACAGAACCTTCCTCGTTCATCTTATTTACGAACACCCATTTGGTTCCAATAACATTTTGATGTATGGGTCTTTGCACTAATTCCCATACTTTATTTCTCTCAAACCGATTGACTCTTCTTCCATAGCTTGAATCCAATGTGTGTCGTCAATGCTTGGGACACATCTTTGGGCTCTATTTGCGAGATGAAGCATGTGAACATGGCTTCTTGTTGAGTTCGGATCTTGTTTTGACACCTTCTCTTATATCTCCAATGACAAGTTCGGTGGATGGTCTCTCGGCCATCTTACATCGAGGTTGAAGTAAGTTAGTTGGATTGATCGACTTGCTTGTTGTGTTTTTGCGGGTCGACTCTCTCGTTATCACTTAGCCGCAAATTTTCCAAATTGTTTTTGAGATTCAGCTATCTCATCTTCTTCGAATTGATGATTCGGCTTCAAACAAGATAGGGATTCTTACGTATGGTTGGATGATTGACTTATCATCCGACTCTTCAATGTCTTCTCCATTTACATTTGGCTCATCGAATACTACATGAATGGATTCTTACGTAACCATAGTTCTTTTGTTGAGTATTCGTAGGCTTTGCTTTAATTTGAGTATCTAAGAAGATACCTTCATCGACTTTAGCATCAAACGCTTTTAGATTGTCTTTGCCATTGTTGTGGATGAAGCATTTACATCCAAATATTCGAAATATGCAACATTTGGTTTTCTTCCATCCAGATCTCATAGGGAGTCTTTGTCATTTGTCTATTTATCATACATCTGTTTTGGGTGTAGCAAGTTGTGTTGATTGCTTGACCCAAAATCTTTTGGTAACCCTGCTTGACCTAACATGGTCCTTGTTGCTTCTTTGAGGGTTCTATTCCTTCTTTCTCGCAACTCCATTCTGTTTGTGGAGTTCTTGTCTGTACGATAGTTCATGACCAATACCATTTTCAATGCACATCGAGTTATTATTCCATTGACAAACTCGGTTCCTCTATCGATCTTATTTTGATAATGGTTTGACTCTTCTCGTTTTGAATCCTCTTCATCATTTGTGGTAGTTTTTGTAGAGTTTCTTTCTTCTTGCACATGAATATTGTCCATGTATATCTTGAATAGTCATCTACTACCACCAAGGTGTATTTCTTTCCACTTATCTTTGGCTGGTTCCCTTTGGGCCAAATAGATCCATATGAAGCGGATGTAATATTCTTGTTGAGGATGGGCATGTCTTTTCTTTGAATGACGATTTGATTTGCTTTCCTTCCGACATGCATCACATATACTCTCCTTCTTGTATATCTCGAGTCGGAAGTCCTTCTACAAGATGACTTCTTGCCGACTTGTTAATTGTTTTGAAATTCGGGTGACTCGGCTTTTTTGTGCCCACGGCCAACTTGATTGATTGATTGTGCTTTTTGCTAGTAGATAGAGTGTAATGGGTGTTGCGGTTGACCAATCCACTACATACATATTTTTTCTGTCTACATCCTTGCAAAGACAACTTCATTTGATTCAATATCTTTGATTTGGCATATTCCCATGTTGAATCCAACGTTGTAACCCTTGTCATAGAGTTGTGATGCTTAGCAGGTTAAAGTTGAGTCCTTCAACATATGCAACGTCTGTGATTTCTAATCCATTCCTCTTGATGGTTCCAATGCCTCTTATTTCGCCAGGAGCTTCATTTCCTCCAAATATGACTTTTGCTCCTTTAACTTCCTTGAATTTTGACAGATTTTTCTTGTTTCTGTCATAATATGCCGGGAATGACCACTATCCATGTACCAGGTTCCTTGGCACTCAGTTGTTCCTTGAACTCGCAATCAAGGAAATTAAGTTTTAGGTACCCATACTTGTCGGGTCCGAGGGGTTAGAATTGTAAGATGATCCGGCCAACTTATAGCCAAATGATTTGACTCTAAGGGGTTGCCATCTATCGGTGCCATAATCATAATTAATTACGGCAAATTGCTTGGGGATTCTAGGTTCATACATTTGTCTCTTTTGTCTGTATGCTGCATATGTGTTTTAGCAATTGCCTTCCTTAGGTAATTGTGGTGACTTTGAGTGTGATGCTTAGGTGCATAGGTGTCTTTGATGAAAGCTCTTATACTTTTGGAATGGCCTTTCTTTGAGTTCTTGGCCTTTGCCATTTGGGCTTATATTCCATAAGTTTATCTTTGATAGTTCACATTATTCCAATCAGCTTGGCTTGGATATTTTCTACCATTCCCATCATATATATTTCTTTTATGGATTTTTTAAGGACTTTTGGTAGCTCTGCTTCCTTTTTCTGAGTATTTTTTAGGAGTTTCTTTGAGGACTCGGTTGAATCTCTTCTCGGTGTCCTTTCAAAGATACTCAACTCGGTTGTTTTCCTTTTCCTTTGTAACCAAGGCCAGTTTGCTTGTTATTGTGCTTTGGAGTGAATGTGTGTGCAACATTTAGAGTTTTGGATTTTTCGGACTCTTCATGACTTGAAGATCCTTTTTCCAAAATTACTTTTGAGGTTTGACATAGCACGAGAGGAATTAAATCCTAAGCCCTGTCTTGTCTCCACATTCTCTTTGACTCATGATAAGATCATCCAATGATTTAGATGCCTTAGTGAATGAGGCAATAACATTCTTGAGGTCATTCTCCCTCTTTTCTATAGCGGCAATTTTGCTACTAATTTAGCATTTTCGGCCTTTAAACTTTCATTCTCATCACTATTTGACTTAGAGTACTCGGCTCCTTAGTCGGCTTTGAGTTTTGACTTTTGAGTAAGCTGTTTTCCTCATTCAATAGTGTGTGTGAGGATTTAATGTGTTCAAAATCTTTCATCATTTTGCCTAATGAATCATAAAGATCAAGTGGGTGATGAAGTGTGTGTGTCACGATCACTATCACTAGTGTCGAGTTTGTTGAGTTAGATTGTACCTCATCTTCTTGATCTTGTTCTTTGGCCATCAAGCGGATCAAAGCTTCTTCTTGAGTCACTTGAGTAGTAAGCTTCTTGCTCTCTGAATCGGTTGTCTCTCTTGACTTGTTTGTTTTGTGATCTTAGCGACCATCATTGCCTTTTTCTTTTCTTGTCTTCTTTCTCGAAGATCTTCCTTTTTCTTCTTCATCCTTGTACTTGTTGACTACAGGATATGGACGATCAATGGCATAGTGACCTGGTTGTCTAAAGTTCCAACATAGATACTCAACCTTTTGATCGCTCTTTCCATTCTTGGATTGTCGACCCTTTGATACTCAACTTTTTGATGATCTGTTCTCTTGGTTGGCCTATCATCCCTTGATTTGGAGGAGCCGAGTGTCTTCTGGAAGATTCACCCTTTCCTCTCTTGTAGTTCTTATTAAAGAACTTGTTAAATCTTTTAACCATCGGGCTATTTCTTACGGGTCAATGACCTCTTTGACCTCGGCTCTCTTCCCATCTTTAACAATTAGAGCATTTGTTTTGGGTACAAATTTTGTCTCTTCTGGTCTTTTCTTCTCGGCTCAAACTCGTAGGCTTTGAGGTCCGAGAATAACTCATGGTTGGATGTCTTTGATAGGTCCATGGAATGTCTCGGTGCCATGACCTTCATTTCCCATTCATTTGGAAGACTTTTTAGGATCTTCATACACATTTCTTTGTGTATATTCTTTTCCAAGTGCGCATGACTCATTTGTGATTTACGTGAACCGGCGTCTAGTTGATCCGGGTTCTCTCCCGAGATCATTTTGAAGTTCTCAAATTTCTGTCTGACCCACCGATAATTTGTTTTCTTTGATTTGCTTTCCGAGCCTTCACAAATCAATGCGAAACTTGTCCCCATTTCTTTAGCCGTTTTGCATGATTTGACTTTGTTGAACATGGTTTTGTCAAGGTTTTGTAGAGGATGTCATTGGCTACATTGTCAGGTTATATCTTTTTGTCATCATTTGTCCACTCGGTTCTTGGTTTTCAACCATGGTGGTCTAGAGCAACATCTTCTTCTCCTTCCTTTTTGCAACTCTTCGTGCAATTTGTGTTCACCTTTAAGATTTGCAGAGGCCCATCTTCTATCACTATCCACATCTCATCATGTAATCTTTGATAGATGAGCACTGCATACGAATTTTCCAATCATCAAATTCTTCAATAGTGAACATAGGGATGCGTGTCAAATTTGCTTCCATGATAATAGCTTTTAATGATAAAGAAGAGTTTTGAGAGTTTAAGTACTAAAGCGGACTTTGAAAAGTTTGGAGATCTAGTTCATAACCGGTGCGGAGGGTTCAATGAACCAACCGCTCGATACCACTTGTAGGTCCCAAGGGGTGTAAGTGTAAGGTTTAGAAGGGGGTTGAATAAACCTTACCAAATTTTCGATTTAGTCCTTTTAAAACTACGAGTTGATACTACACAATTGTGTCCTTGATGGATCAACTTAGTCACTCAAGTAGAGTTAATCACTCAACAAACTCAATGAAATTTGTTGATGGAGTAACTCATTTGTTAGCACTAAATTAACTCATTGTGGTTTTGTTTTCATTGGAAGACTTAACACCCTTAAGTTTGATTAAGTAAGAGTTTAGTGCTTGGTTTAGTACTTATAATTTATCAAGTGGATAGCAAATTTATCGTGAGATATAAGCGATTAAAATTGCAAGAATTAAAGTCTTTGAAATGTAAATGACACAATGAGATTTTTATAGAGGTTCGAAGATGGGGTAATTCTTCTACTCCTCTCTTCTCCAACTCTGGAGGAATCCACTAAGTAATGATCGAGTTTACAAAGTGGTAATAGTCCGGATACAAGTCTTGATCACACGGTGACTTGATCCTTTGGGACTCGATCTGGAGACGCCTTGATCACTCGGTGGCTTCTCGTGCGACTCGGCTTCTTCACAGGGCGTTTGCCTTGCTACTCTGACTCACTTGCTCAAGCTCTTTGGATTTGATCACGAAGCCCTCCAAAAGCTTAAGACTTGGCTCAACCTTGAACCTTCCTACAATCCTTCCCTGGAATGTAGACCCCCTTGTTTTCGTATTTTCCTCTTCAACTGATTGAAGTTATCTTTCCTTCACGGTGAGTGTTGGATTGATGTTCTTCGTAATGTAGGCTTGAGGATTGAGAATATTTTGTTTTTCTAATATGCTTGTATATCTCACATATGTGTCATCTATGTGTCTCTTGTTTCTCAAACAAACTCCTCGGCCTTTTATAGTGAACTTTCAAAAATTTGCCCGTTGAAGAGATAGGCTTATTTTTGAAAGTCACTTGCGATCGTTGGCTTGTCTTGTTGCGAGTTCTTGGAATTGCCATTTCCTCGTATGAATTGTTCTTTCACCTTTCGAGTTCGACACGGTGTAGTGCTTCCCATTGGTTCATTCCTTTTGCACGCTTCCTGGGGTGAGCACTCCGAGAAAGGAGGTATGGAGATATTACTTGTTTAAGTAATTCTCTTGATTTCGTCAGCAACGGATCTTTTCTGATTATCTCGACTTGATTGCATTTCCTTGCTTTCCTCGGGTGACTTAGAGTCGACTTCCAATCATTGGATGACTCTTTCCGTCACTTCAACTTGAGACTTGGCTTTTCTTGAGTTGACTTGGTGATGCTCCACTCATTTGCATCTCACCGCTTCTTGATAGAGTTCCCATCTACTCTTCTTTGCCATACTCAATTTGTTTCGCAGCAATGTGAGTCTTCCTTCAAGTCTTGATTTGTCTTCTTACATGTTAGGGCGTGGTGACTTAACTCGGCTTGGCACTCTATTCATTACAATGCATTTTACAACAAGAATTGGGATGCCAACTTTCTATTCTAAGTTTTACATGGCATTCATCAAAATCTCTAAACAATAAAATTCCTAACATCTCCTTTGTGGTTTCTCAAGGGAAAAACTTGGAGTTTGGACGGCGTTGGGCTTCGGGTCTCTTTGTGGTGATCTTTTGGTGCGTCAGGTTCGTAGTCGACGGTGAATGGGGCCTCTACACATAACCTGAGCCTACCCTTGAGGTTGTCCATCTCATTGCGCCCGGAGCTTTAAGCTCCGCTCGAAAAAGAACAGGTGATACCCTTCATTTTCTTTGCTTTCAGTTTTAGTTCTAGTTTTAGTGCTTTTCTTGATTTCTTGATTTGTTTTTGTGGCGTGGTGCGTTGCATAAAAAGTCGACCTCAATCCGGTTGGTGATCGGCTTCGGGCTGTTCTCTTAGGGTGTTTGGGTATTCTTAGTATTTCCAGCTTTTAGTTTCTTTTTCCTTTGCTTCGGTTTGGATGGGAAAGTGCCTTCCCTTGTGCGTGTGCATCGCACGGCTTTATTTTATGGTTTATTGCATTATTAGAAAAAGGCCTGTAATCCCTAATCCCTACCCGTAAGATTATTCTGTAATAGTTTAGTTCGTTGGACTATTGTTGAATGGCTATGGTATTCGTCTACGACAGCGGGGTCGATACCTAACAGTGGTATCAGAGCGCATCCCCCGCTGTGGCGCTACGAAACCCTTACCCTAGGGTTTCGCTCTGGTAAAGAGGCTTTAACTCCCCTTTTACTGCTTTTAGTAGTGTAGCTACTTGCCGCGGGTTTATCGCTTTCGTAGTGTAAATACCGCTTGTCGCGGTTATTTGCTGGGATTCTGTGTGATCCCTTATTTGCTCTTACGTGGTTGATCGTCTTTTTAGTTTTTTATTTAGTATAAAAGAACTCCGAGCAAAAAAGCCGCTCACCGCGAGTGTAGTGGAATCCTGTGGTGTGAGGGGTTCTTGTTGTGTGGCCTTATTTTCTTACTTCTGCTGTTTTTCTCTGAAATCTGTGTTTTTTGCTGGTTCTGTGCTTATAATCTGCATTGTGTGCTTTGTGCTTCTTAAAAACTATTGTGTTTTTAAAAATGGCAATGCCTAGTTATAATTTTGAACCTTTTAATGGAAAAACTGATTTTTCGATTTGGCAACAAAAAATGAAAGGCATTTTAATTCAACAAAAAGTTTACAAGGATGTGAGTGGTGTTTATGCTGAAAAAGATACCGCTGAAAAGAAAGCTGAAATTGATGAGTATGCATATTCTTCTATCATTTTGAATCTTTCTGACTCTATGCTTAGGAAGGTTGGTAAACTTGATTCCGCAAAAGCTTTGTGGAAAAATTGCAAGAATTGTATCTGAAACTTCTTTGCCTAGTAATTTGTTTTTGCTTGAAAAATTCTTGATTTAAACTTGATCTCGAACAAAGAGATTGATGAAAATTTGGATGTGTTTACCAAATTAATTCAAGATATTAAACGGGTGATAAGAATATTGATGATTATACTCTATTGTGCTTTTAAATGCAATTCTGAATCTTACGGTGATGTTAAATCTGCTATTAAGTATGGTAGAGATTCTATTACTCTTGACATCTTTGTTGTGAATGGCTTAAAAGCAAGGAACTTGATTTAAAAGTCAATAAGGGGTAAAGCGAGAATTAGGGAGGTTATGCATGTTCGGGGTAGATCCCAACATAGGTTTGGTAACCACCAAAAATCGATAATCATCAAAATCAGAATTTTCACAAGAAAATGGGTAAAAGCAAGTCTAGGTCCAAGTATAGGCCTAAAGGAAGAAAATGTTATAAATGAGGTGAGGTAGGTCATACATTAGGGAGTGCCCTAATAAGAAAGGAAACCAGAATTTTAAAAATCATCAAGCAAATATGGCTTCTAGTAGTGAAAATGTTGGTGAAATTTTTATGGTGTCGATTTATGTGAAAAGCATGTTTAATTAGTGTGAAATCAAACTCTGTGATTGATAATGAATGGCTTATTGATTCTGCCTGCACTTTTCACATGTCACCATTTAAAAATCTGTTTTCGAGCTACAGTGAAGTGAAAAATTGTCATGTTTCTATGGCCAATGAGAAAAAATGTGAAGTTCTTGGAATTGGTGATATTTGCTTGAAATTTGAATCAAGTTATGCTTACACTTTGAAAAATGTTAGACATGTGCCGATTTGTGCAATAATTTGATATTTTGTGCTGCGTTAGAAAATGATGGATTAGAAGGGAGATTTGGAAATGGTGGGATGAAAATTTTGAAAGGTTCTTTAGTGATTTTCAAAGCTGTCAAAAAGAATAACTTGTACGTTTGTTTTGTTGAATCTATGCATGTTGCTGTTAATGTTGTGAATGTTGTTAATGTTGATAAAACTGATTTATGGCATAAAAGGCTAGGTCACATGAGTGGTAAAGGTCTTGAAATTCTGCATAAGGTCGGTTTGTTTTGGTAGTGATGTTCTATCATGTTTGCCTTTTTGTGATTCATGTGTATTAGGAAAACAACATAAAGTTAAATTTCCTGTTTCTCCTTTTCCTAATCAATTTGTTTGCACTGATATACTTGAGTATTTGCATGCTGATGTTTGGGGTCCGTCTAGTGAACCCATTCAAGGTGGAAATAGGTATTTCCTGTCTATAATTGATGATTTTTCAAGAAAAGTGTGGGTTTTCTTAATGAAAAATAAATCTGATGTTTTTGAAAAATTCAAGAATTGGAAAACTTTGATTGAGAATCAAACTGGTAAAAGGATTAAAACTCCTAGGACAGATAATGGTCTTGAATTCTGCAATAACTTGTTTAACAACTTATGTGCTGAATATGGTATTCGAAGGCATAAAACTGTGTCTTATACGCCGCAGCAAAATGGTGTTGCCGAGCGTATGAATAGAACCTTACTTGAAAGGGTCAGGAGCATGCTTGCTTCCTCGGGTCTTTCAAAAAGGTTAAGGGTGTTGTCCATACTTTGCGTATTTGATTAATAGATCTCCATTTGTGCCTTTGAAAGGAAAATGTCCTGAATTTGTATTTTCTGGTAAACAAATTGATTTTTCAAACTTGAAAGTGTTTGGTTGTGCTGCATTTGTTCATCAAAAAGGTGATAAACTTGAACCAAGATCTAAAAAAAGTACTTTTTTAGGATATCCTGAAGGTGTGAAAGGCTATAGATTGTGGCTTAGGGGTGAACCTGGTTTTAAAATTTTAACTAGTAGATATGTCATTTTTAATGAATCTGAATTTCCATGTTTGACTCTCTCTTTGCCTTTGAGTGAATCTGAGCCTGCTCCAAATAAGGTGGAGCAAATACCTATTTCAAGTAATTTTGATGAATCTGAAAATATGCATGCTGAAACTGAAAATGTGCCTGAACATATTCCTGAAAATGAGCCCGATTTTGTGAATATGCCTGAAAATGTTGATGTTGCTGATTTGCATGATGAATTGGGTGATTTGGATGATAATGAACCTCATGAACTTGGTAATTATCAACTTGCTAGGGATAGAACTCGAAGGAATATTAGGCAGCCTTCTCGTTTTGATGATTTTCACTTGACTTCGTATGTGTTTTCTGTTTTTGAGTCAATTGATAATTGTGAACCTAAAACTTACTAAGAAGCTTTAAAATCTGAACATTCTCAAGAGTGGTTAGATGTTATGCATGAAGAAATGAACTCTTTACATGTTAACAATACTTGGGTACTTGTACCTAAACCTGAAAATTGTTCCGTGGTTGATTGTAAGTGGTTGTTTAAAGTAAAGAATGAGAATGATTCTGTACGTTTTAAGCTAGACTTGTGGCTAAAGGTTTTACTCAAAAGGAAGGTATTGATTATACTGAAATATTTGCCCCTGTTGTGAAATTTACAACCGTGCGAATTATGCTTGCCTTGACTGCTCAGTTTAATTGGGAATTAAAGCAGTTAGATGTGAAAACTGCCTTTTTGCATGGTGATTTAATGAAAAAATCAATATGCAAATAAGGAAGGTTTTGTGGATAATAAGAAATCGATTTTGTATGTTTGTTGAAAAAATCCTTATATGGCTTGAAAACGAGTCTCTAGATGTTGGAACAAGAAGTTTTGAATGCATGTTGTCTTTGAATTTTAAAAGAAGTAATTATGATCATTTGTCTTTATTTCAAAGAAAATGTAAAAGTGTCATTTTCTTGTTGATTTATGTTGATGATATTTCTTGATTAGTCCATGTGTTAAAACTATTGAGCATGTTAAAAACTGGCTGTCTAAGTGTTAAGTTAAGCTGTTGAGTGTGAGTTTTGCATGTATTTTAGGGCATATTTATGGCTATAATTGTTTATAAACATGCAATAACGCGTATGAAATGGTATATATTCGCTCTTTGTGGAAAAGATATTACGATTGTTTGTTTTGTAGGAATTTAACGATATTTAGAGTGATTTTGTGACAAATACGAGCATTGCTACCTAGAATCATCAAGAATCGAGCGATTACACCCAATTGGAAGCCAACTATATGGAGTCTAGAGTCATAGTGATGATTCGTGTGGCAAAAGAATCATGGATGATCAAACAACAAGGAGATTTATCTCAAGGAACATCCAAACGCGTATGGAATTTCCAGCACTGGCAGGGTTTAGTATTTTGGCCATAACTCTCTCTACAAAATTGATATTGAGCGGATTCAAGTGGATATGGAAAGCTAAAAGAGAAGGCTACAACTCTTATGAAGACCCCAAAAGCAAATACGGACGTTTGGGTGGCGCACGGGCAACCCGTGCGCACCTGAAGGCACCTGAAGCTTTTGAGCATGCCTTTTACGGTTTCGAGCACGGGTAACCCGTGCGTGGATCGCTGAAAATTGATTTTCCTACGGCTTTGAGCACGGGTAGCCCGTGCGTGGGTGCACGACCCGTGCGTTCTTGCAGAAAACTCCAAAAATGACAGCAAATTGACCTAGGCTTCTAAAAGGGTATAAATACGACTTTTTGGGGCGCACACCAGGGGAGAAGAGGTCTGGAAAAGACCCAAGAACACAAGAAACACATCAATTTCATCAAGGAAGAATCAAGGGAAGAATCGGGTCGAATCGGAGCTTGAGGATTGAAGATTAATCGAGAGATTATCCATTTCCCTAAGTTTTCTCATTCTTTGTGCTTTAATCTTTCATTTTAGCTTGTCATGAACATGAACAATTTGTCTGTGGGTTGTTTATTTGTAATGAGTAGCTAAATTTCTTGTGATTTCCGGGTTTTGGAAGTAGATTAATTGAACTCTTGTTGAGTGTTTTAATCTTAGTTGAAGTTATTGTCTTGAAGCCTATTTGAGTACTTTGTTCTTATTCTTGTTTTATCACTTGGCCAATGATTTAGCATGTTTGATATACTGATTCATAATTCGAGAGATGAGTTTCAATATTAGATCTTGAGTACTTGACATGAATATTTGCATAATCGAGAAGTTTGTGAATATTTGTGAGGACAATTGATCTTTTGTGCTTTTGGGAGTTGTGTATCTTATGTTGAGTAGAGATGCTAGCATAGATATTTCAATCTACACTTTATATACATCTCGAGAGGGGGGATAAAATACCGTTGTGATCGTCTTATAGGAATATTGATAATAACTTTGGCTTTGATTAAATGGGACAACAAGAGGAACATTAATTGAAACCATAACCCGGGAATCCATTTCATTCTCTTGATAATTCCATATTTATTTTCATCTTGTATCTTGTGGTTATTTTTGTCTTTACTTACTTCCCCAACAATCATCAAATTACGATCGTCTAAATAAAAATAAAACTACCTTAGTTCAATACTTAACGCCCTAATTTATTAGTCTCCGTGGATACGACCTTGCTTACCCTATTCTATAAACTACATCGTACACTTTGCGGTGAGCTAAAAATAAAGCGAACATTAACATGAAATATTTAGGAGATGCTAAAAGGATTTTAGGAATGAACATTTTTAGAGATAGGAAAAATTTCGTGATTTTTTGAATCAAATTTCTTATGTGCGAGAAAATTTTGTCTAAATTTTCTATGAGTAATTCCAAACCTGTTAATGTACCTTTGGCTGCCCATTTCTTGTTAAGTAAAAACGATTGCCCTAAAAGCGAGCATGATGTTAATTCTATGAAGAATGTGCCATATTCCAATGATATAGGTTACATTATGTATCTTATGGTTTAGCACTAGATCGGATATTGCTTATTGTGTGAGTTGCTTGAGTAGATACATGTCTAATCCTGGAATTATACATTGGAATGATGTTAAATGGCTTTTGCGTTATTTGAAACATTCTTTGAATTATAGTTTGAAATTTGCTAAGTGCAAAGATGGGGTTAAATTGAATGGTTACGTGGATTCTAACTATGCAAATTATAAGGATAACAGAAAATCAACAACATCTTATGTGTTCACTTTGTGTGGTTCATGTGTTAGTTGGAAATCACAGTTACAACACATTATTGCATTGTCTACAACTGAATCTGAGTATATAGCTGTAACTGAAGCATTTAAAGAAGCAATATGGCCTAAGGGCTTGATTTCTGAACTTGGTTTTCTTGATGGTAATGTTGTTGTATTTTCTGACAGTCAATCTGGTATTCAACTGTGTAAGAATCATGTTTTTCATGATAGAAATAAGCATATAGATGTGAGGTTTCATTACATTCGTGACATTGTTGCTAAAGGCTTAGTTAATCTTGAAAAAATACCTTCTGAATTTAATCCTGCTGATATGGGAACTAAATGCTTGCATGTGACTAAAGTTTGACATGTCTAAAAATTTTGAATTTTGATACAGGTGATTGATCGGATACTGTACTCGTTGGTTTACTGTTTATAATTTGCTATGTGCTTGTTATAAACTGTTTTTGTGGCACTGTGTGTGCAATAAATGAAAAATAAAAAAAAGCGATGATGATTATGTGTGTATGTCCCGAGTCGTAGGAACCGGAATTCTGCCAAGGTGGAGAATGTTGGAATATGGCCCAATTCAATTGGTAGCCCATATAACATTTGTCCTGGCCCATTGAAAAGAAGCCCAAAGCAACCAGCCCCTTTTGTTTGACCCGGACGGTTTGACCCGGCTGAGACACGCGGTCCCTTAATTTCGAATCTGACCGTTGGATTGAGGGTTTTGATCTCAGCCGTCCTCTGCCCTCTTATTATCCTTAACCCTTTGAAACCCTAGGTAAGCTCTAATAGTCAAAAATCTCTCATCTCTTGTGCGCCGCTGATAAGCTCTCTCTCTGAAAATCTCTAAATCTCTCTTCTCGATTCTTTGTGAATCTTTTGTTAGTGTCCAGTGAGATTTTTCAATAGTGTTCCAAGCATCCTCTTCGGTTCTTGGTTGGTGTTTTTTCAGTGGGTTTTCAAAGGGTTTTGGGTATTTGAGGTTCGACCTTTGTGGTCTTCCTCCGGTGACTATTCGTTCGTGTTTCTCTTCCGGTGGTTGTCTCCTTTGTGGTTTCTCCGGGAAAAACTTGGGGTTTGGACGGCGTTGGGCTTTGGGTCTCTTTGTGGCCAATCCTTTAGTGCGTCTGGTTCGTAGTCGACGGTGAAGGGGGCCTCTACACACAACCTAGGCCTACCCTTGAGGTTGTCCATCTCATTGCAGCCCGGAGCTTTAAGCTATGCTCGAAAAGAACCGGTGATACCCTTTCTTTTCTTTGCTTTCAGTTTTAGTTCTAGTTTTAGTGCTTTTACTGATTTCTTGATTTGTTTTTATGGCAGCAGTACGTTGCATAAAAGGTCAGCCTCAATCCGGTTGGTGATCGGCTTCGGGCTGTTCTCTTAGGGTGTTTGGGTATTCTTAGTATTTCTAGCTTTTAGTTTCTTTCTCCTTTGCTTCGGTTTGGATGGGAAAGTGCCTTTCCTTGTGCGTGTGCATCGCACGGCTTTATTTTTTGGTTTATTGCATTATTAGAAAAAAGGCCTGTAATCCCTAATCCCTACCCCGTAGGATTATTCTGTAATAGTTAAGTTCGTTGGACTATTGTTGAATAGCTATGGCGTTCGTCTACGACAGCGGGGTCGATACCTAACAACCTCAACTGACGGCTAGAGAAAAATGTAAGATGGAATCAAAACTCACAGGGGTTTCTATAATTATGAAACTTCTCAGGTTCTTTTGTAATTGAGTGTCATGTTGGTTTTTGTAATATAATCAGTTAACAAGAAGCTGTCAACTGAGATGAACTCTATCAACAGCCAGTTTCCCGAAGAAATTGTCAATCCTCCAGAATAGGCTATTTCATCAATTCTGGACTTCAACAAATATTTAACATCCATAAGTTGATAATTTTACCACAACTAAGGCCTTAAATAATGCAGTTAAATTTCAGAAGCGGATCAAACAGATTCTGATATAGAACTTTTTGCTGGGTTTAAGAATGTGAATGTGAAAAAGGTGGAAATAAATGGAGGTTAAACTATATTGTAAGTGCAATATGGGAAAATTGCAAATTTAGTCCCATAAGTTATGGTCATTCGTATTCTAATCCTATAACTTTGTAAAGTTGTAGTTTAGTCCTCGACCGTTTTAACCTTATAGCAAAAAATAGCATTTTAGTCCCGTAACTTTTAGAAGTAAGCAATTATAGTCCAATATTTTTCTGGAGGTGGCGATTTCGACCCATTGCACAAATTAGGCTAAAATGCCAAAAATATACAACACTCCATATGGGAAATCACAACTAGATCTAATACATCCGTATTAGAGCTGGCAACTTCCAGCCCGACCCATGGGTCGGCCCCACCATCCCGGGAGTTTGGACCGGGTTGAGCTGTAACTTTCCAGACACGAAAAATTCGAGTCTATTTGGTCCGGTTCGATCGGCCTGTGGGCCCGACTTTGCCTTACAAGACAATATTCATGCACAAAATGAATTTTCGTGTTGGGCTGGGTCATGCATTTCTGCTAGGGATAGCAATGGTGTGAGATAGGGCGGCTATCTAGCTAAAGACCCAGACTTGCCCTGTCCTTAGAACGGGGCGGGGGAAGGCCACCCCCAACTCAAATTAAATTAACTTAAATAGGAAAAAGAAAAAACAAAAGAAAAAATATTTATTTTTAATATATTTATAAAATATTCTTTACATAAGTTGTTATTTTCAATTAATAAATGCTACACATAATATTTAAAGATAAAATTTATATTATAATATATATTATATATGCAAAATATATATTAAAATATATTAACAAAATAAGCGAGACAGAGAGGGTATCCGCGGTACAGAAGTGATACCCAAACCCGACCCACTCAACCCATTTTTGAGCCAAGATTTAGCCAAAAAAGTTATTTAAACAAATAAGGGCATTTTGGGCATTGTGAAAATATAAAGTGGCCCCTGCTGACCAAAATTGCAACTGCTAGGATCTTATAGGACTAAAATTAGACTATGCTATAACTTATGGACCAAAATACGAAGAGGCCACAAACATATGGGACCAAGACGAAAACTTCAAAACTTATGAGACTTAAATGTGAATGGCGATAACTTATGGGACTATTTTTGCAATTTTCCCGTGCAATATTATAATTTTGTTTCTATACTGAAAATAATACAAATATGCTCTCTCAAGTTTTTCACACTTACGCACAGCATCGCATTAAATTGCCTTTGCTTGACCGATCAAAAAAAAAAATTGCCTTTGCTTGGCTTGTGATAATGAGCTACACATATTGCCTGTTTATAGGGTCGATTTATTACCTAACACATTATAAGATTAATTAAAACTTTAGCACTTAGACAAAAACAAAATGGTAAATTAGCACTTAAACAAGGCAATGGTTGGCACGTATCCTAATAGTCATTCTTAGGTTTTCGAATTGAAGTGGATTATTGCTCTTAATTTGTGGACTACATGGTTACAAGTAAACACATTTTTGCTAAACCCTCTAAACAGGATATTTAGTAGGAAAAAGATGGCATTAATGGTTTTTCATTTTGAAGGAGAAGGTTTAGCAGGAGATATTTACCAGATTTGGGATCTTTCTATTGGAGTGTTAGTTACATCTAACCATAGTTAACAGTTAGAACTATAGTCAGACGGTTAGGAGAGTGGTTAAGTGTTAGTTTGGTAGTTACAAGATTAGTTACAGAAATATTGTTACATTGTTTTGTCTATAAATACATGTAGCCATCACTCAGTAAATCATCTTTTGATCATATATGAAAATATCATTCTTCATCTTATATCATAGCATGGTATCATGAGCCAGGGGATTCGGCTCCAATTTTTTTCCGGCCATCGTTGATCTGTCTTTCCAGTGAGCTTCTCCGATATTCATACTCTTCTTCGGTGTGGCTTCTCATCCTCAGTTCGCTCGTAGCTTCTTCATTAATAGGTTCTCTTCTCCGGTGCGGTTCAGTATGATACGAGATCTCTCACGGAGACTCTCTTCTCCGGTGCGCTTATTCTTCTCCGGTGCGTTTTATATCTCTCAGTTTGGTAGATCTTCATGGGTTTCCCAGTAAGTTCTATTGTAGCTCCAATCATTCCACATTTCACTTCTTTGTCTATTCGCCTTGATCGCATGAATTACCAATATTGGAGACTTCAAGTGTTTTCTACTGTTAGAGCACATGGATTTGAACAAGTATTTCCTTGCATCTTGAACCTTCTCTCCTATGCATGTAGTTTCCAGATCCATCTTCTTCTAGTTTAAATCTTGAATATTTGATTTGGATGCGTAGAGATCAATTTCTCTTGAGTTGGATGCTAGCTTCTATGAGTGAGTCAATGTTAGGACATGTAACTAGATGTGTTACATCACATGATTTATGGAGTGCTTTAGAAAAGCTGTTTCATACTTAGTCTAAAGCTAGAGCTCTACATCTTCGATTGATGCTTCAAACTCTGAAAAAAGGAAATCTGTCAATTGATGAATATATCCTTAAAATGATAAGTTTTCTTTGATGATCTAAGTTCTGTTGATGACATAATATGATTCCGAATTAGTTTTATATATACTTGGAGGACTTGGTTCGATTATAAAGTTGTGGTTGTGAATTTAACCTCAGAGTGGAGGATATATCTCTTTAGAGTTACAATTTGTTTTGCAAACAAATGAAATGTGTATTCAAAACAACATTACCTCAACTCTGTTGCATACAACGCCTATTCAAAGCGTGGCTCACCCAACAATCCTCGCCTAATGTTGCTTATTCTCAACACTCATTTAGAGGTAGAGGAAGATCTTTTCTAGGCAGAGGAGGACGATTTTAGCGAGGAGGCCGTGGCCCTACATGTCAACTATGTGGAAGAACAGGGCATGTAGCTTTAAAATACTACAAACGTTTTGATATTAGTTTTCAAGGAACTAATCAATCTAATACTGGTTCAAGTGGTGAAAATTCATTTGCAGGCACCACTAATACACCCCAGGCTTATCTAACTACAGGTGCAGGATCTTCTACTAATCCTGACACTCAATGGTATTTTGATAGCGGAGCAACAAACCATGTGGTCGATCTTGAAAATCGAGCATGAAGTCTCGAATACCTCATGCGAGACAAGCTAGTTGTGGGTAATGACTCTTCTTTACCTATCTCACATGTTGGCTCATCTGTTATTTCATCATGTGTTTGGCAAGTCCCTATTTCTTGAATAATATTTTGTATGTGCCATCTATAACCAAGAATTTGGTGAGCATTTACGAGTTCACAAAAGAAAATAATGTTTTGATTTAGTTTTATGATGACCATTGCCTTGTCGGACAAAATCACCAAGAAGGTTCTATTGGAAGGGCTACTTAATCAAGGATTGTATCAGTTGGATCTCACCACCATTCTCAACCGAAAGAATTCACTCAACAATCGAGAAGTCTTGTGCAGTGGTTTGCAGGCATGGAGATAAAGATTTGATGTTGTGGCAGAAGTTAGGCCATCCATGTCCATCAGTTTTGAACAATGTACTCATTCAACTACTGATTTCATTTTCAAATAAACATTTCACTTTTTGTGATGCTTGTAAGATGGGAAAGTTACATCAGATACACTTTGCTAATCAACCAACAAAAACTACCTCTCCTATTAAGTTGGTACATTCTGATATATGGGGCCCTTCTCATGTGGATTCTATTGATGGTTTCGAATATTACCTGTTATTTGTTGATGATTTTACAAGGTATTCTTGGATATATCCACTCAAAGCTAAATCTGAGGCTACGAGGTTTATTTCAGTTTAATAGCTTGGTAGAAAGACAATTTGGTTGTTCCATCAAATGCTTACAAACAGATTGGGGAGGAGAGCATAGGCCTTTAAAGCCTTACTTAGCAAATTTGGGAATAAAATTTCAACATCATTGCCCTCACACACATCCTCAAAATGGTAGAGTTGAGAGTAAACATCTTCGCATAGTGGAAATGGGACTATCTTTACTTTCTCGGCTACTTTGCCCTTAAAATTTTGGTGGGAGGCATTTCAGATCAGCCTATACTATTAACAAAGTTACATCTAACCATAGCTAACAGTTAGAACTATAGTCGACGGTTAGGAGAGTGGTTAAGTGTTAGTTTGGCGATTACAAAGATTAGTTACAGAAATCTTTACATTGCTTTGTCTATAAATACATGTAGCCATCGCTCAGTAAATCATCTTTTGATCATATATGAAAATATCCTTCATCTTATATCATAGCACTTTACGAGTTGTTCAACTCACCAAAGCAAAACGTAAATACGTATTTAAATTGTCAAGTAAAAAGTATCATATGCCGCATAAAAATTAAAAAAGAAAAGAAAAAAGAAGTAATTATTTTGGCTACCATGGAGTAGTAACATTATACGAATCATATCTGTAAATGCAACAAATACTGTGCAATTAACATTTCATAAGTTCTTGATTTGAGGCTCCAGAATTAATTTGCCACGAAGGACATTCATAGACAATCAAATAAAGGGACATTAAAAACAGCACTTTTTTCCAAATATTCATGAACCAATGTATCTAAAAAGATTATTTTGGCCAATTTTCATTCAACAAAAAGAGCACGCAGGCTTCTTATCCATCAGATCGGATCCTCAAGCAATACATCAAACACCTTCATTTCAACAAAGTTTTTCCCCATAATTTCGACTCCCTCAACAGGATCACCTTAAACAACATAGAATGAAATCTTTACACATTACGATTATGTTGCAACAGCAATTGTCAATTCCATTTCAAGAAATAACAACAGAAACACTTGAACAGCTACATGAAATGTGCAAGTAAAGTACATATGAACATACATTTATAAACCACATTCATAAAAAAGATACCAAATATTTCTCATGTTTCCTTCTCTTTTCCAGCCAAGGATTTCTTAAACCAAGGTACCCACACGGACGTCGTTTTTGGTACTCTTTATACGCCTCAGCCCTGTACTCCTGTTTCAACATTCGTTCTTCGACAAGAATAGTGACATAACAAGCACAAGCTATTAACCAATGCACCAATAAAACACCATCGATAATCCAAGTTCCAAGCGAAGATGACCAATCCCCACCACCATAATTGCTCACGAAATAATTAGGATGCCGCGAGTAGCGCCACAAGCCTTCATCAAGATTCGGCACTAACGCCTTGCCGAGGTGTTTCAGATTTTCGTTTCTGCTAACAAAATTGTGAAGCTGTGTCGGCGAAATACGCAATGGTAACACGGTTAAAGCACACTAGAGCAGCAACTATATCCCAGATATTCAATTGCGTGTCTTTTGAGTGAACAACGTAAAGAGGCAAGCATATTCCCATTAGGAAAACCTGTAGTACCATTACAGTAACATAATAACGGCATTATTGTAGAGTTTTAGTTCGTTCAGGCGTTTCATCAAACAGTTGCTACCAAATTCAAAGTCAGTGTAATTCAAGTCATTTATCAAAATACAATTACCTGCTGAGAAAGGTAGATAGCGAAGAAAGAAGCCCACCACCAGTTTTTGCCATACTGTAGACGCATGTCGCTAAATCTCCAGTCTTCTCGAGCACCCCACTGCCATTTTTCTCGGCGGAAGTAGCTGTGAGTGAGCCTCACGGACCAAACCCACGTCAAAGGATCACGAGCCTCGATCTCCAAGCATTCAATTCTGCCAACGGGTGTGTTGCGAAATAATGAACCAGCAACACAGGTATCGCCGTCCAATACAAATCTATCATCTGGAACAACACATTTTACAATTACACTCATACAAAACCAATAAGAAATACGATTGAACAAAAATTGAAAGTTGCTAGAGTGAGAGTTATGGTAAAATACAAACCCAGTGGCTGGACTGGAGGTGACCGACAATCCAGAAAAGAAGGTTGACGTTGAGGAAGAAGAGGATGTTGGCCAACAGAAGAGGGTGATGATAGCACCAAGTCCAGAGGGGGAGAAAGAGAATCTGCATCTGCAGAGGAGTAATGGCGGGAGGAAGGAAACATAGAAGAAAATGGAAGGCAGGGGAGCAAGAAGTGCAACCACTGCGTTCCGCAGGTTCTTCTTGCTATTCAATGTCGACGCCATGGCGATCATGATTGAGGCTAACCTGTGAGGCCTATTTTTATAGCCGCTCTGGATCTTGGTTAAATTTTTTTTTTTTTTGTTTTTGAAATTGTTAATTATTTTTAGTTTTTTTTTTTTTTGGAGATGATTAGGGATTACAACGGGCGGGTTTGACCAAACTTGAGACCCATCCCGCTTAAACACACAACTAATTAATTTTTTTTTGTATTTGTAGCCAAATTTTTAAAAGCAATCCAATACCTATAGGTCAAAAAAAATAAATGTAATTACGAAACTTATTATAACTATCTTTTACAACTATTTAGCTACTATTAGTATTTTTTTTTAAAATACTATTAGGATCTTGCAATAAGTACTCAAATAATACTCAAATAAATATTCAAAGTACAATATTACAAGATTTTTTTAAAAATAAATTACAATATTACAAGATGTTTAGTAGTAAATTAAAATCAATATAACACTTAAATCTAAAAGTAAATAA
>CM071928.1:62424621-62531903 GCA_016081115.2 Rehmannia glutinosa | reverse complement strand
TATTGCTTATCTCGGCCTTCTCTTCAGTGTCACCTATTATTTTATTTTTTATTTTTATTTTTGACGCATCGGAGTATCCCTTGTTACTAGTCAGACGACTTTGCTCCAGATTTTACATTTCCTTCTCGAACTCTTCGCTCTTCTCAAAGATGGTCCTAATATTTGGGAGAGAAGGACAATCTCAACCCCACGCTGCAACCTCAAGGCCGCTAGGCTAGACGTGTAACGTTCTCGGCAATAAAAAATTAAAATTTATTACTAAAAATTAATATTTTAAAATAAATATACATAAAAATTTTTGATTTTCAAATGCCCCCCCATGTCTTAAGGAGCATACGCCGCCAACTCCTGACTCATTATTAGAAACTACTATTTCTAGAAACTTTACAATTATTTCATGAAAATGAGAAAATAAATACTTTAAAACCTTTCATGTTCAATTTTTTCGCCACTTTAATGATCTGTCCCATTATGGAAAAATACAATTAAATGAGGCCGGGCTTCATTAATCATTAGTCGATCCCCGTTTAACCTAAAATCATCCAATTTAACCTATATAAATACATTATATTTCATTTGATCTCAAAACATAATTGTTTCTTTCTTCTAATAAAGCTACAAAGTGGGATCAGTAGTAGAAGTTTGTGCTTTCACGGTAATAAACCAAATTGTATGGGACCATATGTGTGTATTTTCGCTCTGGGTGTATATAATTAATTTTTCTTGGTGTATTTCAGTACCAGATGAAATATATATAGTAGAAAAGATCTAAATTTGTTTCCTGGTACATCAACTATTACTGTATTCAGGAGAGGAGCTAAGGGGGGCAGGCGGTGCCACGGTCACCATTCCTCAATTATTTGATTTTAATAAGATTAATATAAATTATATATATGTATGTATATAATTGTTAAGTTTCAAAGTTTTACCCCTAAATAAATAAAAATCTTATTTTATCTACTATCTTCAATAGAAAATGAATCTCGCTCCCAAGTTCATTTCTGTCTTTGCTACCGACTGTATTTATGTGCATTATTATTATTTAAAATTGCAGCTGCAGAATTAGGAATTAAAGAACTGATACCAGCGTATCTTGATCCAAACTTGAAGGCTCAAGATCTTCCAACCGGTGTAAGCTTTGCTTCTGGAGGCTGTGGATATGATCCTCAAACATCTCAACTAGTGGTATTTAAATAGACATACTCATATCAAAGATTGTCTATAAAAGGAAGATATAAAAAAAATCTTCAGAGGTTTGAGCTAATTACAAAAAGAACCCAGAGGATTTTAAAAATTTCAAAATCCCTTAAGGTTTTATTTTGTCTTAAATTTAAAGGGGTAACTCTAATATTTCTATAAATGTCATAGGACTTTTTGATATGCTTTTGCTCATGAAAGGGTAAAATTTAAGGCAAAATCAAAACCTCATTGTGTTTTTGTAATTTTAAAAATTTATAGGTTCTTTTGTAATTAGCCAAAACCTCAGGGGTGTTTTTGTAATTATTCCTAAAAGGAAAGTAAACTAGTTTTCCTTAATTGTCCTGATAATTGTGTAACATTTTTTGTTATTCCAGTCAGTGACATCATTATCAAGTCAGTTGGATCAATTCAAAGAGTACATTAAAAAGCTAAAAGGGGCAATTGGGGAAGAAAGTGCAAACAAGATATTGAGCAACAGCATACATATGGTGGTAGCAGGTAGTGATGATCTTGCAAATACATACTTCACTATTGGCATTCGACGCGAGCAGTATGATATTTCTTCTTATGCTGATCTTATGGTTTCCTCAGCTTCCACTTTTATACAGGTACTGAAATATTTTTATTATTTCACTTTTTATTTTAGTCTAGCTCTTGCCACACTAAATTATGGTTATGATCAAGAATGAAGTTTGTCAACTCTCATAGTCTTGATCTTACAAAGTGACCAAGAAATTCCATATATATATATATGACATACAGGAACTATACCAACTGGGGGCAAGAAGAATACCTGTATTTGGCATCCCACCAATTGGATGTTTGCCATCTCAGAGAACTCTAGCTGGTGGCTCAATAAGAGTTTGTGCAGAGCAGTACAATCAAGCTGCACAAATTGTTAATTCCAAGCTCTCTGCTGCTATTGATTCACTCACCCAAAGTTTGCCTCAGTCTAGGTGGTTTATATTGATATTTATAACCCTCTTCTTGATCTCATCCAACACCCTCAAAATTATGGTGAGCCCACTTACTTTTGGGGTTAATTACAAAAACTACCCATGAGAATTTGCTTAATCATAAAAACTTAGTTACCTTTCAAAATTGCAAATACGCCTGACATTTGTTTCTCTCTTACAAACTGCACCTTGAAGAGGGTGGTATTTGTTAGGAAAATTCAAGCCTCAAAGGGATATTTGTAATTTTAAAAGATAATTAGAGTTTTTTGTAACTAGGCTAAACCTCAGGATTGTTTTTGTAATTATGATAAGATTTTATTTATAATTAGTTATAGTTTTAACAATTAAAGGATTTATTTTTCTTTTTAATGATTTCAGGTTTTGAAGTTAGTGATAGAGGTTGCTGTGGCACAGGAATTTTGAAGTGGTGATATTGTGTAACAAATATAGTGGAACATGTCCAGATGATTCTAAGTACATATTTTGGGACAGCTATCATCCTACTGAGAAAGCATACAAGGTTCTTATTGATCAAATCCTTCAAAAATACATCAACAAATTCCTGTGAAGAACTGATGATCAGTCAGTCAACTCATACAATTTAATTTGTTTGTTCAGAGAAAATCCAATGGTTAAGAGTGTCTTATGTTTGTAATTCACCCATTCAACAGCTGCTTTTGTTATTTTTCATATTTTCCGTGATGTAATGCAATTGTTTCGAGTAATACAATTTGGTTCAAATTTATATAATTGAATTTCTTTTTTCTCAAGTTTACGTGTTTAGATGAAAGAAATATTTTGATATAGGATAAAAACCACCCCGAGATTTGGGGTGGGAAATTACAATAATACAAAAAGATGGGGTTAATTGTAACGTTTACAAAAGTTGAGGATGTAATTGTAGATATTCGATGATGATAGCAAATTCTGTACCTTTGTTGGAATATGGCCCAATTCAATTGGTAGCCCATATAACATTTGTCCTGCCCATTGAGAAGAAGCCCAAAGCTACTTGACCCTTTTGTTTGACCCGGGGTTTGACCGGTTGAGACACGCGGACCCTTAATTTGTCCTGACCGTTGGATTGAGGGTTTTGATCTCACCGCCCTTCCGCCTCTTATTATCCTTAACCCTTTGAAACCCTAGGTAAGCTCTAACAAGTCAAAAATCTCTCTCTCTTGTGCGCCACGATAAGCTCTTCTTCTCTCGAAAATCTCCTCAATCTCTTTTCTCGATTCTTTGTGAATCTTTGTGAGTGTCCAAAGGAGATTTTTCGATAGTTGTTCCAAGCATCCTCTTCTTCTTGGTTGGTGTTTTTTCAGCCGGTTTTCAAAGGGGGGTATTTGAGGTTCGACCTTTGTGGTCTTCCTCCTGATCGTCCATTCGTGTTTCTCTTCCGGTGGTCGCTCTCCCGTAGGTCCTAAGGGGTGTAAGTGTAAGGTTTAGAAGGGGGTTGAATAAACCTTACCAAATTTTCGATTTAGTCCTTTTAAAACTACAGAGTTGATATCGCACGGCCGTGTCCTCGATGGATCAAGCAACTTAGTCACTCAAGAGAGTTAATCACTCAACAAACTCAATCGAGCCGTTGATGGAGTAACTCACTGTAGCTCTAAATTAACTCGACCGCGGGTTTTGTTTTCAGCCGAAGACTTAACACCCTTAAGTTTGATTAAGTAAGAGTTTAGTGCCTGGTTTAGTACTTATAATTTATCAAGTGGATAGCAAATTTATCACAGATATAAGCAGCTAAAATTGCAAGAATTAAAGTGCTGAAATGTAAATGACACAATGAGATTTTTATAGAGGTTCAAGACGGGGGTAATTCTTCTACTCCTCTCTTCTCCAACTCCCGGAGGAATCCACTAAGAATGATCGCTTTACAAAGTGGTAACAAAACCCGATACAAGTCTTGATCACACAAAATTGACTTGATCCTTTGGGACTCACCGAGACGCCTTGATCACTCACCGCTTCTCGTACGACTCGCCTTTCTTCACAGGGCACCGCTTGCTACTACAACTCACTTGCTCAAGCTCTTTTGGATTTGATCACGAAGCCCTCCAAAAGCTTAAGACTTGCTCAACCTTGAACCTTCCTACAATCCTTCCCGGAATGTAGACCCCTTTGTTTTCAGATTTTCCTCTTCAACCGATTGAAGTTATCTTTCCTTCACAGTGAGTGTTGGATTGATGTTCTTCGTAATGCAGGCTTGAGGATTGAGAATATTTCAGTTTTTCTAATATGCTTGTATATCTCACATATGTGTCATCTATGTATCTTCTTTTTCTCAAACAAACTCCTCAGCCTTTTATAGTGAACTTTCAAAAATTTGCCCGCTGAAGAGATAGGCTTATTTTTGAAAGTCACTTGCGTTGGCTTGTCTTGTTGCGCTTCTTGGAATTGCCATTTCCTCGTATGAATTGTTCTTTCACCTTTTTCGTAGTTCTCGACACGGTGTAGTGCTTCCCATCGTTCATTCCTTTTGCACGCTTCGGGACTCGAGCACTCCGAGAAAGGAGGTATGGAGATATTACTTGTTTAAGTAATTCTCTTGATTTCGGCAACGGATCTTTTACGCTTATCTCGACTTGACGCATTTCCTTGCTTTCCTCGTGTGACTTAGAGTCGCCTTCCAATCATCGATGACTCTTCCGTCACTTCAACTTGAGACTCGCTTTTCTTGAGTTGACTTGATCGATGCTCCACTCACCGCATCTCACCGCTTCTTCAAGAGAGTTCCCATCTACTCTTCTTTGCCATACTCAAATTGCTTCACAATGAGTCTTCCTTCAAGTCTTCGCTTGTCTTCTTACATGTTAGGGCGTAGCCGACTTAACTCACTTTTTGGCCACCTCTATTCATTACAATGCATTTTACAACAAGAATTGGGATGCCAACTTTCTATTCTAAGTTTTACATGGCATTCATCAAAATCTAAACAATAAAATTCCTAACAATTTCCCCTTTGATGATGCCAAAACTTAAACCATACAAAAATGCAAATAACAAAGATACATACGATAGTGTATCGACATAGAATGTATGCGCAGAATCAATCTTTTTATTGATCATATCATTCTTGTACTTAACACAATCAAGTTTACAAGGTGTATCGAGTATATAATTGTCTTCACAAAAAATAAAGAATTTATAGCTTTATTACGTAAGACTTACATTGTATGTATTTACATAATAAAATACACGGGCGGTTGGACAAAGAACACTTCATCTCCTTCGCTGTCTCCTTCTTTCATCTTGTTCAAGATCTTCTTCTCTTTCTTTCTTTCTTTCTCGTCGTCACCGCTTTCTTTTTCTTTTCATATGCCTTCCTGGCAGCCTTCATCTTTTCTTATTCTTTCCCCTCCTCTCCCGCCATAGCCGAGTTTGTCTCTTGTTTTCTTCTTCTATCCTTTTTGCATACTCAGCTAGTTTTAGCCACTTTCAAATTTGCCACTTGGTCAAGCCTTTTCCAAGAGATCCCTCCTTTCTTTCCCCGGATCTACGTATTCAATATTCTTGGGCAGAGGCCTAGGTCTGAAGCTTCTTCCTCCACTATCGCTTCTTCCTCTACCTACCTCGGGCGATATCAGACGGGGTCTTCTTCTTCCAAATTGAGCAGAGTGACCAGCAGAGCGATCGCCGGTAGTCTGTCGCCGCTCGTCGCCTTCTTCACATAATGTGAGACCCTTTTCCCAAGATAAGTCCCAAGCTTGAGCCATAGACATATTTGCAAAGTATCCTTCGATTCGAGCGTTTTGAATTCGCCAACCGACGCGGCTCGTCTCCGACATCCAAATGGCATAAGTGTCTCTCGCTTCACCGAATGCCTCCGTGTTCTTTCAAGATGTTCATAACTCGCATCCATTCTTCCTTCCACTTCCTTCATCCCTCGCTTCAATTGTTTTTCTTTCTCACCATAGATACAAAGAGAGTGTTGGAGTGGCAGAGTCACGGGAGTTTGTCGCTTATAATGTCACCGTGATGTGACCTTGTTGAGGGGTTTGTGCAATCATCAAGGTCATATCTTTTGATCCTTCCCCCTCAACAGATTTTCCTTTCTTTTGTTTCAAAATTTCCTCAATCGATTTTCCTTCTCACCGCTTCCTTTCTTTTCAAATTTTCGATTTTGTCGCTTTAAGGTATTCCTCTTCCCCTTTTTGCATCATCAAAGGATAGAGGAACCCCAGTGGAACATGCCGCAAGCATGAAGTCGAGCCTGGGATAGTCGAAGTTCGCTTCAAGTCTGCCGTTGTAAGCAAAGACGAATTGGACGAGTAAGCGTTGGACTCTCGCAAATCGCTTCATCTCAATGAGAAGGTCAATTTTCTAGTCATGTGTTCTTCCAAACGCCAGAGATCATTTGTATTTCGCTTCACGCAAAGAGCTTTATCTCGGCAGATGAGCCTTCATGCATGTGCTCAATATGTTCTCTCAAACTTCGCTTTTGCATCAAATTTTTCACTTCCACACTAGCAAATTTTGTTGAACAATGTCCTCAAGTATCTCACTTGTTCCACACGCATTGTTTGTCATTGTTGCCACCATTCCCCGATTCTCGACTCGCATGCCTCAAGTCGGCCGTAGGTGGTGGCATCTCTCGTTGTCCAACCGATATCCAAAGAGGCTCGATGCCTCTCCATCCGCTCAACCTCAAAGAAATAGTGCCTTGAACACTTTTTTCGATTTCACCGATTCTTCAAGCCGATGGCCATGCAAAGATCAAAATCATAATCACCGAACAATGGTGTCCGATGGAAGAACAGAGCTGGTTTGTGATAGCGTGCTTGTTCGCTTTTCACTCTTCGTGGAGTTCTCGTATCTCCAAAGAAAAAGGGAAAGATTCTACAAAAGATTCATCACCGCCAACCGGGATCTGCTTCGATGATGAGCGCGCGTGAAGTTCTTTTTGGGAATCGATCCGCCGCAGCCTTGAGGAGCCTCGCTTGGATGCTTGTTCACCGGTTTTGTTGTAAAGTAGTCCCGCTTGCGAGCCTCACTGCCTCAACAAACCTTCGTTGGTCTCGCTTTGTCGAGCCTCAATGCCTTAATGTACCTTCGTTGGTCTCACCGATTTTTCCAATCATAGACTCGTCCTCGCCTTATCAAGATGCGCCATCGGACGATGATGAGATTTCCATTGGTGGCTCATCATCAAAGTTAAAGGTTTGACGAGTAGTCTTGGGATCGACTTACTCGTGCTTGGAACATCCGCACCGAAGTCTTTTGATTTGCACGGGATGACTCAACTTCTTCTTCGCTTCCGATCCTGCAAAAGGATACATCAGATTATCCTGGGAATCATGAAGTGCGCGTTATCTCCTTCTCGATGGGTCGATTATAGCAGAGGGATGTTCTCTACTTTAGCTTTCTTTACCCCGGAAGTCTCAACCTCCCGTGGCCTTCATTACCTCCAAATAGCCTCTTACCGCAATGAGGCCTTGTCCTCCCTTTCGACAAAGGTCACTGCCTTAGTGGTCTTCGCATGTGGCATCCATTGAGTCTCAACCCCATGGATTGCACTTTCATCGCCTGCAGTGTTAACTCCTGTGGCCGCTCCATCTCAGGCTCGATCGCATCAAGCCACATTAGCCTTCTGAGTAGCTTGGCACTCACCGAGACAGCCTCAATCGCTCGAGCTTCGTGATGGCAACTTGTTGTTCCTCTTGTGTTTGTATTTTCCCTACTTCGCCCCTGATTCGTTGTGGAGTCATCCGCAAAGATCCTCCGACCTTGCCGCAGCTGAGGGAGTTTCACCGGGCGCACCACCGAGTGACTTGAATGGGGTTACTCTCTCCAAACTCCCGACTATTTCGATTGATTGTTCACCCGTCAAAGGCAGTGGTAACACACCTTCAATAGGGGTTGGCTCGACCGGGGTCCCCATTGTCCCGCCATCGCCAATTCCCTTATCGCTTTCTTCCGAGTGAGTGGGAAGTGGTAAAGAAGAACAACATCGGCGATTTGTCAACCACTCCCATTGATCAATTTCACCGTGGTTCGAGGACTCTCCTGGTCCCTCCATCAATCTTTGTTCGTGAAGGATTCTTGATTCGCGCAATGCTTGCTGCATTTGCAACTCTTTTCGCGGGCAAGAAGATTCTCTCGATCCTCATCACCGCCCGAGAAGACATCAAGGAGAGGATGTGTGTGTTCTCAGGGTGCCGAGATAGGGGCGATGCTTGCCTTCTCACGTGCCTCCGCTTCCTCGCCTTGCTTTTCTCCTCCTTTTCCTTGTAAAATCAAGCAGGATATCTAAGCAATTGTCTTCATCAAGTGTCAGGGGCACGCTTTTAGTCCAAGGAAATTTAGCAGCTTCCTCTTCTTCTTCTATAAACTCAGCCGTTGGAACTGCTCCTCGACTTACTCAACTTCCATTTCTCCACTCACGCAGACGATTTTGATGTCCGGGTAAGGTGGGGATAGGATCATTACATCACTATCCGCCTAGTAGGTTCTTTTTCTTGTGCTTCACTGTGTGAATTACAATGTGTCTTCTGGTTGCTTCACGACGCTTTCTTCAAGCAGACTTAGGTCAAGCTTCATCAACTACATCCGAGACTCTACTTCTCCAAAGAGTCTCCGATCTTCTCTAGCCGAGTAATCGACTCACCGGTTTCTCCACCTGGATCGCTTGATGATTCTTCTTCGTCTCCTTGTTTGTACCGTAGGGATTTCTCGGTTCGTAGACGTGTCCTCTCGAGTCTTGAGCGGCCGGGGCCTGTGCCGTGTCTTTTTCTCGGGAGCGGGCCGTCGTGGCTTCTGCTTCTCCTTTTTGACGATCGGAGAAGGTATTTGTGAGTCCTTCTCGACCGCCGCCGCAGGGGCAGGGACACGGCCGCCGGGGCAGTGACTCGCGCAGGGGGGGCAGAGCATGTTTGTTTTCTTTGCAGGGGCAAAGCAGCTTTTCTTAGTAGTCGCTGGGGCAGCCTTTCTTTCGGGTGGAGAGGAAACAAACAGATCTTCAGGGTCACCGATTCCCCCTCACCGTGTCGCCTTCTTGGCGTAAGCTCTCTTTCTCGCTGCAGAGGTTTGCTCAACATCCTCTTGTTAACATGGAATGCCTTCCCATGTCTAAGAGGGACTCCTTTCACCTCCAATAGCCGCCAATCACTAGGCCATATCCTGGATCCTCCAAATGAGCCATCTTCTTTGAAGGACTTGTTCCCCACGCTCGGGCAGAGTCCGCCGTAGACAAACTCAGCCAGCTTTATCTTCTTTTTTCTTCGATGATTGCAAAATGCATTACAATCAGCCTTTGCTTTTGACAGCTTGGTCAAAGTCCGCCAAATTTGATGTCGATACATTTGGCAACTATGTCCAACAACTTGTGATAATCCTCCTTCAAAGCCAGCTTCTTGTTTGTCAGTATATTATTTTATCAAAGAAGTCGGACTTGGCTATTTCTTTTCCAAAGCGCCACCAAGTTTACATCAGCTTCTTTAATCTCGATGCTCCTTCACGGTAGTGAGCAATGTTCACCAAATCCATGGCAAAAATAGTCACCGCTTTCCGTGAACAGATGACTTGATTCCTTCATCGTGAATCTCAAAGATTCACGAGAATTGTGCGACCTCCTCCACATAGGTCATCGGATATTCTAACGTTAGAAACGGTTTTAGCCCGACGCTTCCAACTTCTCAGCGATTTTCTTCACTAGGGTGTCGCTTGACCCTCGCTTCATCATTCCGTCAAAATCCACCGTAGAGCCGGTGTGGATTTGCTTTCCTAACTTGGTAAAGTCATAAGTTGGTGCCATTTTCTCAGATTATTTCAAGGAAAAACTCAGAAAATGATTTGAAGATTGATAGGGTTTCGAGAGTATTTTGCCTTTGCTTTTGAGAGAAAGAGATGAACAGCTTTTAGAAGTGTGAGAGAGAAACTGGATTTAAAATGGTTTAAATATGGTTTATGAAAGGATGTGCGGGTGGTTTTTGAATTGTGATCGAAATCAACGGCTTGATTTCGCACGCCTATTGAGCATTTCATGTCTCGTATTTAATGCGGCAAAGATTTATATCCAATCATAAGCTTGGTGTGCGGCTTTTTATGTCCGTACACATCATCATTTATGCCGACGTGTTCCTTAAAACATTCCCGCTTAGTCAAAACGACAAATTTTTGTCACTTTGCTCATAAGTTATTCAAATTTATCCCTTAGTCGATTTAACTCTACTTCTCACAGCTTCTTTAGTGACTCAAATATCACCGACTTTGTAATCAGTTTTTCCGACATACCGATTTATCGAGCCGATTGCTTTCGCTCTTTTTCACCCCTTTTCTGCTCCATTTCTTTCTTTGATTCGTCTGAGTGTCACCATCCAATTAACCCCAACTCGTGCTTGAGTTCTTCAAATCTTGACTCACATAATGGTTTTGTGAAGATGTCACTAGTTGTTTATCGCTTGAAATATATTCCAGGATGATATCTTTCTTTTCAACATGATCTCTTATGAAGTGATATCTCGACATCAATATGCTTTGTTCTTGAATGCAACACAGATTTTGAGTAATTGCAATTGCACTTGTGTTATCACACATGATTGGAATTTCTTTTTCCTCAATTTCATAGTCTCTCACTTGCCTCATCCATAGACTTGGGCACAACAAATGCCTGCCGCTATGTATTCCGCCTCACCAGAGGTGGCTATTGAGTTTTGCTTGCTAAACCAGAAATCACCTGCTTTCCTAGCATTTGACATGTGCCTCAAGTGCTCTTCCTATCAACTCGCATCCAAAGATAGTCGAATCAATAGCCAATTAGCTTGAATCCACCTTCCTTTGATACCATAGGCCTACTTCTTGCTTCCTTTCAAGTATCTCAATACTCTCTTAGTCAGTCATTATATGGCTCTCTTTTTGGAGCAGATTGAAATCTTGCACATACACCTACAAAGAAAGGTGATGTCCGGCCCGCTTGCCGTGAGATAGAGCAAGATCCAATAAGTGCTCAGATCTTGTTTGATCTACAGTGTTTGCCATCCGCATCCATGTCCATTTTGATCGATGTGTTCATTGGTATTTTTACGAAGACTTCTCCTCCATACCAAACTTCTTCATTAAATCTCCTCGTGTATTTTGTTTGACTTATGAAGGTTCCATCCTTCACTGCTTCACTTGGAGTCCAAGGAAGAATGTCGCCTCTCCCATCATGCTCATTTCAAATTTACTTTGCATGAGGTTTGAAAATTTTTACACAGCTTTTTTGTTAGTGGATCCAAAAATGATGTCATCAACATATATTTGAACAAGTAGAATACTCTTCTTGTCTTGAATTCTCAAAAGTGTTCTATCTACTTTTCCTTTTGTGAATCCATTTTCGCTAGAATTGTGACAAGGTATCATACCATGCCTCGGGGTGCCTCGCTTCAATCCATACAAAGCTTTCTTGAGTTTGTATACCTTATCTCCAAGAGTCTTCTGCTCAAATCCTGGAGGTTGTTCAACATACACTTCTTCTTCCAATAAACCATTTAGAATGCACTTTTTACATCCATCCGATATACAATGAAATTCTTGTGAGTCGCATAGGCAAGAAACATCCTTATAGCTTCCAATCTTGCTACAGGGGCAAATGTTTCATCAAAATCTATCCCTTCTTCTTGGCAATATCCTTTGGCTACTAGTCTTGCTTTGTTTCTTACCACGTAACCTTCCTCGCTCATCTTATTTCAACACCCATTTGGTTCCAATAACATTTTGATGTATGGGTCTTTGCACTAATTCCCATACTTTATTTCTCTCAAACCGATTCACTTTCTTCTTCATAGCTTGAATCCAATGTGTGTCGTCCAATGCTTGGGACACATCTTTGGGCTCTATTTATAGATGAAGCATGTGAACATGGCTTCTTGTTGAGTTCTCGATCTTGTTTTGACACCTTCTCTTATATCTCCAATGACAAGTTCTCGTGGATGGTCTCTCCCATCTTACATCAAAGTTGAAGTAAGTTAGTTGGATTCACCGACTTGCACTGTGTTGTCGGGTCACTTCTCTCATTATCACTTAGCGCAAATTTTCCAAATTGTTTTTGAGATTCAAATATCTCATCTTCTTCCTCAATTGATGATTCCAAATTTCACACAAGATAGGGGATTCTTCTCAGATGGTTGATGATTCAAATTATCACCGACTCTTCAATGTCTTCTCCATTTACATTTGCTCATCGAATACTACATGAATGGATTCTTCAGAACCATAGTTCTTTTGTTGAGTATTCTCAGAGGCTTTGCTTTCACCGAGTATCCTAAGAAGATACCTTCATCACCTTTAGCATCAAACGCCTTTAGATTGTCTTTGCCATTGTTGTGGATGAAGCATTTACATCCAAATATTCTCAAATATGCAACATTTGGTTTTTCTTCCACCCGATCTCATAGGAGTCTTTGTCACCGCTATTTATCATACATCCGCTTTGGGTGTAGCAAGTCGTGTTGATTGCTTCACCAAAATCTTTTTGGTAACCCCGCTTCACCTAACATGGTCCTTGTCGCTTTTTTGAGGGTTCTATTCCTTCTTTCTCGCAACTCCATTCTCATTGGAGTTCTTGTCACGATAGTTCATGACCAATACCATTTTCAATGCACATCGAAGTTATTATTCCATTGACAAACTCGGTCCTCTATCCGATCTTATTTTGATAATGGTTTGACTCTTCTCGCTTTGAATCCTCTTCATCACCGTGGTAGTTTTTGTAGAGTTTCTTTCTTCTTGCACATGAATATTGTCCATGTATATCTTGAATAGTCATCTACTACCACCAAGGTGTATTTCTTTCCACTTATGTTGGCCGGTTCCATCACAAATAGATCCATATGAAGCGATGTAATATTCTTGTTGAGATGGGCATGTCTTTTCTTTGAATGACGATTTGATTTGCTTTCCTTCCGACATGCATCACATATACTCTCCTTCTTGATAATCGAGTCCGAAGTCCTTCTACAAGATGACTTCTTGCCACCTTGTTAATTGTTTTGAAATTCGTGTGACTCACCAGTGCCACAAATTAACTTGATTCAAATTGTGCTTTTTGCTAGAGATGTATCGGGTGTTGCAGCTGACCAATCCACTACATACATATTTTTATGTCTACATCCTTGCAAAGACAACTTCATTTGATTCAATATCTTTGATTTGGCATATTCCCATGTTGAATCCAACGTTGTAACCCTTGTCATAGAGTTGACTCGATGCTTAGCAAAAGTTAAAGTTGAGTCCTTCAACATATGCAACGCCTCGATTTCTAATCCATTCCTCTTGATGGTTCCAATGCCTCTTATTTCGCCAGAGCTTCATTTCCTCCAAATATGACTTTTGCTCCTTTAACTTCCTTGAATTTTGACAGATTTTTCTTGTTTCCTCACATGTGTCCGGAATGTACCACTATCCATGTACCAGGTTCCTTGGCACTCACTTGTTCCTTGAACCCGCAATCAAGGAAATTAAGTTTTAGGTACCCATACTTGTCCGGTCCCGAGGGGTTAGAATTGTAAGATGATCCAACCAACTTATAGCCAAATGATTTGACTCTAAGGGGTTGCCATCTATCGCTGCCATAATCATAATTAATTCTCGCAAATTGCTTGGGGATTCTAGTTCATACAAATGCCTCTTTTTGTCTCAGATGCCTCGCATATGTGTTTTAGCAATTGCCTTCCTTAGGGTAATTGTGGTGACTTTGAGTGTGATGCTTAGGTGCATAGGTGTGCCGATGAAAGCTCTTATACTTTTGGAATGGCCTTTGCCGAGTTCTTGGCCTTTGCCATTTGGGGCTTATATTCCATAAGTTTATGCCGATAGTTCACATTATTCCAATCACTTGCTTGGATATTTTCTACCATTCCCATCATATGTATTTCTTTTATGGATTTTCTGGGACTTTTGGTAGCTCGCTTCCTTTTACAGTAGTATTTTCTCGTTAGAGTTTGCCGAGGGACTCGGTTGAATCTCTTCTCACTGTCCCTTTCAAAGATACTCAATCGGTTGTTTTCCTTTTCCTTTGTAACCAAGGCCGCTTTGCTTGTTATTGTGCTTTGGAGTGAATGTGTGTGCAACATTTAGAGTTTTGGATTTTTCGACTCTTCATGACTTGAAGATCCTTTTTCCAAAATTACTTTTGAGGTTTGACATAGCACAGAGGAATTAAATCCTAAGCCTGTCTTGTCTCCACATTCTCTTTGACTCATGATAAGATCATCCAATGATTTAGATGCCTTAGTGAATGAGGCAATAACATTCTTGAGGTCATTCTCCTCTTTTCTATAGCAAAGAATTTCTCGCTACTAATTTAGCATTTTCACCTTTTTAAACTTTCATTCTCATCACTATTTGACTTAGAGTACTCACTCCCTTAGTCACCTTTGAGTTTTGACTTTTGAGTAGGTCAAGTTTTCCTCATTCAATAGTGTGTGTGAGGATTTAATGTGTTCAAAATCTTTCATCATTTTGCCTAATGAATCATAAAGATCAAATGGGTGATGAAGTGTGTGTGTCAACCACTATCACTAGCCGTCCGAGTTTGTTGAGTTAGATTGTACCTCATCTTCTTGATCTTGTTCTTTGGCCATCAAGCATATCAAGGCTTCTTCTTCGTAGTCACTTGAGTAGTCGCCATCATCGCTTCAATCACCGTCTTCTTGACTTGGTCAAGTTTCAAGCAGCCTTAGCACCATCATTGCCTTTTTCTTTTCTTTTTTTTTCTTTTTCTCTCAAGATCTTCCTTTCTTCTTCATCCTCGTACTTGTTGACTACAGGATATGGACAAATAATGGCATAGTGACCTGGTTGTCTAAAGTTCCAACATAGATACTCAACCTTTGATCACCTCTTTCCATTCTTCGATTGTCACCCTTTGATACTCAACTTTTTGATGATCTGCTTCTTTGGTTGGCCTATCATCCCTTGATTTGGAGGAGCCGAGTGTCTTCCTCGGAAGATTCACCCTTTCCTCTCTTGTAGTTCTTATTAAAGAACTTGTTAAATCTTTTAACCATCGTGGCTATTTCTTCCGGGTCAATGACCTTTTGACCTCAGCTCTCTTCCCATCTTTAACAATTAGAGCAAATGCTTGGGTACAACTGCCTCTTCCTCGTCTTTTTCTTCTCACCAAACTCGTAGGCTTTGAGGTCCGAGAATAACTCATGGTTGGATGTCTTTGATAGGTCCATGGAATGTCTCAAAGGCTATGACCTTCATTTCCCATTCACCGAAGACTTTTTAGATCTTCATACACATTTCCTTCGTGTATATTCTTTTCCAAGTGCATGCATGTACTCATTTGTGATTTCTCGTGAACCGAGCGCCTAGTTGATCCAGGTTCTCTCCCGAGATCATTTTGAAGTTCTCAAATTTCTCAGACATGTACCACCGATAATTTGTTTTCTTTGATTTGCTTTCCGAGCCTTCACAAATCAATGTCACTTGTCCTGCATTTCTTTAGCCGCTTTTGCATGATTTGACTTTGTTGAACATGGCTTTGTCCAAGGTTTTGTAGAGGATGTCCTTGGCTACATTGTCCAGGTTATATCTTTTTCTCGTCATCATTTGTCCACTCGCTTCTTGGTTTTTCAACTATGACCGGTCTAGAGCAACATCTTCTTTCTCCTTCACCGCAACTCTTCGTGACAAATTGTTCACCTTTAAGATTTGCAGAGGCCCATCTTCTATCACTATCCACATCTCATCATGTAATGCCGATAGATGAGCTCGCATACGAATTTTCCAATCATCAAATTCTTCAATAGTGAACATAGGGATGCGTGTCAAATTTGCTTCCATGATAATAGCTTTTAATGATAAAGAAGAGTTTTGAGAGTTTAAGTACTAAAGCAGACTTTGAAAAGTTTGAGATCTAGTTCAAGAACTGCCATGCGGGGTTCAATGAACCAACCGCCTCCGATACCACTTGTAGGTCCCAAGGGGTGTAAGTGTAAGGTTTAGAAGGGGGTTGAATAAACCTTACCAAATTTTCGATTTAGTCCTTTTAAAACTACAGAGTTGATACTACACACCGTGTCCTTGATGGATCAAGAACTTAGTCACTCAAGAGAGTTAATCACTCAACAAACTCAATCGAGCTGTTGATGGAGTAACTCAACCGTTAGCTCTAAATTAACTCGACCGTGGTTTTGTTTTCAGCGGAAGACTTAACACCCTTAAGTTTGATTAAGTAAGAGTTTAGTGCTTGGTTTAGTACTTATAATTTATCAAGTGGATAGCAAATTTATCAAATAGATATAAGCATTAAAATTGCAAGAATTAAAGTGTTGAAATGTAAATGACACAATGAGATTTTTATAGAGGTTCAAGATGGGGTAATTCTTCTACTCCTCTCTTCTCCAACTCCCCGGAGGAATCCACTAAGTAATGATCGCTTTACAAAGTGGTAATAGTCCGATACAAGTCTTGATCACACAAATGACTTGATCCTTTGGGACTCACCGAGACGCCTTGATCACTCACCGGCTTCTCGTACGACTCGCCTTTCTTCACAGGGCAACGCTTTGCTACTACAAACTCACTTGCTCAAGCTCTTTTGGATTTGATCACGAAGCCCTCCAAAAGCTTAAGACTTGGCTCAACCTTGAACCTTCCTACAATCCTTCCCGGAATGTAGACCCCTTTGTTTTCGTATTTTCCTCTTCAACCGATTGAAGTTATCTTTCCTTCACAGTGAGTGTTGGATTGATGTTCTTCGTAATGTAGGCTTGAGGATTGAGAATATTTCAGTTTTTCTAATATGCTTGTTTATCTCACATATGTGTCATCTATGTGTCTCTTGTTTCTCAAACAAACTCCTCAGCCTTTTTATAGTGAACTTTCAAAAATTTGCCCGTTGAAGAGATAGCTTATTTTTTAAAGTCACTTGGCAATCGTTGGCTTGTCTTGTTGCGCTTCTTGGAATTGCCATTTCCTCGTATGAATTGTTCTTTCACCTTTTCGAGTTCTCGACACGGTGTAGTGCTTCCCATTGGTTCATTCCTTTTGCACGCTTCTCGGGACCGAGCACTCCGAGAAAGGAGATATGGAGATATTACTTGTTTAAGTAATTCTCTTGATTTCGTGCAACGGATCTTTTACGCTTATCTCGACTTGACGCATTTCCTTGCTTTCCTCGTGACTTAGAGTCACCTTCCAATCATCGATGACTCTTCCGTCACTTCAACTTGAGACTTGGCTTTTCTTGAGTTGACTTGACCGATGCTCCACTCACCGCATCTCACCGCTTCTTCAAGAGAGTTCCCATCTACTCTTCTTTGCCATACTCAAAAGCTTTTCAGCGGAGTCTTCCTTCAAGTCTTCATTGTCTTCTTACATGTTAGGGCGTAGGCCGATTTAACTTAACTCAGCTTTGGCCACTCTATTCATTACAATGCATTTTACAACAAGAATTGGGATGCCAACTTTCTATTCTAAGTTTTACATGGCATTCATCAAAATCTCTAAACAATAAAATTCCTAACATCTCCTTTGTGGTTTCTCCGGGAAAAACTTGGAGTTTGGACGGCGTTGGGCTTCGGGTCTCTTTGTGGCTGATCTTTTGGTGCGTCCGGTTCGTAGTCGACGGTGAATGGGGCCTCTACACATAACCTGAGCCTACCCTTGAGGTTGTCCATCTCATTGCAGCCCGGAGCTTTAAGCTCCGCTCGAAAAGAACCGGTGATACCCTTCATTTTCTTTGCTTTCAGTTTTAGTTCTAGTTTTAGTGCTTTTACTGATTTCTTGATTTGTTTTTGTGGCAGTGGTACGTTGCATAAAAAGCCAGCCTCAATCCGGTTGGTGATCGGCTTCGGGCTGTTCTCTTAGGGTGTTTGGGTATTCTTAGTATTTCCAGCTTTTAGTTTCTTTTTCCTTTGCTTCGGTTTGGATGGGAAAGTGCCTTCCCTTGTGCGTGTGCATCGCACGGCTTTATTTTATGGTTTATTGCATTATTAGAAAAAGGCCTGTAATCCCTAATCCCTACCCGTAAGATTATTCTGTAATAGTTTAGTTCGTTGGACTATTGTTGAATGGCTATGGTATTCGCTCACGACAAATGGGTCGATACCTAACAGTGGTATCGAGCGCATCCCCCGTCAGGGCGCTAAAACCCTTACCCTAGGGTTTCGCTCTGGTAAAGAGGCTTTAACTCCCCTTTTACTGCTTTTAGTAGTGTAGCTACTTGCCGCGGGTTTATCGCTTTCGTAGTGTAAATACCGCTTGTCGCGGTTATTTGCCGGGTCTTTATTTGCCGATTCTCGGTGATCCCTTATTTGCTCTTACGTGGTTGATCGCCTTTTTAGTTTTTTATTTAGTATAAAAGAACTCCGAGCAAAAAGCGCTCACCGCGAGTGTAGTGGAATCATGTGGTGTGAGGGGTTCTTGTTGTGTGGCCTTATTTTCTTACTTCTGCTGTTTTTCTCTGAAATCTGTGTTTTTTGCTGGTTCTGTGCTTATAATCTGCATTGTGTGCTTTGTGCTTCTTAAAAACTATTGTGTTTTTAAAAATGGCAATGCCTAGTTATAATTTTGAACCTTTTAATGGAAAAACTGATTTTTCGATTTGGCAACAAAAAATGAAAGGCATTTTAATTCAACAAAAAGTTTACAAGGATGTGAGTGGTGTTTATCTGAAAAAGATACCAAAAAAGAAAGTGAAATTGATGAGTATGCATATTCTTCTATCATTTTGAATCTTTCTGACTCTATGCTTAGGAAGGTTGGTAAACTTGATTCTGCAAAAGCTTTGTGGAAAAAATTGCAAGAATTGTATACTGAAACTTCTTTGCCTAGTAAGCTGCTTTTGCTTGAAAAATTCTTCAGATTTAAACTTGATCTAACAAAGAGATTGATGAAAATTTGGATGTGTTTACCAAATTAATTCAAGATATTAAACCGAGTCGGTGATAAGAATATTGATGATTATACTCCTATTGTGCTTTTAAATGCAATTCCTGAATCTTACAAAGATGTTAAAATCCGCTATTAAGTATGGTAGAGATTCTATTACTCTTAACATCATTGAATGGCTTAAAAGCAAGGAACTTGATTTAAAAGTCAATAAGGGGGGGTAGGCAGACCTGGGAGGTTATGCATGTTCTGGTAGATCCCAACATAGGTTTGGTAACCACCAAAAATCGATAATCATCAAAATCAGAATTTTCACAAGAAAATGGGTAAAAGCAAGTCTAGTCCAAGTATAGGCCTAAAGGAAGAAAATGTTATAAATGAGGTGAGGTAGGTCATACATTAGGAGTGCCCTAATAAGAAAGGAAACCAGAATTTTAAAATCATCAATCAAATATGGCTTCTAGTAGTGAAAATGTTGGTGAAATTTTTATGGTGTCCGATTTATGTGAAAAGCATGTCATTAATTCAGAAATCAAACTCGTGATTGATAATGAACGGCTTATTGATTCTCGCCCGCACTTTTCACATGTCACCATTTAAAAATCTGTTTTCGAGCTACAAAGAAGTGAAAAATTGTCATGTTTCTATGGCCAATGAGAAAAAATGTGAAGTTCTTGGAATTGGTGATATTTGCTTGAAATTTGAATCAAGTTATGCTTACACTTTGAAAAATGTTAGACATGTGCCTCGATTTGTGCAATAATTTGATATTTTGTGTTTGCGTTAGAAAATGATGGATTAGAAGGAGATTTGGAAATGGTGGGATGAAAATTTTGAAAGGTTCTTTAGTGATTTTCAAAGTCACAAAAAGAATAACTTGTACGTTTGTTTTGTCAATCTATGCATGTTGTCAAATGTTGTGAATGTTGTTAATGTTGATAAAACCGATTTATGGCATAAAAGGCTAGGTCACATGAGTGGTAAAGGTCTTGAAATTCGCATAAGGTCGGGCCGTTTTGGTAGTGATGTTCTATCATGTTTGCCTTTTGTGATTCATGTGTATTAGAAAACAACATAAAGTTAAATTTCCTGTTTCTCCTTTTCCTAATCAATTTGTTTGCACTGATATACTTGAGTATTTGCATGCTGATGTTTGGGGTCCGTCTAGTGAACCCATTCAAGGTGGAAATAGGTATTTCCTGTCTATAATTGATGATTTTTCAAGAAAAGTGTGGGTTTTCTTAATGAAAAATAAATCGATGTTTTTGAAAAATTCAAGAATTGGAAAACTTTGATTGAGAATCAAACTGGTAAAAGGATTAAAACTCCTAGGACAGATAATGGTCTTGAATTCTGCAATAACTTGTTTAACAACTTATGTGCTGAATATGGTATTCGAAGGCATAAAATTGTGTCTTATACGCCGCAAAGAAAATGGTGTTGCCGAAGCGTATGAATAGAACCTTACTTGAAAGGGTCAGAGCATGCTTGCTTCCTCGGTCTTTCAAAAAGGTTCAAATTGAAGTCATTCCATACGGTGTGTATTTGATTAATAGATCTCCATTTGTGCCTTTGAAAGGAAAATGTCCTAATTTGTATTTTCTTGGTAAACAAATTGATTTTTCAAACTTGAAAGTGTTTGGTTGTGCTGCATTTGTTCATCAAAAAGGTGATAAACTTGAACCAAGATCTAAAAAAGTACTTTTTTAGGATATCCTCAAGGTGTGAAAGGCTATAGATTGTGGCTTAGGGGTGAACCTGGTTTTAAAATTTTAACTAGTAGATATGTCATTTTTAATGAATCAATTTCCATGTTTGACTCCCTCTTTGCCTTTGAGTGAATCTGAGCCTGCTCCAAATAAGGTGGAGCAAATACCTATTTCAAGTAATTTTGATGAATCTGAAAATATGCATGCTGAAACTGAAAATGTGCCTGAACATATTCCTGAAAATGAGCCCGATTTTGTGAATATGCCTCGAAAATGTTGATGTTGCTGATTTTTGCATGATGAATTGGGTGATTTGGATGATAATAAACCTCATGAACTTGGTAATTATCAACTTGTAGGATAGAACTCGAAGGAATATTAGGCGGCCTTCTCGCTTTGATGATTTTCACTTGACTTCGTATGTGTTTTCTCGTTTTGAGTCAATTGATAATTGTGAACCTAAAACTTACTAAGAAGCTTTAAAATCTGAACATTCTCAAGAGTGGTTAGATGTTATGCATGAAGAAATGAACTCTTTACATGTTAACAATACTTGGGTACTTGTACCTAAACCTGAAAATTGTTCCGTGGTTGATTGTAAGTGGTTGTTTAAAGTAAAGAATGAGAATGATTCTCGTATGTTTTAAGCTAGACTTGTGGCTAAAGGTTTTACTCAAAAGGAAGGTATTGATTATACTGAAATATTTGCCCCTGTTGTGAAATTTACAACCGTGCGAATTATGCTTGCCTTGACTGCTCAGTTTAATTGGGAATTAAAGCAGTTAGATGTGAAAACTGCCTTTTTGCATGGTGATTTAACTCAAAAATCAATATGCAAATGTACAAAAAGGTTTTGTGGATAATAAGAAATCTGATTTTGTATGTTTGTTGAAAAAATCCTTATATGGCTTGAAACAGTCTCCTAGATGTTGGAACAAGAAGTTTGACGAATGCATGTTGTCTTTGAATTTTAAAAGAAGTAATTATGATCACTGTCTTTATTTCAAAGAAAATGTAAAAGTGTCTGTTTTCTTGTTGATTTATGTTGATGATATGCTGCTGATTAGTCCATGTGTTAAAACTATTGAGCATGTTAAAAACTGTCTAAGTGTTAAGTTAACTGTTGAGTGTGAGTTTTGCATGTATTTTAGGGCATATTTATGGCTATAATTGTTTATAAACATGCAATAACGCGTATGAAATGGTATATATTCGCTCTTTGTGGAAAAGATATTACGATTGTTTGTTTTGTAGGAATTTAACGATATTTAGAGTGATTTTGTGACAAATACGAGCATTGCTACCTAGAATCATCAAGAATCGAGCGATTACACCCAATTGGAAGCCAACTATATGGAGTCTAGAGTCATAGTGATGATTCGTGTGGCAAAAGAATCATGGATGATCAAACAACAAGGAGATTTATCTCAAGGAACATCCAAACGCGTATGGAATTTCCAAAGATCGGCGTGGTTTAGTATTTTGGCCATAACTCTCTCTACAAAATTGATATTGAGCGGATTCAAGTGGATATGGAAAGCTAAAAGAGAAGGCTACAACTCTTATGAAGACCCCAAAAGCAAATACGGACGTTTGGGTGGCGCACGGGCAACCTGCGTGGACGCACGCACGACGTGCGGCGCACTGGGCACCTGCTTTTGAGCATGCCTTTACGGTTTCGAGCACGGGTAACCCGTGCGTGGATCGCTGAAAATTGATTTTCCTACGGCTTTGAGCACGGGTAGCCCGTGCGTGGGTGCACGACCCGTGCGTTTCTTGCTAAAACTCCAAAAATGACAAAAAATTGACCTAGCTTCTAAAAAGGGTATAAATACGACTTTTTGGGGCGCACACCAGGGAGAAGAGGTCCGAAAAGACCCAAGAACACAAGAAACACATCAATTTCATCAAGGAAGAATCAAGGGAAGAATCGGGTCGAATCGAGCTTGAGGATTGAAGATTAATCGAGAGATTATCCATTTCCCTAAGTTTTCTCATTCTTTGTGCTTTAATCTTTCATTTTAGCTTGTCATGAACATGAACAATTTGTCTCAGGGGTTGTTTATTTGTAATGAGTAGCTAAATTTCTTGTGATTTCCGGTTTTGGAAGTAGATTAATTGAACTCTTGTTGAGTGTTTTAATCTTAGTTGAAGTTATTGTCTTGAAGCCTATTTGAGTACTTTGTTCTTATTCTTGTTTTATCACTTGGCCAATGATTTAGCATGTTTGATATACTGATTCATAATTCGAGAGATGAGTTTCAATATTAGATCTTGAGTACTTGACATGAATATTTGCATAATCGAGAAGTTTGTGAATATTTGTGAGGACAATTGATCTTTTGTGCTTTTGGGAGTTGTGTATCTTATGTTGAGTAGAGATGCTAGCATAGATATTTCAATCTACACTTTATATACATCTCGAGAGGGGGGATAAAATACCGTTGTGATCGTCTTATAGGAATATTGATAATAACTTTGGCTTTGATTAAATGGGACAACAAGAGGAACATTAATTGAAACCATAACCCGGGAATCCATTTCATTCTCTTGATAATTCCATATTTATTTTCATCTTGTATCTTGTGGTTATTTTTGTCTTTACTTCCCCAACAATCATCAAATTACGATCGTCTAAATAAAAATAAAACTACCTTAGTTCAATACTTAACGCCCTAATTTATTAGTCTCTGTGGATACGACCTTGCTTACCCTATTCTATAAACTACATCGTACACTTGCGGTGAGCTAAAAATAAAGGCGAACATTAACATGAAATATTTAGGAGATGCTAAAAGGATTTTAGGAATGAACATTTTTAGAGATAGGAAAAATTCTGTGATTTTTCTGAATCAAATTTCTTATGTGCAGAAAATTTTGTCTAAATTTTCTATGAGTAATTCCAAACCTGTTAATGTACCTTTGGCTGCCCATTTCTTGTTAAGTAAAGAACAGTGCCCTAAAACTGAGCATGATGTTAATTCTATGAAGAATGTGCCATATTCCAATGATATAGGTTCTGTTATGTATCTTATGGTTAGCACTAGATCGGATATTGCTTATTGTGTGAGTTGCTTGAGTAGATACATGTCTAATCCTGGAATTATACATTGGAATGATGTTAAATGGCTTTTGCGTTATTTGAAACATTCTTTGAATTATAGTTTGAAATTTGCTAAGTGCAAAGATGGGGTTAAATTGAATGGTTACGTGGATTCTAACTATGCAAATTATAAGGATAACAGAAAATCAACAACATCTTATGTGTTCACTTTGTGTGGTTCATGTGTTAGTTGGAAATCACAGTTACAACACATTATTGCATTGTCTACAATCAATCTGAGTATATAGTCAGAATCAAGCATTTAAAGAAGCAATATGGCCTAAGGGCTTGATTTCTGAACTTGGTTTTCTTGATGGTAATGTTGTTGTATTTTCTGACAGTCAATCTGGTATTCAACTGTGTAAGAATCATGTTTTTCATGATAGAAATAAGCATATAGATGTGAGGTTTCATTACATTCGTGACATTGTTGCTAAAGGCTTAGTTAATCTTGAAAAAATACCTTCCGAATTTAATCCTGGCGATATGGGAACTAAATGCTTGCATGTGACTAAAGTTTTGACATGTCTAAAAATTTTGAATTTTGATACAGTGATTGATCGACATCTTGTACTCGTTGGTTTACTGTTTATAATTTGCTATGTGCTTGTTATAAACTGTTTTTGTGGCACTGTGTGTGCAATAAATGAAAAATAAAAAAAAGCGATGATGATTATGTGTGTATGTCCCGAGTCGTAGGAACCGGAATTCTCGCGAGGTGGAGAATGTTGGAATATGGCCCAATTCAATTGGTAGCCCATATAACATTTGTCCTGCCCATTGAAAAGAAGCCCAAAGCAACCAAATTTTTGTTTGACCGGACGGTTTGACCCGGCCGAGACACGCGTCCCTTAATTTCGAATCCGACTGGGATTGAGGGTTTTGATCTCACCGCCCTCCGCCTCTTATTATCCTTAACCCTTTGAAACCCTAGGTAAGCTCTAATAGTCAAAAATCTCTCTCTCTCTTGCGCCGATAAGCTCTCTCTCCTGAAAATCTCTAAATCTCTCTTCTCGATTCTTTGTGAATCTTTTGTTAGTGTCCAGTGAGATTTTTCAATAGTGTTCCAAGCATCCTCTTCGGTTCTTGGTTGGTGTTTTTTCAGTGGGTTTTCAAAGGGTTTTGGGTATTTGAGGTTCGACCTTTGTGGTCTTCCTCCTGACTATTCGTCGTGTTTCTCTTCCTGGTGGTTGTCTCCTTTGTGGTTTCTCCGGGAAAAACTTGGGGTTTGGACGGCGTTGGGCTTTGGGTCTCTTTGTGGCCAATCCTTTAGTGCGTCTGGTTCGTAGTCGACGGTGAAGGGGGCCTCTACACACAACCTAGGCCTACCCTTGAGGTTGTCCATCTCATTGCAGCCCGGAGCTTTAAGCTATGCTCGAAAAGAACCGGTGATACCCTTTCTTTTCTTTGCTTTCAGTTTTAGTTCTAGTTTTAGTGCTTTTACTGATTTCTTGATTTGTTTTTGTGGCAGCGGTACGTTGCATAAAAGGTCAGCCTCAATCCGGTTGGTGATCGGCTTCGGGCTGTTCTCTTAGGGTGTTTGGGTATTCTTAGTATTTCTAGCTTTTAGTTTCTTTCTCCTTTGCTTCGGTTTGGATGGGAAAGTGCCTTTCCTTGTGCGTGTGCATCGCACGGCTTTATTTTTTGGTTTATTGCATTATTAGAAAAAGGCCTGTAATCCCTAATCCCTACCCCGTAGGATTATTCTGTTATAGTTAAGTTCGTTGGACTATTGTTGAATAGCTATGGCGTTCGCTTCACGACAGGGGTCGATACCTAACAACCTCAACTCGACGGCTAGAGAAAAATGTAAGATGGAATCAAAACTCACAGGGGTTTCTATAATTATGAAACTTCTCAGGTTCTTTTGTAATTGAGTGTCATGTTGGTTTTTGTAATATAATCAGTTAACAAGAAGCTGTCAACTGAGATGAACTCTATCAACAGCCAGTTTCCCGAAGAAATTGTCAATCCTCCAGAATAGGCTATTTCATCAATTCTGGACTTCAACAAATATTTAACATCCATAAGTTGATAATTTTACCACAACTAAGGCCTTAAATAATGCAGTTAAATTTCAGAAGCGGATCAAACAGATTCTGATATAGAACTTTTTGCTGGGTTTAAGAATGTGAATGTGAAAAAGGTGGAAATAAATGGAGGTTAAACTATATTGTAAGTGCAATATGGGAAAATTGCAAATTTAGTCCCATAAGTTATGGTCATTCGTATTCTAATCCTATAACTTTGTAAAGTTGTAGTTTAGTCCTCGACCGTTTTAACCTTATAGCAAAAAATAGCATTTTAGTCCCGTAACTTTTAGAAGTAAGCAATTATAGTCCAATATTTTTCTGGAGGTGGCGATTTCGACCCATTGCACAAATTAGGCTAAAATGCCAAAAATATACAACACTCCATATGGGAAATCACAACTAGATCTAATACATCCGTATTAGAGTCGGGTACTCCACCACCCATGGGTCGGCCCCACCATCCCGGGAGTTTGGACCGGGTTGAGTCAGAACTTTCCGCATACCTAAAAATTTGAGTCTATTTGGTCCTGGCTTCGACGGCTCAGGGCCCGACTTTGCCTTACAAGACAATATTCATGCACAAAATGAATTTTCGTGTTGGTCTGGGTCATGCATTTCTGCTAGGGATAGCAATGGTGTGAGATAGGGCGGCTATCTAGCTAAAGACCCAGACTTGCCCTGTCCTTAGAACGGGCCGGGGGAAGGCCACCCCCAACTCAAATTAAATTAACTTAAATAGGAAAAAGAAAAAACAAAAGAAAAAATATTTATTTTTAATATATTTATAAAATATTCTTTACATAAGTTGTTATTTTCAATTAATAAATGCTACACATAATATTTAAAGATAAAATTTATATTATAATATATATTATATATGCAAAATATATATTAAAATATATTAACAAAATAAGCGAGACAGAGAGGGTATCCGCGATGCAGTGATACCCAAACCCGACCCACTCAACCCATTTTTGAGCCAAGATTTAGCCAAAAAAGTTATTTAAACAAATAAGGGCATTTTGGGCATTGTGAAAATATAAAGTGGCCCCTGCTGACCAAAATTGCAACTGCTAGGATCTTATAGGACTAAAATTAGACTATGCTATAACTTATGGACCAAAATACGAAGAGGCCACAAACATATGGGACCAAGACGAAAACTTCAAAACTTATGAGACTTAAATGTGAATGGCGATAACTTATGGGACTATTTTTGCAATTTTCCCGTGCAATATTATAATTTTGTTTCTATACTGAAAATAATACAAATATGCTCTCTCAAGTTTTTCACACTTACGCACAGCATCGCATTAAATTGCCTTTGCTTGACCGATCAAAAAAAAAAATTGCCTTTGCTTGGCTTGTGATAATGAGCTACACATATTGCCTGTTTATAGGGTCGATTTATTACCTAACACATTATAAGATTAATTAAAACTTTAGCACTTAGACAAAAACAAAATGGTAAATTAGCACTTAAACAAGGCAATGGTTGGCACGTATCCTAATAGTCATTCTTAGGTTTTCGAATTGAAGTGGATTATTGCTCTTAATTTGTGGACTACATGGTTACAAGTAAACACATTTTTGCTAAACCCTCTAAACAGGATATTTAGTAGGAAAAAGATGGCATTAATGGTTTTTCATTTTGAAGGAGAAGGTTTAGCAGGAGATATTTACCAGATTTGGGATCTTTCTATTGGAGTGTTAGTTACATCTAACCATAGTTAACAGTTAGAACTATAGTCAGACGGTTAGGAGAGTGGTTAAGTGTTAGTTTGGTAGTTACAAGATTAGTTACAGAAATATTGTTACATTGTTTTGTCTATAAATACATGTAGCCATCACTCTGTAAATCATCTTTTGATCATATATGAAAATATCATTCTTCATCTTATATCATAGCATGGTATCATGAGCCAGGGGATTCGGCTCCAATTTTTTTCCGGCCATCGTTGATCTGTCTTTCCAGTGAGCTTCTCCGATATTCATACTCTTCTTCGGTGTGGCTTCTCATCCTCAGTTCGCTCGTAGCTTCTTCATTAATAGGTTCTCTTCTCCGGTGCGGTTCAGTATGATACGAGATCTCTCGGTACAGACTCTCTTCTCCGGTGCGCTTATTCTTCTCCGGTGCGTTTTATATCTCTCAGTTTGGTAGATCTTCATGGGTTTCCCAGTAAGTTCTATTGTAGCTCCAATCATTCCACATTTCACTTCTTTGTCTATTCGCCTTGATCGCATGAATTACCAATATTGGAGACTTCAAGTGTTTTCTACTGTTAGAGCACATGGATTTGAACAGTATTTCCTTGGTACTGAACCTTCTCCAGCTATGCATGTAGTTTCAGATCCATCTTCTTCTAGTTTAAATCTTGAATATTTGATTTGGATGCGTAGAGATCAATTTCTCTTGAGTTGGATGCTAGCTTCTATGAGTGAGTCAATGTTAGGACATGTAACTAGATGTGTTACATCACATGATTTATGGAGTGCTTTAGAAAAGCTGTTTCATACTTAGTCTAAAGCTAGAGCTCTACATCTTCGATTGATGCTTCAAACTCTGAAAAAAGGAAATCTGTCAATTGATGAATATATCCTTAAAATGATAAGTTTTGCTGATGATCTAAGTTCTGTTGGACAGACAATAACAGATTCTGAATTAGTTTTATATATACTTGGAGGACTTGGTTCTGATTATAAAGTTGTGGTTGTGAATTTAACCTCTAGAGTGGAGGATATATCTCTTGCAGAGTTACAATTTGTTTTGCAAACAAATGAAATGTGTATTCAAAACAACATTACCTCAACTCCTGTTGCATACAATGCCTCTATTCAAACTGTGGCTCAGTCCAACAATCCCTCAGCTAATGTTGCTTATTCTCAACACTCATTTAGAGGTAGAGGAAGATCTTTTCTAGGCAGAGGAGGACGATTTTAGCGAGGAGGCCGTGGCCCTACATGTCAACTATGTGGAAGAACAGGGCATGTAGCTTTAAAATACTACAAACGTTTTGATATTAGTTTTCAAGGAACTAATCAATCTAATACTGGTTCAAGTGGTGAAAATTCATTTGCAGGCACCACTAATACACCCCAGGCTTATCTAACTACAGGTGCAGGATCTTCTACTAATCCTGACACTCAATGGTATTTTGATAGCGGAGCAACAAACCATGTGGTCAGATCTTGAAAATCTGAGCATGAAGTCTGAATACCAAGGTACAGACAAGCTAGTTGTGGGTAATGACTCTTCTTTACCTATCTCACATGTTGGCTCATCTGTTATTTCATCATGTGTTACTGGCAAGTCCCTATTACTGAATAATATTTTGTATGTGCCATCTATAACCAAGAATTTGGTGAGCATTTCTGAGTTCACAAAAGAAAATAATGTTTTGATTTAGTTTTATGATGACCATTGCCTTGTCAAGGACAAAATCACCAAGAAGGTTCTATTGGAAGGACTACTTAATCAAGGATTGTATCAGTTGGATCTCACCACCATTCTCAACCGAAAGAATTCACTCAACAATCAGAAGTCTTGTGCAGTGGTTTGCAGGCATGGAGATAAAGATTTGATGTTGTGGCATAAGAAGTTAGGCCATCCATGTCCATCAGTTTTGAACAATGTACTCAGTCAACTACAGATTTCATTTTCAAATAAACATTTCACTTTTTGTGATGCTTGTAAGATGGGAAAGTTACATCAGATACACTTTGCTAATCAACCAACAAAAACTACCTCTCCTATTAAGTTGGTACATTCTGATATATGGGGCCCTTCTCATGTGGATTCTATTGATGGTTTCGAATATTACCTGTTATTTGTTGATGATTTTACAAGGTATTCTTGGATATATCCACTCAAAGCTAAATCTGAGGCTACAGGTTTATTTCAGCAGTTTAATAGCTTGGTAGAAAGACAATTTGGTTGTTCCATCAAATGCTTACAAACAGATTGGGGAGGAGAGCATAGGCCTTTAAAGCCTTACTTAGCAAATTTGGGAATAAAATTTCAACATCATTGCCCTCACACACATCCTCAAAATGGTAGAGTTGAGAGTAAACATCTTCGCATAGTGGAAATGGGACTATCTTTACTTTCTCAGGCTACTTTGCCCTTAAAATTTTGGTGGGAGGCATTTCAGACTGCAGCCTATACTATTAACAGGTTACATCTAACCATAGCTAACAGTTAGAACTATAGTCAGACGGTTTCAAGGCATAATGCTAGAAAAAATTCAATTAGATACCTGTTTATTTCTTTTGTTAAACAAATCATAAGGGCTTAGGAGAGTGGTTAAGTGTTAGTTTGGCAGTTACAAGATTAGTTACAGAAATACTGTTACATTGCTTTGTCTATAAATACATGTAGCCATCGCTCTGTAAATCATCTTTTGATCATATATGAAAATATCCTTCATCTTATATCATAGCACTTTACGAGTTGTTCAACTCACCAAAGCAAAACGTAAATACGTATTTAAATTGTCAAGTAAAAAGTATCATATGCCGCCGCATAAAAATTAAAAAAGAAAAGAAAAAAAGAAGTAATTATTTTGGCTACCATGGAGTAGTAACATTATACGAATCATATCTGTAAATGCAACAAATACTGTGCAATTAACATTTCATAAGTTCTTGATTTGAGGCTCCAGAATTAATTTGCCACGAAGGACATTCATAGACAATCAAATAAAGGGACATTAAAAACAGCACTTTTTTCCAAATATTCATGAACCAATGTATCTAAAAAGATTATTTTGGCCAATTTTCATTCAACAAAAAGAGCACGCAGGCTTCTTATCCATCAGATCGGATCCTCAAGCAATACATCAAACACCTTCATTTCAACAAAGTTTTTCCCCATAATTTCGACTCCCCTCAACAGGATCACCTTAAACAACATAGAATGAAATCTTTACACATTACGATTATGTTGCAACAGCAATTGTCAATTCCATTTCAAGAAATAACAACAGAAACACTTGAACAGCTACATGAAATGTGCAAGTAAAGTACATATGAACATACATTTATAAACCACATTCATAAAAAAGATACCAAATATTTCTCATGTTTCCTTCTCTTTTCCAGCCAAGGATTTCTTAAACCAAGGTACCCACACGGACGTCGTTTTTTGGTACTCTTTATACGCCTCAGCCCTGTACTCCTGTTTCAACATTCGTTCTTCGACAAGAATAGTGACATAACCCAAGCACAAGCTATTAACCAATGCACCAATAAAACACCATCGATAATCCAAGTTCCAAGCGAAGATGACCAATCCCCACCACCATAATTGCTCACCGAAATAATTAGGATGCCGCGAGTAGCGCCACAAGCCTTCATCAAGATTCGGCACTAACGCCTTGCCGAGGTGTTTCAGATTTTCGTTTCTGCTAACAAAATTGTGAAGCTGTGTGTCGGCGAAATACGCAATGGTAACACCGGTTAAGCACACTAGAGCAGCAACTATATCCCAGATATTCAATTGCGTGTCTTTTGAGTGAACAACGTAAAGAGGCAAGCATATTCCCATTAGGAAAACCTGTAGTACCATCAGTAACATAATAACGGCATTATTGTAGAGTTTTAGTTCGTTCAGGCGTTTCATCAAACAGTTGCTACCAAATTCAAAAGTCAGTGTAATTCAAGTCATTTATCAAAATACAATTACCTGCTGAGAAAGGTAGATAGCGAAGAAAGAAGCCCACCACCAGTTTTTGCCATACTGTAGACGCATGTCGCTAAATCTCCAGTCTTCTCGAGCACCCCACTGCCATTTTTCTCGGCGGAAGTAGCTGTGAGTGAGCCTCACGGACCAAACCCACGTCAAAAGGATCACGAGCCTCGATCTCCAAGCATTCAATTCTGCCAACGGGTGTGTTGCGAAATAATGAACCAGCAACACAGGTATCGCCGTCCAATACAAATCTATCATCTGGAACAACACATTTACAATTACACTCATACAAAACCAATAAGAAATACGATTGAACAAAAAATTGAAAGTTGCTAGAGTGAGAGTTATGGTAAAATACAAACCCAGTGGCTGGACTGGAGGTGACCGACAATCCAGAAAAGAAGGTTGACGTTGAGGAAGAAGAGGATGTTGGCCAACAGAAGAGGGTGATGATAGCACCAAGTCCAGAGGGGAGAAAGAGAATCTGCATCTGCAGAGGAGTAATGGCGGAGGAAGGAAACATAGAAGAAAATGGAAGGCAGGGGAGCAAGAAGTGCAACCACTGCGTTCCGCAGGTTCTTCTTGCTATTCAATGTCGACGCCATGGCGATCATGATTGAGGCTAACCTGTGAGGCCTATTTTTATAGCCGCTCTGGATCTTGGTTAAATTTTTTTTTTTTTTGTTTTTGAAATTGTTAATTATTTTTTAGTTTTTTTTTTTTGGAGTATGATTAGGGATGACAACGGGCGGGTTTGACCAAACTTGAGACCCATCCCGCTTTAAACACACAACTAATTAATTTTTTTTTTTGTATTTGTAGCCAAATTTTTAAAAGCAATCCAATACCTATAGGTCAAAAAAAATAAATGTAATTACGAAACTTATTATAACTATCTTTTACAACTATTTAGCTACTATTAGTATTTTTTTTTAAAATACTATTAGGATCTTGCAATAAGTACTCAAATAATACTCAAAATAAATATTCAAAGTACAATATTACAAGATTTTTTTAAAAAATAAATTACAATATTACAAGATGTTATAGTAGTAAATTAAAATCAATATAACACTTAAATCTAAAAGTAAATAATGGAAAATATCTAAAAAAATATAATAAATATTAATGTGGTGGGACGGATCCTATTAGACCCGGGACTCGACCCGAGACCCATTTAACTGGTTTAGACCCATCCGATTGCCATACCTAAGTATGGTGGCATAATAATATTGATTTGATTAATTGATTACGGCTCAAAACTTTTAATAATGGATATTTGAGTGTACATAATTCCTTATTCTAGGCTTGGTGGCTAAAAGATGCTTGCCATTTTAATTCATGTTTTATAGTACAATGGGGAATATTGGACTCATTCGTATGGGATTGAACCTAGATTAATCGTTTTTACAAGTTACATATAATACAAGTTTCTACCATTGCAGCGCAAGATTGATCCATTGGCTTAATTGCAAAAAACATCCTGTAACTTTGGGTGGATTGCATTTTAGGACTTTTATTATTGAGTTTGCAAAATATGTCCTGTAAGTTTAAAAGTTTTGCAAGATTTGTCCTATAAGTTTTATACCTAAGCGCTTTGATCTAAATTTGAGTTGCGGCAAAATCATCAAAAATAATTGCATATTTTCATAATATCAATTATACCCTTATTCATACATATGGCTTATTTGACTAAGTGTTTTGCCTTAAAATGGTATCAGAGCCCAGGTTTATTAAGAACTTTTGGTTATATTTATTATTTTTATGTAATTAACAATTGGTGAGGAGAATTATCTCCGAGAATATGGATCCGGACAATTGTCCGAGATGTACTCCCTACATGACATATCGTCAAATTTTGACGATGTATGCACAAGAACACCAGGACAAGATATCATATTGGCAAAACCAATATGACGAAAAAGAACTCACAGGAGCCGACAGGGAAACCCTAAGGCAATGCGAAATGCGAGTGGCATATCATATGAGTTTCTGGACAGTGAACCAGACCTTATATATAGATCTGATGAATCGCCAAGAAGCAGTTCATGAGAATGCCCATCAGAATAATGATTCCTGATGGAGTACCTGAATGGAACGAGATACTTCCAGATACATCTAAGATCTCAGCAGATCTTAGAGTGATCCAGAAGACAATGCAGAATTATGGCAACTGCCATATTCATCTACCAACACAAGTTCATCAGATCCAGAGCCAGATGGAGACGATGGTGAAATACCAGAAGGATACTCTTGAAATCCTTCATGATATTCAGAAACGAGTCAAGAACCTGGAGGACAGACCGAGTTCTTCCGGAGGAAAGAAACGTATTGATTTCGGGACAGTACCCTATTTACACCAAAAGGGGAAATCAACTGAAGTTATACGAAAAATGACAGATGATGAAAATCTTATCGCTATCATCAAAGGAAAATCCGTCACAAAGTAAAAGTGATGAATATGGAGAAGATAAATCTTAAAGATCTACATGACCTGGCAGAATCCTTCGCGGGATTAGGTATTGTAGATTTAAAGATGAACACTGGAGATGGAATAGCTTTGGTTACCTATGATCCACTAGGTAGACCAATTCCACCACTGCCACCAGTAAATCCCAATATTGCAGAAAGCGCAGGTTCAAATCATGGAACCCAGGAAGAGAGAATGCCTCACGTTGGAGATTTCACTACTGGGTGTGAAACACTTTCAGGAACAGGAGCTCGACCACCTCTTGCAGGAACTCGACAACCTTCTAGAAGGCCAAATGTTTATCAAACGCCTTATGGAAGATCACATCTCGACCCAATACATCCATATGGGTTGATGCTAAATCTGGATATCCCAGATTTTAAAAATCGAGAAGTTCTCATTGATGAATGGGTATCAGCTATGAGGATTGCAGCAGGTACCCTTGATCTTACGAAAAATTCCTTCATTTTACTCCTTGAAATGAGTTTTGAGGGATCTGTAAGGATTGTGTGGGATATGACCGAAGCAAGTATGAAAAGCGCGGTCACAGCAGGAGAATCAGTAAAAGGAATTGTCGATGATATGGCCAAATTATTCAAAATCCATTTTATCGGCACAAGTTATTTTGAGGGATTAGAGGAAGAAAAAAGAAAAAGATATAAACAAGCCCTCTACAGCTTATTGACATGTATTTTGCATGTATTTTAGGCTTGATCTTGGCTAGAATGTGTTGATATGCATGCATTATATGAGTAAATAGGGTTATATTCCTGTTTTGTGGAAAAAGGATTACGTTTTGCTCGTTTTGTAGAAATTTATTGCTAATTATAGCATTTTTGCAACAATCCGGAGCATTGCAATCGCAATATTTGATGTAAAGTACGAAGTTTGGAGTCGAGTCGAGAAGAAGTTGGACGAACTGGGCAAAAAACGGAAGAAAAAGAGCTAACTGCCAGCTGATACGGGTGAGCACGGGCAGGGCGTGCTTCCTAGCACCGCCCGTGCTCAACCCAGATGTGAAGACCCAGTGTTCGACCAATAGCACGGGTAGCCCATGCCATATGGCGACGCCCGTGCTCTCTGCAGAAAGTTCGAAATTTCATGCGGCACCTAGCATGGGCTGGGCGTGCCAAAGGGGCACGGTCGTGCTCCTCTGCGGGAAAAACAGAGCCTGATCCGTTTCAACTAGGTTTTCGACCCAAACGAAGTACAAATAGACCCGGGGCGGCCACAAACAAGGAGACGCTGATTTTTACCCTAGAAACCAGAGAAAATAGCAGTTTTCCACCGGAAACTTCGAGAGATCGATCAAGACCACAACCACACCTTCGAGGATTGAAGATAGATCGAGAGATCGTCATCATCCCCGAGTCACTCATTTCATCGTATCGTTATTTCAGTAGTTAGATTTTGATTATGAATAATTTGTCTATGAATTGTTTATCTTCAATATCTGGCTAAACATCTTGTGATTCCCGGGTTTGGGAGTAGGTTAATAAATACTTTTATTTGATGATTAAGGATAATTGAAGTTAATGTTTTCTTTCTCTATTCAAGTACTTTGCTTTAATTCTTGTTTTATCAAAAGGCCATTGATTTAAACTTGTTTGATGTATTGATTCATAATTCTAACCGATGAGTTTCAATACTAGATCTTGAGTACTTGACACAAATAGCTTGCATGATTGAGAAGTCTGTGAATATTTGTGAGACCTTATAATCTTTTGAACTTTTGGGAGTTGGATATCTCATGTTGAGTAGAGATGCTAACATAGATATTCCAATCAACGCTTTTATATACATCTCGAGAGAGAGGGTAAATTACTTTGGTGATTGGTCTATAGAGAATAATACGTTTAACCTTGGTTTGATTAATCTGATAATAAAAGGGGGATATTAACTGAAACCATAACCCAGGAATCCATTCATCCATTCTTGATCTTTCAATCAATCTTTGCTTTGTTATTTTAGGATTAATTTCTGCTTTAGTATAAATAAAACCAATCCATCACAGTTCGATCGTCTAGATAAAAATAAGACTATTATAATCCAGTACTTAGTACATTAATTTATTAGTCCCTGTGGATTCGACCTTGCTAACCCTATTCTATAAACTGCACCGTACACTTGCGGTGAAGCTAAAAAATAAGGCGAACAAGTATTTTAGCGCGTTGCCGGGGATTAATCAAATTTTTAGTATTAATATTGCGATAAATAGAACTATTCTTAATCTAGATATTTTTTTTCTTTTCTTTTTAGTTTGTTGTTTAATTCTACTTTTACTGTGGTTGACTTGTTTTCTTTAGTTGGTTCAGGTAGTACATGTCTACATGATCACTCGCTTGAAGCAAGGAGAATTAGCACCGTTCATACCGGAGATTGAGGCTTTTGCTAGGCGGAATAGTGTGGCTACTAAACGGGCAGAAAGACAGCAAGAACAGACTATGGTAGACGTAGAAGGTAACAACGAAGGAAATAATGGGGGCGAAAACGAAGGTAACAACCGGGCCAATAGGGTCAATGTCGAGTTACGATCACGAGGTTCCAGGCTCCGACGATCAACAAAGAAGCGATTCGCGATTACTTTCGCCCAATCAATCGCAACTATGGTGGAATTGTCAATGTCCCAATAAATGCGAATAATTTTGAGCTGAAGCCAGCACTGATATCGATGGTGCATCAGAATCAGTTTGGGGGTTTCCCATCTGAAGATCCCAACTATCATCTTGCGAATTTCATACAGATTTACAACACTATCAAGATGAATGGGGTGACTGATGATGCTATACGTCTTCGCCTATTCCCTTTCTCTTTAAGGGATAAGGCTAGGAACTGGCTAGGCACCCTAACTCAGGGGAGTGTGAACAATTGGGATGAGCTGAGTCAGATGTTTTTGTTCAAATATTTCCCACCAAGCAAAACATTGCAGCTTAAAAGCGAGATCACTCAGTTCAGGCAGTTTGACTCTGAGCCTTTGTACGAGGCCTGGGAGAGATTCCGGGATTTGTTGAGGAGGTGCCCGCAGCACGAATATCCTAAAGATCAACAGCTCTGCTTCTTTTACAATGGGTTGATGGGGCAGACTAGATCGTTTGTGGATGTTGCAGCAGGGGGCGCGCTACTCGCGAGGTTTCCGAAGGATGCGTTCAACTTATTGGAGGAGATGGCCATGAATAGCTATCAGTGGCCCTCCGAGAGAACTAATGTGGAAAGGGTAGCTGAAGTGTCTGATTCGGACCCAATTAAGGAGTTGACAGCCCAGATGGCCGTACTGATGAACCAATTACGTACTTTGACAAAGGCAAATGAGGGAAACGCGGGTGCTAGTAATGGGGGAGCTCCTCTAGATCTGATAGAGGAAGCAAATTATGTGAATAACCGAAATTTCAACAATTTCCGGAACAATCAAGCTCCTACCCATTACCATCCGGGTTTAAGGAACCATGAGAACTTCTCCTACGCAAACACAAAGAATGTGATGCAACCACCATCGGGGTTTAGTGTGACAAACGGTGTCAGTAATGTTGCGGCTAAGCCAACTATGGAAGATATGTTCACCTCGTTTATGGGTGAGACGAGGAACAGATTCAATAAGGATGAGGCGAGGCTGGATAAAATTGAAAACCATGTCATGCAATTGGGGTCCCAAATGAAAAATCTGGAAACTCAAATAGGCCAAATAGCTACGATTATTGGTGGGCAGCATCAGAAAGGTCAATTTCCGAGCAACACTGAGGTTAACCCGAAGGAACAGTGTAACGCCATTCGTCTGAGGAGTGATACGGAATACAAAGGGCCGAAAATACCAGAAATTGCTAAACAGACGCAGGGGAGCACAGCACGGGAGCCCGTGCGCCCTGTAGGGGCAGCGATCGTTACGCCGGCAGACTCGAAAACCGAAGCAAATGGCGATGTTGAGGCCAATGAAGGAGTTGGGGATCATCGTGCTGAACAAAAAGGGGCTGAGAAGCTTAAATCTTTCCCTAACTCTAATCTTTCAAATTTTTCTATACCACTTCCTTTCCCTCAACGTTTTAAAAAGAAAAAGTTAGACTCCCAATTTGCTAAATTCTTAGACATCTTTAAGAAACTGCATATTAACATACCGTTTGCAGACGCATTGGAGCAGATGCCCAATTATGTGAAGTTTTTAAAAGAGGTGATGTCAAAGAAGAAAAAGTTGGCGGAGTTCGAAATAGTAAACTTGAACGAGGAGTGCAGCGCGATCATTCAAAGGAAATTACCACAAAAGCTCAAATATCCGGGGAGTTTCACTATCCCTTGTACTATTGGTGATGTTTTATTTAATCAAGCACTTTGTGATCTAGGAGCAAGTATTAATTTAATGCCCTTATCCATTTTCAGGAAACTTGGATTAGGAGAGGTGAAGCCGTCTACGGTCACCTTACAGCTAGCGGATAGATCACTCACATATCCTAAGGGGATCGTGGAGGATGTGCTCGTCAAGGTAGACAAGTTTATATTCCCTGTGGACTTTTTAGTGCTTGACATGGAGGAAGATCGAGACGTCCCTCTGATACTCGGGCGTCCATTCCTAGCCACTGCACGTGCATTGATAGATGTACAAAAAGGAGAGCTCACATTACGAGTTAATGATGAGCAAGTGTTGTTCTCCATCTATAAAGCTGGGAACCATCATGATAACAGGGAGTATTGCAAATCAATATCTGTCGTCGATTTAAGTGCTAATATTTTTAATCCGAGTCATTGTGTGTGTGCTATAGATCATGTGTAGGACATACTAAATGGTGAAAAATCAAAGCACACGATAAGGACCAGCAGCTCGGAAGCACGCGTGTACTGCCGCGCAAATGATGCAAACGAGAAGAACATGGCATTTGACCGACGGGTGACTTCTACACTAGAGGCATTCAAAGGAGGTTCGAATTTATGCGAGTTGAATTGGCAAGGAGATGAACATGAAAAAGTAACTCGCATCACTTGGCTGGAACCGTGATCGAGTAAAACAGGTGTTCACTTGGTTTTATACCATGGATTTGGGCTTCCGACATTAGAGTTTTGTGTTGTTTTTGAGTATTTTGAGTCATTTTTGTTATATCTCATAGGTTAGGCATTAATTTCTATTGTTTCGAGTCATTTGAGTGGCCAAGCCATGTTAATGGTCAATTATATTGAGTCTAGAGTCATTTTAATGAGTCGTGTGTCAAAAGAAGCAAGGATGATCAAACAACTAAAGATTGATTTGAAGAAACGTCCAAACGCGTCTGGAATTTCTAGCACTGGCAGAGTTTAGTATTTTGGTCATAACTTTCTCTACAAACTTGATATTGAGCTGATTCAAGTGGCTATGGAAAGCTAAGAGAGAGGGCTACAACTCTTATGAAGACACCCAAAGCAAATTCGGACGTTTGGATGGCGCTACATCGCGAAAAGAGGCACTGCAGCGCAACAGTGGTGCCGCAACGCCCAAAACGGGCGTTGCAGCGCCCGGGAGTGTTCTACGGGCGCTGCAGCGCCCCCTCCTTGGGGCTCCAGCGCCCGGTACAAAAAAGAGGCAGTCTGGGTTTGTGTTTTGGCGCTGCAGCGCCCATTTTTGAGTGCTGCAGCGCCCGTGGGCGGACAAAACAATGAAAGTCCGATTTTTGGATCTAAAAGGAGGGTACTATAAATAGATACATGGGAGGCTTGATCTAGGGCATGGAGGACACTTGGGGATGAAAACCAACACCACCAAAACACAAGGAAAGAGTTGGGGAAGAAGATTGAAGACATTTATCATCTAGAAATAGATAAGATTCTTCTTTAATCTCTTTAATTCCTTCTTAATTCCTTCTTTGTTGTTTCTTGTATATCATTTGAGATGCATTCTCATTTGATTATGGGTATTTGTGTTTTCATCATGAGCTAAACTTTATAATTCTAGAGGGATGATGTAATCTATGTTTGAACTTATGTTTTGATATTGTGGTTTGTCAATCTAGATTTCCCAATCTATTTGTGCTATTTGGATTTATTGCTTCTAAATTACTTGATCAATAATTTAGAGTGTTTGGTGTATTTGATTTGACACTTGAGAGAGGTAGTTGAATACATGGCCTTGAAATAGCATAACCTAGGATTTCATAGAATTGCGAGATTTGTGAATCCTTTGAAGTCATCAACGAAGATTCATAGTTTTTATTGAGATTTCAATTGGTGATTTTTATAGAGATATTGATTTCCCAATTGTGATCTAAAATCATTTGGCACTCGAGAGAGGAAATGATTATTGTAGAAATCTTGACTTATAAATTGGTAATTTGTGATTGATATATTATTGATCTGTCAAATATAGCATAGGTAATTTATACTTGGTACTTATACACGCATTCCCTGTGGATACGATAACCCTACTCATATTACTATATTAAAACTTGACACCGTAGACTTACGGTTAGAAAAATCTGTAACAACAGGCGTCAAACTATAGACGTTAAATTTAGCGCTTGTTGGGAGGCAACCCAATGGTTTTGCTGTTTTATTTCTTCCCATGTTTTCTTGGTTTGTTTTTCCCCTTTCTAAGTTAGGATTTATTTGCTTTCATAGGTTCGGATTTTTTTTCTTGTTTTCAAAAAAAAAAGTGAAAAATCGAGCTGAGGTGCGGTACCTAGCACGGGCAGCCCGTGCGCCATGCGCACGGCCCGTGCTGGTACTAGCATGTGAGAAAATTTGTTTCGGCACCCTGCACGGTCAGCCCATGCCATATGGTACGGCCCGTGCGGTGCCCAGAATTTGGGTGATGGAAGTTCGGCCCATAGCACGGGCCACCCGTGCTCCTTCGGCTGAGACAGACATAAGACACACAGAGCAGCGGAAGTTGGAGATAGTGCAGACGATGCATCAGATACAAATGTGGCATATCTCCCAGGGCCACTTTCCGCCGCCACCCCCACAGTAATCCAGGTCCTATCCACACTTTTCTTTAAAATTCTACCTTCTCTTCTATGCGCTATAATTTCATTCAAGTTTGGGGGGGAGAGGAAGTAATTTTTTTGAAGGGTGTGGCGTTTTGCATTTATGTAGTTGCATTTAGAGCATTTAGTTGCATTGCATTAGTTGTTTTTGATTATTTTAGCACGTTTATTACTTTAGCACGTTTATTGCTTTCGTAATTGTTTAGGGTGTGAGTTGACCGCTATTGTGTGTTTGTTGATCTTGGGAGCATGTGTCGAGCAGTTTATGTTATTTTGAATTGGGTGTTGAGCGTGAGTTGACCAGGTTGAGAATAATTAATATGGAGCATGTGATTATTGGGATCATGGTGAATATACTTTGAATTATGCATGAACAAACCTGTGAGCTTTTGAGCCTTTACTGATTTCATCTTATGCAGTCTTGTTTGAGATTGAGTGTGTCATTCATGTTGATTTGAATTCTAGAACTTGCTTTGGTATCTCCGTCAAGGTCACATGTTGTATGCATTCATGAAAATGATTTTAAGCCATTTTTGTTAAGCCTTTCAAGCCTTTTTGCCTACCTTATGATATTTGATTTCCCTAGTTAGCCAATTTGAGCCTATTGCTTGATTTTCTGATAACCACATTTCAAGCCTTAGAACTTAATTTGATATATTTGTTATCCTAAACTTGAGCGTATAGCATTGAGTAAATGATAGAATAAAGGATTGAATGAAGGAGTATCGAGAAGTTAGAAAATAGTTTATATGTTGGGTGATTGGGAATAAAAGAAGAAAATGAGAAAAAAGAGGATACTCACAAAAGAGTCGAAAAACAAGAAAGAAAATTTTCAAAAAAAAAAAACGAATGCAAATAAGTGAGTCGGCCAGAAGTGAAAAAAGGGCTGGAAATTATGATATAAGGCGAAGGGGAATGATGTGTATGAAAAAGAAGGGTGAAATAGAGAAAGTGATAGGATATAAGGCGATTGGAAGTACATAGTTGATTTGAATTAGAATAATGGTTTGAGAAAAACAATGTGTTTACCAATCTATACGCTTAAGCTGAGTCACTTTATCCATATTTCCCTACCTTTATCAAAGAGTCTTCATTACAACCATAAACAAAGTCATTTCTGATTCGTGAATTGCATACAAACGAGTGGCGGAGATGTGAGACGATTTGCAAGCATATGGTAATTCTGCAACATTGATATGATTTGAGCGAATACACGTCCCTTGTTATTCTAGTGAGTAGAGTATACACTTTATCCTTGAGAGGCGTGATTTGAAGTGTTTTACCATGATTTTTATAAACTTGTGCTCCGTGTTGGCTTTTTGAAACTTGGTTGGTTTGCGCTTGATGTCTATGGAGAGATGACATGGATTGTGATGCGGTGTTCTTGAGTTGCGCTTCTTTACCCCATTTGTGTTGTCTTATTTATAAAGTGTTGACCGGGACTGTCAACAGTTTAAATTTGGGGGTTTGATTGACATGTATTTTGCATGTATTTTAGGCTTGATCTTGGCTAGAATGTGTTGATATGCATGCGTTATATGAGTAAATAGGGTTATATTTCCTGTTTTATGGAAAATGATTACGCTTTGCTCGTTTTGTAGAAATTTATTGCTAATTATAACATTTTGGCAACAATCCGGAGTATTGCAATCGCAATATTTGATGTAAAGTACGAAGTTTGGAGTCGAGTCGAGAAGAAGTTGGACGAACCGGGCAAAAAATGGAAGAAAAAGAGCTAACTGCCAGCTGATACAGATGAGCACGGGTAGGGTGTGCTTCCTAGCACCGCCCGTGCTCAACCCAGATGTGAAGACCCAGTGTTCGACCTATAGCACGGGCAGCCCGTGCCATATGGGCACGCCCGTGCACTCTGCAGGAAGTTGGAAATTTCATGCGGCACCCAGCACGGGCTGGGCGTGCCAAAGGGGCACGGCCATGCTCCTCTGCAGGTAAAACAGAGCAAGATCCGTTTCAACTAGGTTTTCGACCCAAACAAAGTACAAATAGACCCGGGGCGGCCACAAACAGGGAGACGCTGATTTTTACCCTAGAAACCAGAGAAAAGAGCAGTTTTCCACCAGAAACTTCGAGAGATCGATTACGACCACAACCACACCTTCAAGGATTGAAGATAGATTGAGAGATCGTCATCATCCCCGAGTCACTCATCCCATCGTATCGTTATTTCAATTAGTTAGATTTTGATTATGAATAATTTGTCTATGAATTGTTTATCTTCAATGTCTGGCTAAACATCTTGTGATTCCCGGGTTTGGGAGTAGGTTAATAAATACTTTTATTTGATGATTAAGGATAATTGAAGTTAATGTTTTCTTTCTCTATTCAAGTACTTTGCTTTAATTCTTGTTTTATCAAAAGACCATTGATTTAAACTTGTTTGATGTATTGATTCATAATTCTAACCGATGAGTTTCAATACTAGATCTTGAGTACTTGATGCAAATAGCTTGCATGATTGAGAAGTCTGTGAATATTTGTGAGACCTTATAATCTTTTGAACTTTTGGGAGTTGGATATCTCATGTTGAGTAGAGATGCTAACATAGATATTCCAATCAACGCTTTTACATACATCTCGAGAGAGAGGGTAAATTACTTTGGTGATTGGTCTATAGAGAAGAATACATTTAACCTTGGTTTGATTAATCTGATAATAAAAGGGGGATATTAACTGAAACCATAACCCAGGAATCCATTCATCCATTCTTGATCTTTCAATCAATATTTGCTTTGTTATTTTAGGATTAATTTTTGCTTTAGTATAAATAAAACCAATCCATCACAGTTCGATTGTCTAGATAAAAATAAGAGTATTATAATCTAGTACTTAGTACATTAATTTATTAGTCCCTGTGGATTCGACCTTGCTAACCCTATTCTATAAATTGCACCGTACACTTGCGGTGAAGCTAAAAATAAGGCGAACAACAGCGTCGAGTTACATGATATTTGTCATATTGACAAATATATCAAGTTGTTCACTGAGTATCGGTGGAAGTCCAAAATTGGAGACAAAGAAGCTTCACAGCTATTCTTTGCAAACATTTCAAGTCCCTCGAGAGAAATGCTTATCAGGGAATACAAGGATGCAACGGATTTAGATACCGTGGCTAGAAGAATGTCTTTCTTGAAGCCCAAGTTATCTGAATGGTGCTACCAAGCAGCACTATACGGGAATTACAAGAGATTACGAGGAATTAATAAATCAGTTCCTCTATGTTGCGTAGCCGATGATATCCCAACAGTAGTGGGAGGTCAACCAAGGCGACATAAGAAGAAGAAGGAGAGAAGCCATCCATACCGCCGGGGAAGCAGCAACAAAAGAAAGTAGGTCTTCATGGAGACCTAGAAGGTTCTGGTCAAAACAGAAAGCCCGAAGCTACAAATCAGGGCAAAGAGCAGCACCAAACAGGAGTAGAGCCTCATCATCAGGATTCCGACCCAAACCCGACCAACAAGATTATGCAGCTAGAAAGGACAAGGGCCCAACTCACAAGACGCGTTATCCACCAAATTTTTAAAAGATTTCCCGACAAACATCACATGGGCTGAGTCACGCGGTAGAAAAAGAAAAACAGCTGGCGAGGCAATAATGAAAGATATGACGTAAGCAGTGACGTCATAGATATCAGCAAGATTTGAAGTCCGCCTTTGAAGTCCGGACTTATCTCTATAAAATGTAGGATTTGAAGGAAGCTAAGGACATCGATCATTTTCCTTAGTTTTCTTATAATAAAATCTGAGTGAAAAATTTGTATTAGTTGAGTGTTTTAATTTTTAAGTTTATGTATTTTCGAGTGCAAGCCTCGAATATGAGAGGCTAAACCGGTATTCTCCTCCCAAAAGGAGATTACTAATGTAATAAATATTTCAATAAGTTCTTAATAAAAAGGGGCTTGCTGCTTCAACATGTCTTCATAATGTTCCATTAATTCATCCCGTTTAAGAATTACTTATACGCCTGGAGTAGGAAACGAACCAAGGTTGTGCTGAACAGTTGCTGAAGGAGTTGGATAACTTGCAGATCATCTTTTTTTTTTTTGATGAAAATGTGAAAATTTCATTAAAAAATGTGAAAAAATTACAAATTAAAAGGGGCATACCCCAGTTTGGATCCAATGTTGAATGGACAAGCCCATTAACATGTGCAGATCATCTTCCCTGAGGGTGAGGTTGAACAGTGATGAGCTGTTTGTCAAACGATCTGGGGGCAGTAATTTTCCAACTGGTGGTGTTGCGAGCCATTTCACCCGGTGTTGTTTCGGTCAAAGAAGGTATGAATTTTAAGGGATTTATTAATTTTACGGAAGCATGTTGGGCTTGATATGGTCGTGATGGACTATATTTGTTTTATCAAAACCTTAGTATGAAATCGTATTTATTTAGAATTATGAAACATTTACAGAAGTATGTCCTATTGAGTTTATAGGCTGGAAACCTGACATGATTTACTTAAAACCTCTAAATAGAGACTGGATCTAAGTAGGTGTAACAACGCCACGAACGGAATAGGTGTCAGAAAATGTAAATTTTCATAATCTATGAAATTGGGGTTTATTGATAATAGCTATGGTATGAAAGGATTGAAATTGTTAATTCTCGAAAGCTATAGGATATAATTGCTACCTTTGGAAAGATACAGGACAAAAACTGCTATTTAGCCATAAGGGCAAAATTGTCCCGGGCATAAATTGCAACTTTAATAGTTAAAGGGCAAAAATGCAAAAAGGCCTAAGTTATGGGGCATATTTTGCTATTAAGCCTTGATCCATTTGCCATTTTAAATATTTGAAGTAAAACAAACTATTGAAGACATGATTTTAGCATAACAGTAAATATTTGTATTACAGATCAATATATTATTTAATGGGCGTCTAATAAATATTTAATTCATAATTTTTTATCCATATTGTGTGGCATTACAAAGAAAGCATAATGTTATACTTAACGACTTCCATAACTATTAAAAGGTTATAAAATTTATTTATTATATTTTCAGGATAACTTTTACTTTTCCTGAAATGTATATAAAAACCAAATATAATATAAGAATTAATAAATAAATAAACAAATAAAAACAGTACTTAGACCGGAAATATATAGTTTTGAGATAAGTGAGAGACATTTTATAACTTGAGATAAAACTGAAACTTGGACGACTTGAGACATAACATGTAGTTATTTTTTAGCATCAAAATAAATTTCATTTATTAGAAAATAAAATTTTAAATATATTTAATTGATTTATAGAATCAGAAAATCGCAACGAAGAGTGTTGGACAAAACATATACCAATGAAATATAATTGGTCTCGCTTCTATCAAGAATCATCGGGGAATGACTCATTTGGACCTTATGAACAAAAGTCACGTATGGAGACAAACTTATTTAATTGAAAGAAAAGCAACCTATGGAGATAAATTTATTCATAAAAAAGATTAAAAACATGGAAAATCACTTCCTTCATCCACCATGAAAGGGAAGATTGAGGAACAAGATGAAGAAGGAGAAAACTGTTTTGTAAACTTGTGCATGGTATAATTGGGAGTTAGGAGGGAAATAAGAGGAAAAAACCTATTGGAACACTGATCATACTTCTAATTACAAACTAAATTTTATATCTTCTATTTTATATTTAAATAAATTATTTTACACTTATTGATGTGGCCCGATATGTCTAGAGTCGCCTGTATGTATTGAACGGATGGCGCCAAATTATGCATTACGAGGTGACTAGCATCAACCAAAAGATGTTAACTGGCCTACGATTTTATCCTAAAAATTAGGCTTTTGGAAAGAAGGGTTTACCCTTGTTAATACTCTCTCCTATTTACGATAAGTGTCCTTTTGGCACATGAAAAAATCTTTAAAAAGAATGTCTTTCCCATATTTTTAAGGCTAGTGAGAAATATATTTTCCCAAATTACTCTTAAATTTATTGTTTTCCAACTAACACTAATGCATAAATTTGTTTGTTCCAAAATAGCATTTATGATTAATTAAGAGTATATTTGGTATTTAACATAATCCTTAATATATGTGTTTTTTTTTCTAAAAAGACACTTATTTTAAATAGGGGGAGTATAATTCATCCTCTGGTTTAATGAAGGTGGGATGTGTGCCGTCTATTATCATAATTCAATTATTTTTCCATAAGAGAGGATTTTGCGGTTCATAAAATAAAGGGATAATTACAAAATTACCCTTGAACTTTGGATTAATTACAAAAAACCCACAAATCTTTAAAATTACAAAATACCCATGAATTTGATTTTCGTTATAAACTTTATCCATTCATAACAAAAAAACATTTAGAATACTCTCATCACATTTGTAAAAATATTGCAATTACTCACTTACATTTTTAACACATAATCAAATACTAAGAGTTTTTCTTGTAATTTTTAAAAATCTCAGGATTTTTTTGTAATTAACACCAAACTTCAAAGGTAAATTTTGTAATTATCCCTAAAATAAAAACATTCAAGATACATGATATCATGAGGATTGCGGCGTTCGCCGTCGAAATGTGCAACGAAAATAGGCTTTCCGGTAAAGGGATTGTTAAAGCATGCGTCACTCAATTAATTAGTTGTGTGGTGTGGTTAGTGGGATAATGATTGTAGTTAGTAATAATTGGAGCCGTGCTCCCATGCTTGGATAAATGATGAGATCCACCATTATTAGCTGGAAAGTTGGACAAATTTCTTCTCTCCGTATCTCTTTCAGTCTTTTCCTTCCCCACTCAATATCCTCCTCGATGCTTACGCCGGCGAATATTTCCTCCGCCGTCTCGGGTGGCGCTAAAGTGTTTATTCTTATCAAAGTTAATTGAGTTGAGGAATCTATTCACTTTTTGAGTATGGGTTATTTACATATTATATATATCAACTGGTCTCTTGTGAGACCGTCTCACGGATATATTATATATATCAACTGGTCTCTTGTGAGACCGTCTCACGGATCTAGATCCGTGAGACGAAACTCCACACCTTGCAATCCGACCCACTGCTCCAGACCCACACCCAAAAACCCGCCGCTGACCTCTCTCAGCCCAACTAAGACCGTTGACTCTGCCCAGCCCACTCACAACTCCCCTGCGCGTTGCCCAAAAAACACAGAAAAATACGCTCCTCCCAAAAACCATGAAGCTGGACGATAGAAACTCGCAGCTGCAAGATATTATCCATCTCCGGCGCTTAACCACGAAGGCACACCATCTCCGGCGCTGAACAATGCAAAATAGCGATGCTCGTGACAATGAAGGTAATATAATCTATTCATACAACAATACTATTTCGCGATTTTGAATGTTAAATACAATCTTGCTGCGTTTTAAAATGTAATTTTTTGTATTTTGTAGATGAATTTTTTGTTTTAGATACTAGTGGTGTACCAAATGTTGATAAATCAAACGAAGGTAATGTGGTGCATATTTCATAATATAGTTTAAAGGTATTAATTTTACAGTGAAAAGTATTACTTTTCCACTACAAAGTATTACTTTCTCTGGGAAAAGTATCACGTTTTCTGTTAAAAGTATCAATTTCAAAACATATAGTTTTACAGTCTCTTATGTGTATCTCTTTGGTTTTTGTAGATGAACTTCTTATTTTACCTACCAGTACTGTACCACAAGCTAATAGATCAAAGGAAGATAATCTGTAGCATATTTGACACTTAAGTTTTAAAAGTATTAGTTTTACTGAAAAAAGTATTGCTTTTTGTATAAAAAGTATCATATTTCTGACATAAGTTATCACATTTTAGGTGCAACAATTGTTATTGATTCTACTGATGAAACTGATGAAATTGCTAATTTTAAAGATGCAAGTGACATATTTCCCATTGAAGATGAAGGTAATAGTTACTTATTGTTTGTTATGTTGAATATTAAGTACAAAAATGATTTTATAAAAAATTATGCAGAAAACAATAGTGGTAGATTTGATGTGAGTGGTTCTCTTTTCCATTTACACGAGGAACAATCAAAGAAATGCATAAGTTGTATTGTGATCATGCTCGTGTTGTTGGGTTCAGTGTACGAAAATGAACTACTAGAAAATCTATAGGTATTGCTTACCACATAAAAGTATCACTTTGTACATAATAAGTATCACTTTTAACCGTAAAAATATCATAACATTTCTTCTCCAGTTTTTTATATTTTTCAGCAAGAGTATTGATTTGCACATAAGAAGTACCACTTTTATCAATAGAAGTATTACGTTTCCTGTAAAAAGTATCAGTACATGTGTTTTATTTGCATTTCAGATGAAGTGGGTGTTGTCATTGAGAAATATTTTGTATGTTCTGCTTCTGGATTTAAGGACACCGCTAGCACAACAACAAAAAAGACTAATATTACGCGCATAGGATGCAAAGCTTCATTACGGGTAAAATTAAATGGGGACGGACTTTATGAAGTTCTATAACATGTTACAGACCACAATCATCCACTAACTAGAAAGGAATGGTGTCATCTACATCATTCAGAAAGAGTCATTACGAGTGAAAAAAGCAAAGCTATTGAAGATGTGATATCTTGCGGAATGAGAGCTACTCAGTCTTACAGATATATGGTTCATGATGCAGGAGGAGAAGAATCCATTGGCTATACTTTGAAAGATCATCTGAATTTTGTTAATCGTTTGAAAATGGAAGCAATAGAAGGTGGTGATGCACAAACTTTGATTGACATATTATATCAACAAGATACAGAAGAAGACTTCTTTTATAGAGTGAAGTTGGATGATATGGGAAGATTAAGTAATGTATTTTGGAGGGATTCCCTGATGAAAGAAGACTACAAGATATACAGTGATGTTATGGTATTTGACACAACATATCGCACGAAGAAGTATAACTTGATTTGTGCTCCTTTTGTTGGGGTCAACAATCATTGGAAAAATGTGATGTTCGGTTTTGCTTTCTTATTCAATGAAAAGGCTGACTCATTTGAATGGATTTTCCATGTTTTTATGAAATCAATGGGTGGGAAATATCTTATAACTTTGTTCATGATCAAGACCAAGCGATTAGCAATGCTATTGAAAAGGTGTGATGTACAGAAAGCAGAAAATAGATACTTTTAGTAACAAAAATGATACTTTACTTCATAAAACATATACTTTTCCTCAGAAAACAGAGGGTTTGTTTTTAAATTCTAATTTTTCCTTACTTTTATGTAGGTTTTCCCTCAAACAAGGCATAGACTATGCTCTTGTGGTACCTTCACCAAAATGTTATAAGTCGATTTGGACGGTCGAAACACAATAATTCTTTCAAGGAAATGTTCAACAAATGTTTGACTTGTTGCATTGATGAAAATGACTTTGAAAGTTGCTGGAAATCAATGATATTGCAAGATGACTCTTGGTTTAAATGTATGTATGATTTGAAAATGGTGTATCGCACTAAGCAAAGATTTCTTTTCTGCGGGAATATTATCTTCACAAAGAAGTGAGAGTACGAAGAACGCAATAGGATTCAACGCCAAGAAAACGACGACTTTAACTGAATTTTATGATATTTTCCAAAGGGCGATAAAGCATTGGAGAAACACTGAGAAATAAAATGAATTCCAATGCTCAAGATCAATTCCAGAAATCTATGCTACCATTGACCAGACTGTTTAAGCATGCTGTAGAGGTATATACACTAACAATTTGTAAGGATTTTGAGGCTGAGTTCATTAAAAGTATATCTACCAACTGCACCACTGTTGAGGTTGAAGAGAACTTAATGGTTTATGATATTTTATCAAATGATGATAATTGTTGTCATCGTGTGGTGTATGATTGTTTGCATACCCCATTAATTGTTCTTGTAAAAAGTACGAAGAGTGTGGTTACTTTGTTCTCATAGATTAAGAGTGCTACATATGCATTCTGTTATCCAAAATTCCAGACTGTTACATCGCCAAAAGATGGACAAAGTTTGCAAAAACTGAATTGTGGGAAAAGTTCAGTTCGAGGATTGAAAGTTCAGATAAGCCTAATGATTGTGTTCCTTGGAGATATGAAATGACACGCGAATATTTTAATCTTGTTCTGAAATGTCAACACACTGAGAATGCAAGAGCCATTTTAGAAGATGGCTACAATAGGGATTTTATGGTTGTTGATGCGTTGATAGATATACCAGATTCAACAGAGCGCAATGATCTTCAAGTTCTTCTACAAGCATTTTGGATCCAGCATGATCAGTTACAAAGGGGAGAAAACAAGGATAAAAGGGCATTTCCAAAAAAACAAGAAGAAGAGAAGCGGTGAAACGTTAGACACACATCCATCAAAGGAGTTTGGTTCAAAAACTCCTAATCCTAGATTGTTTTAGTATTCGACTGAATACTTTTGTATCAAACTGATACTATTGTTTTGTAGTTTTTTAAATTAATACTTTCGCCATATTTATTTGATGCTTTGTTAGTAAGAAAGGTAATACTTTATGCACAAAAATGGATACTTTGTTGGTGAAAAGTGATACTTTGTTGGTGAAAAGTGATACTTTATGCACATAAAACAGTGAAAATTTAAACATATACTTTTTTGGTAAAATGTGATACTTTGTTATTAAAAATCGATACTTTATTCATAACAAGTGATACTTTAAACATATTTTTTGTTGTGTAAGGAAAAATATGATTGAATCAATCATACATGAGATTTATTTATAATGAGCTCAAAGTAATCAAACATATCAATCGTGCGATGCAAGCATTGGAGTATTGGCAACATATCGATAGTTGGAACGATGAAATTACACTTAGTAAAGCAAGAAAGATACAATTTTAATTGTGACAAAATATAACCATTCGAGTTATACTTTGTTGGCAAATATAGATACTTTATGCACATAAACTGATACTTTTAAATCAAAAAATGATACTTTTCAATACATATAACAGAAACTATACATCATTTCCATTCAAATACTAATACCCATTACAGAAAAAAATATACTTTCTTAGTAAAAAGTCATACTTTAAGTACGAAAGTGATACTTTAAACACGAAAACATAAAGCATGTTTTTCCCCATACAGAATTGTACCCCAACAAGCATAAAACCTCAAAAACATCCAAGAAACAACAAACTAACTTAAAATTATCAGTACTAATAACATCCAAAAAGTACTAATAACACATCCCATTACCCTATCAATCATCAGTACTAATAACATCCAAGAAACAACAACCTAACTTAAAATCATCAGTACTAATAAGATCCAAAAAGTACTAATAGAACCTCAAAAACATCCAAGAAAACATAAAAACATCCAATTACCCTATCAATCATCTGTACTAATAAACATCCAAAAAGTATCTTTTACACTTAAATATCAGTTCTACATAGCAAATCAAAACATTCTTTTGTTCCTTTTCTCCTTCATAACTCTGAACAGCAGAACATCTTTCTCAGTTTGAACCCTCATCTCATTTAAACGATGCAACACAATCTTTGAACAATACGACGCCCTCAACTTACGTCGTTCTTCTGGCTACAATCACAAAGGGAAAAAATTAGTATACACAGGATTTTTATGACATTAAAACTTCAAACATAAACAAAACGATTCTTACCAGTCACAAATTTGGCTCAGTGTAAACACTTCCCCTGAAGTTTTCCAAGTGATGCATTAGAAAAACACCACAATCGATGTTTTTCAAATTGCTCTGCCATGGAAAAGGGACATTTTCAAACATATATCCCTCAACCTTTTCAGCTTTGGGGTGCTGCTGCTCCTTCAGGAAAACTGACATTTCTCTTTGCTAAAAAATATGCTATATGAAATTTAAAACACTACTTATATTTTTAAAAAATAAAAAAATGATACAAGGAGATATTGTTATTTACCACCAATTTTGCCAGATCCACATAATCAATAGCAACATCTTCATGGTGCACCATATTGTCAAGATATTGCACCGTTCGATCCGCAAAATTAATGACAGTGCTGAAGTAGTGCTGCACATAACATACTGGTACAAAAATCTGCATTTCCAACAAATAGATACTTAACGCTTCGTATTAAAATGTAAATATCAAAAAGCAAACAAAAAATCAATCTTACCAAATCTACAGTTGATGGCTCAAAAGCTACTCTAGAAAACCTTAGGCAAGTGCACATATCATTTTGTAGTATAGATTATTGAGTACCGAGTGTCATTCCCACGAGGATTGTAAGTACTAATAATTACCGTCTTTTTGTTATCTAATCTAGCAATTTTCAGAGTTTTGTTTGTTAAAATGGAAAATGAAAAATAGAGAATTTAAAATAATTGCAACTTACAATAAATCAAATAAAAGTAGATTGTAGAATGAGAAATCAAGAGATAGAAATGTGTTGAATGTAAATCCCTCTAGAATGTTTTTGTGATTCAACCAGATAAAAATACAACCATAAGCCCTTAAGCAAAAACCAACCTCTTTTAATAAAATCTCATGTTATGTGGACCATAGAAATTCCCGATTTAAGTTAAACCCTTTTTCAAGGCGAAAAACTCCTAATCTCAAGTTGATTAACTGAAATTTCTTTCTAGTTAAAACCCCCAAAATTGCATTATAACGATTTATGAATTCCCATATTAGGTTTGACCCTAATTCAGAAGATTTATGTCGTCCTATATCTAGGATTGCATGCAACTCTTTTCACTTATATAGGTTCTTTCCCACCATAAATCTCTCGATTACCCGATGAGGAATAGATATCAAATTAATATACCGGAAATATCAACTTGAATGAAGTAAACATGATATAAGTGAATCACACAAGACATGAGAATTTTATTAAAAACATACAAACCTTAATCACAAATCCATTCTAGAGTTCATTACATTCAAACACTAGTAGTTTAGCTACTCATGATTTTGACAAAAGAATAAATTACACAAGAAGATTTAAGTGTTGTAGATATGGTGTACTTATCTTTCTCAAAATCTCAATGACTTCTTCCTTGATAGATGATGTTGATCCAAGCCTTCTTCTCCAATGTTGCTACAAGCTTACTCCTCCAAGACCTCTTGATCCCAATTCCACTCAAAATGTTGGACACAATGAATATTTTCTAAGTGTCTATGATGAATACACAATGAATCTCTATATGAATGAATATTACATGAATGAATTTCCCAACTCAAACTCTTGGCTTTTATAGGCACCATCTTTGTGAAAGACCATATTAACAAATGCTCCATTTCCATGCTTATTAGTTGAATCATTGTGTGCACATTCATGGTTGAGTTGGTTGAATCATTGTATTCACATGACAATACTCCACTTCCATTGGTTGAGTTGGTTGAATCATTGTGTCCACATGACAATTGAGGAGATAATGGAGTTTTGGTGCAGCAAGATGAGGTGTGAAAGTTGCTCAAAGGTTGTCAAAAAGCAAAAGTCTCCATTATTTCCGCCAAAAGAAGAAAAGATTTTGAGTTGGAGAGAAAACACAGCCGTGCCTAAAAAGCACGGTCTGGCCGTGTTCGTCAAATTTGATGAACACGGCCGTGTTTATAAACACGGCCTGGCCGTGTTTTCTTCGCAAAAATGGGATTTTCTGGCAGGGTGTGCTTTTAAACACGGTTTGGGCGTATTTTGATGATTTACGTGTGAAACACGGCCGTGCTTTGTAAGCACGGCCTGGGTGTGTTTTTCTGTTTTTCTTGTTTTTCTTTCTTTTGAAGCATGACCATGTTTCCCAACACACTAGGGGTGTGTTCTGCACGAGATTGAGTCTTCTTGCCTTCTTTTAGACTTTGTTTTTGTTCGTATTTTCATACGAAATCATACGAATTTGCTTCAAGTCTTTACCTTCTTGAATTTATTGATTAATGAACTAAAAAGTTAAAGAAAATATCTAAAAAGGTTTATAAAAATGTGAACAAAAATGCACTTATCAAACCGCCTCCAACTTGGAAATTTTGCTTGTCCTCAAGCAATTTTTAAAACAAAGAGTGGGGTTGAAAACAAAAATGAGGTATCTATTTTCACAATTTTGACATGTTTGAAGTAAATCGCTAACCTTTTTATTCCCAATTGAGCCAATCGATTCGTTTTTCCAAGTCAACCAATTTGTTAAAAAGAGGGCGAATTCAGTAATTGGAATCGTTTAATCATCACAGTTTTCATATCACAGGAATTGTTAATCATTCGCTTAGACCAAATACAAGAATGTAATGATAAAAGGAGATGTCCAAAACTCGGGTTTTTATTGTTTTTTTTATTTATGCATATAATTATAAATTAGGACATTTTTGAGGTAAACTTCCACTAGGTTTAAATTTTGAATGCTTTCCAAAAACTCCTAGGGTGGTGTCCCATACTCATATTTGTGCTGCCGTTTTACGTAAAAGACAAACATGGGGCTCATGAATGCTCCTAGTTACTAAGCAGCAATAAACAGAGGAGTATAACCTCGATTTGTCCTTTTTTTATAAATATATATATATATATATATATATATATATATATTTTTTTTTCGATTATCGGTTTTTTTTTAAACCCGAATAATGATTTCTCCAACGATCATGACACAAAGTATCTAATTTTAAGCAAAGTCCAAACTATTTTCATGACATTAAACTCTTTTGGCCAAATTCATCCTTTTACTAGAGTCACACGGTTTTAAAACATTTTGGCGATTTGAGTTCAAAAAGATGACTTTTTCGGGAGAAAAAATGGTTAAAACAAATTCACAAACAACTTATCGAATTGTATAAAATATATCTCATGTTTGTTTGCAAGAGATTTAAAAGTGCATAAAAAAAATAAAACATCCACACAAAAATAATTAAAAACGCAATTCCACACAAAACTAAAAAAACAGTAAAAATTATCCAAATATGCTGATAAATCTCACCACCTCCAACTTCAAGGGTCACATTGTCCCCAATGTGAAGAAGGAGATGTGATACAGTTCAGATTAAAAAGCGTAAAAAAAAAATGAAACAAGAAAAATACGACCTTCATTGTGGTGGTGGTGGGAAATGTCCTTGCGAAATATGTCATTGTTGGATACGATCCATCATGGCAAAATAGGACTGTTGTTGGTCGTATTGTTGTTGCTGTTGTTGAAGATTCATGACGCATTATTGTTGTTTTTCTTCAATTCGAGCGTAATGCTGCGTCATCATTTCCCCGTGGCGATCCAATATAGCTCGCTGCTCCATTTGCTCCAAGAGAATGGCGTGGAGAAGAGATCTAGTATCATCCATGGGGGTTGGTGGTTGCCTTGGTGGTTGAGACACCGAGGGAGCATCAATATCTGGTTCCTCACTTTGATAGGCATCTGTGTCGGAGGCCGGCGGTGCGGGTAATCGGAATGCATTCGGGTTATCACCTTGCGGGTACATCATCTTCCAATTGTCCGGATCCCGAACCGAAGTGCGAGAAGGGTCCGGCAATGGATGCGTGTAGTCTGTATTCTTGAACCTTAAAGCATAACCCATACCGCTCCGTTGAATCATTCCCATAGCAATGCAAGATTCAAAGTCGATCCGGGCGGTCCCCGGGCTTGCTCGAGTCCTGCGAGGTTATAACCATAATGGGTGGCGATAGGAGTAATAAGGCCACCAATGACGATTTTACCTCAGTTTTTCCTGCTCACTTTGAGAAAATGTTTTGCGAGATAAGAACCCGTGTCAGCCAAAGAAGAATTCACCATTGACCATAGAAAATAGAGCTCATCAAGTCGGACGACTCCTTCGCTTTCGCCCCGGCCAAATAGTGTACTTGAGAGCACCCGATGGATATAACGGAAGCAAGGATTGACAATGCATGAGGATTTTGATGAGGAAGGATTATATTCCAGCTCATGCGTAATAACTTGCCAAAATTGTCGATCACGGAACCCCAATGGCTTTATACGCAACCCATTTGTGGGTAAATCATAGATATAATTAAATTCTACCAGTGTGAGTTGGTGATCATTGTTGAAGAGCCGAAATGTGATACGCCCTTCTTCAACGTGTCGGCCGATGTGATCTCGGCATCAGGAACTCGTAAATTCTAATGTGAGACGGATGTAGGTGGGTGTGGCTAGATTCATGAAATAGCCCCACCCAAGTCGATTGAACATCCAATCCACATCCGTCGCGCCCCGAGCCCATCGAATGTAGGGTTATCTGAGAATCGTGTGTTAATGATGTGACGTTGGGCTAGACGATGGTATTGAGCTTCATGATCATTATCTCGGAAAGATATACCAAACGGGTTGGTAGGGACTGGTGGGTCAGTACGAGTGGCTCGACGACCGCCGTGTGTGGGGGCCGCGGAGGATGAAGCATCACCGGTACGTCCGCGTTTCGACCTGGGATTCCTATGTCAACGTAAACTTATAACAACGTGAAAAACCATTCTAAGAGACATAGACAATATCCCAAGCATGAAAAGGCATCAATTTATTCAAAATTCCACCCTATCAACACCTTTATTCAACAAGAATCTATCTTCACAAGCTATACACCCCATTTGCAACAATGATTCAACAACATCCCTTTTTCAACAACATTTCAATAGTAGCAATTCAACAAAAACAAAGATATCTCAACAACAATTTAGGAATATTAATCATATGAATCCAAGTCTAACTCTTCAAATTTAGTTCATGAATATCAAGAACAAATGACCAATTCCTCAATTTAGCAAGATAAAAACATCACAAGAATAATTTCCCACCATTACCACAAGAACCAAGAAATTACCACAAACAAACTCAATTAAACTCACAAAAATTCACAAGAAATATGTCATAAAAAGAAATTCATGATTTTACCATTAACAACAAATATCCAAATTTTAATTTCCCTACCATTCAATTTATAGGGCATGAAAAATTGGCAATACAAATTCATGAATTTGCTAATTACAACATAGGGCAATCTTTACTACAACACACAAAAGAATAAAAATACTAAATTAAACAAGTCAAAATTCGAAATTGAAAGAAAAAGAAAAGAAAAGAAAACAACACATACCTTGAAGACATAGTAGAGGGGAAGAAGTGAAGCCTTGTGGTGTGAAAGTGTGTGGTGTGGTGTGGTTTTTTGAGAGAGAAGAAAGAAGAGAATTGGGAATATGGGAGAAGGGTTAGAGAGAAAGGGGGAATTTGGGGAAGAAGAAAGGGTTTTGGGGAAGAAAATATGAAGAAAAACGGCCCCCCTGTTTTTAGACTTACCGAACACGGCCGTGTTCGGTACGTCTTTCAGTTTTTTTTTCGATTTAAAACACGGGCGTGTTAATTAACACGCCCAGGCCGTGTTCTGTACTAGTTTTCACTCCAATTTTTTTTTATATCGAATAAAACCACGGGTGTGTTTTTAAACACGCCCCGACCGTGTTTCGTACGTGTTTTCCATCCCAATTTTTTTTTACGAAATAAAACACGGGCGTGTTTAAAAACACGCACAGGCCGTGTTTTGTACGTGAATTGTCAACATGGCCTGAATTGAAGAACACGGCCAAGGTTTGTTCGTCAATTGATTAACGAACACGGCCGTGGTGTAAAAACACGGCCAGACCGTGTTTCTTTTCTTTCTTTTTTTTTTCACAAAATGTCGGGTTGCCTCCCGGATAGCGCTTCATTAACGTCGTATAGCTGGACCATTTTATCTCTACTCCTGTGATGTATTTTGGGGGTCGTTAAGACGGATAGAATCTCGATAACTATCATCGATGGTTCCCCCAAAATAAAGCTTCAGACGATGTCCGTTTACCTTGAATGTTCCTATTTCCTTGTGCGTGATTTCAATAGTCCCATAAGGGAACACTCGAGTAACAGTGAATGGGCCGGACCACCGGGATTTTAACTTACTTGGGAATAGTCAGAGTCGGGAATTGAAGAGTAACACTTGATCACCAGGTTAAAATTCTCTTGTTTGCTTAATGCGTTTGTCATGCCATTGTTTTGTTCGCTCTTTGTAAATTTTCGAGTTCTCGTATGCCGAATTTCGCCATTCTTCGAGTTCGTTAATCTGCAATAAATGGTTATCTCCTGCACTTGACAAATCATAATTAAGCATTTTAATAGCCCAAAAGGCCTTGTGTTCAAGTTCAACCGGTAAATGACACGCCTTACCATAAACGAGTTGGTATGGAGTAGTCCCTATTGGCGTTTTGAAAGTCGTTCTATAAGCCCAAAGGGCATCGTCGAGTTTGAGGGACCAATCCTTGCGAGAGTGTCCAACCGTTTTTTCCAAAATTCTTTTTAATTCGCGGTTGGACACTTCGACTTGACCACTAGTTTGAGGGTGATAGGCGGTGGCGACTCGGTGTGTGACACCATAACGTTTTAACACTTTGTCAAATTGACTATTACAAAAGTGAGTGCCTCTATCACTAATGATGGCTCGTGGAGTACCAAATCGGGTAAAAAGTTTTTTTAGAAAATGCACCACTACTCGAGCATCATTTTTAGGCAAGGCTTGAGCATCTACCCATTTAGACACGTAGTCAACGGCTACCAAAATGTATTTATTGCCAAAAGATGCAGGAAATGGTCCCATAAAATCCATACCCCAAACATCAAAAATTCGCAAACAAGAATACCATTTTGGGGCATTTCATTTTTTCGAGAAATATTTCCTGCTCGTTGACAATTATCACAAGTTTCAACATACCGTTTTGCGTCTTGGAAAAGTGTAGGCCAATAGAAACTCGACTCAAGGACCTTTTGTGCCGTGGTATTCGCTTGATAGTGCCCACCGGTGGGTCCTTTGTGACAATGATTCAAAATGGAGATCGTTTCAGGAAGTGTGACACATCTTCGTATGATTTGATCCGCACAAATTCGGAAGAGGTGGGGATCATCCCAAATATAGTATTTGAGGTCCGAAAAGAATTTCTTCTTTTGTTGATGGGTCAGCCCTTTCGGTAGAACTTTTCCTGCAAGATAATTAGCAAAATTTGCAAACCAAGGATTATCAATTGAAATTGAGTTCAAGGCAAAGTGTTGCTCATCCGGGAAAGAATCGTTGATATGTCATTTTTGTTGCTTGTCGGTGTCGGAGTGCTCTAGCCTTGACAGGTGATCGGCGGCAAGATTTTTGGCACCCCATTTATCTTTGATCTCCACATCGAATTCTTGGAGTAAGAGTACCCATCGAATTAGTCGTGGTTTTGCATCATTTTTGTCAAGCAAATAACGTAAGGCAGAGTGATCCGTATAGACAATGACTTTTGATAGGATCAAATATGAACGAAATTTGTCAAAGGCGAAAACTACTGCAAGTAACTCTTTTTCTGTAGTTGTATAATTGGACTGAGCCGGATTCAGAGTTTTACTTGCATAGTAAATTGGTCGGAAATGCTTATCTTTTCATTGCCCAAGCACCGCACCTACCGCATAATCGCTGGCATCACACATGAGTTCGAATGGTTGAGACCAATCCGGAGCTACCATGATGGGAGAAGTGGTGAGTTTTTCTTTCAAAGTATTGAATGCTTGAAGGCATTCATCATTGATATGAAAGACCGCATCCTTCTCCAAGAGGCGAGTGAGTGGCCGGGCAATTTTTGAAAAATCTTTGATGAATCGCCTATAGAACCCGGCGTGCCCCAAAAAGCTTCGGATTGCCTTCACCGTGGTGGGTGGAGGCAATTTGGAAATTGTCTCAACCTTCGCGTTGTCAACTTCAATGCCTCTGCAAGAAATTTTATGTCCCAAAACAATACCTTCTTGTACCATGAAATGACATTTTTCCCAATTAAGAACCAGGTTAGTCTCTTCGCAACGAATGAGGACTTTTTTAAGATTTGCAAGACAAAGATCAAAGGAGTCCCCAAAAACCGAGAAGTCATCCATGAAGACTCAGCGCCTACGATAATCTGAGGGGGTGAATAGATTATCTCCATCTTTTCGTTTTCGCCCTCTTTTTCAAATCGAATACTCAAACACAAAAATAAGGTGCGGAATGTAAACAACACACGCCGATTTAAAGAGGTTCAACCCACCTAGGGCCTAATCCTCTACCACCCCAAGATATCCTGATGGATTTCGAAAAGAAAAGAATTTTATTAATTACCAAAATTAATACAAATTCAACTTACAACACCTTGAAGAGCACCACACTCTTCTTCAACACCACCTTTAGAGATTACCACAATCTCCTTTTGAAGATTACCACAATCTTCCTTCAACGGCACCTTGTGAAGATTACACAATCTTCACCCTTGAAGAGCACCACACTCTTCAACACCTCAACAAGAAGATTACCACAATCTTCTCACACCTAACACCTAGTTCACCCAAGTGTGTTCTTACCAAAGAACACTCACAAGGATATCTTGTGTTTGAATGACGACCACAAATTCAAGATTACAACTCGATAATTGATAATACAATAGAGTGCAAGTGTAATCAAGAATAGCCTAGACCTCAAAGATGTGAAAGTGATAAGCTAGGCAATTTTACAACAAGAATAATGACTATGAAAGACCAAGTGTTTGCTTGAAGTGTATCTTGTTGTGTTGTATCTCAATTGTTGTTTTGGTTGCTTCAAAACTTCCTCTATTTATAGGAGATGATTGATCAAGCATAGGCTCCTCTTGGGGATTGAAAATCTACAAAAAATACAATTAAAATCAAGAATATAGTTGTTAAAATCAATCCCACAATTTAAGGAAATGTGTCTCATCAAACGGTCATATTTTTTTTGTCAATACATAGATAATACAGAGAGATAAGAGTTAAAGAGAACACTTTGAAAAATACAACAGTATTTTCGGCCGACGTAAAGGTTGGACCGGGTCGACCCACTGTTTCAACCGGTCCCTCTTGTTTCAAAAATGCAAGGTTTTGTTCTGCTTTCAAAACGAAACTTGGTGGACGGCCCACTGGCGGCACGGCCGACCGATCGGCCGACGCCTGACGACCGGTCCGACCTGCTTGTTTTTCTTTCCGTCTCATTTCCTGTTTCTAAAAACATCTTCGGTATGGGTTGCCCTATAAATGACGATGTCGACCACGAACAAAATATTGTCCAATTTGTGTCGAAAATAAAACTCAAGAAATACTCCTAAAATTTAGTAAAAACATTTTAAACCGATCGGAAGTATTAGGACAACATTTAGAAACATCGTTTGAGAGTGAAAACCCAATAACGTAAAATCATTAAAAGCGTTGTCCAATATAGACGAAAATAAACTTTGAGAAAATACTCCTTTATTAAAAACATTTTAAATCATTTAGGAGTATTTGGACAACCTTTAAAAAACATTGTTTTGGTGATAAAATAAAATCATCAAAATTAAGATAAAAACATGTATCAAACAATCTCCCCCTTTTGATGATTACAAACCAAAACAATTTTTACACAAACTAAGAGAGCAATTTTAGAAATGATTTTCCGGTAAAAACATTTGACCGTTTGGAAGCAACCAAAATTTCCAAAAATATTAAAGCAACCAAGTAGGGAGTAAATATTTTCAATAATAAGCACAAGCTCCCCCTATCCACAAGCACATCAAGAATAATGTAAGAGCAAAAAACCATAAGCTAAAAGCTTTAGCTTTTACAATTTGTTCAAGAGCTTATAAGCTCCCCGTCACAAAACAACATTAAACAATAATATAAGTCCATCAAGCAACAATTGGACTAAAAATAAATCACAACTTATGGCTTTTATGAGCCATAGCTTATAGCTTTTATGACAAGCTTTTATTAGCTTCTTTGAGCTAATGAGCCAATATCCTGTTTTTCTCCCCCTTTGGAATCATCAAAAAGAATGTTAGGATGGTGAACACATCATAGAAGTATATCAAAGTGCGCTAAAGAAATGGTTTATCAACCATTGAACAATGTAGGCTTAAAAACCAAGGAAAATGGGAGAAATGTATCATGATGAGTTCATACGCTCGTTTTGTTTCCCAAAACATGATCTCTAAAAATGTATAAGACTTTTGAAATCGAGAGAATCATGTATGTGATGAATTTTTCATTGAAACGTTTTATCGAACACTTGGCGGGCGTCAAAAATTTAGAAAGATATATATAACCCTTGTAAATGAAATCAAGCCAAGTTTTTCATCACCAAAATTCAATTTAACAAATATCATTCATCAACAATCAATAAGCTCATCCCAAACATATATGAATTACATCAAGAAAAATACATATAAGCCACAAACTCATGGTTCTACCCAATTGAGCTAAAGAAAATGAAATTCTTACCATTCAATCGGAAAAGACGAGCAATGATGATGATAGTCGAGCTAGATAATCCCCAAAATATATAATTCATGCATCAAAACTCATTTGAAGTAAATTGTGTGTGAAATTTGCAAAGGGACGAAAAATGGCCAAAATGTGTCAAAGTGACGAATGTCAAGACAACCAATTTAATCCAAATTTTAGCCTAGGGCGACCACTCGAGGTTGAGGGAGACCGGTCGAGGTGAGGGCGACCGGTTGCCCTCAACCCTTTCACCCCACTGTATGTCTCGGTTTTCCAAAATCCGAATTTTCAACCAAAAATCCAATTTTTCGCAAGTTTTAAAAACGTGCAAAATGCAAACATAGACCTCATTCAATATACATTATGTCATGATCAAGCTCAAAATGAGGTAAAATACTCAACGATCAAAAAGTCCGAGTTATCCTTGAGACTTTTTAAACACATCTCAAGTTTTTGTTAAAAATCACAATCCCTTAAAAATACGTCGAATCTCAATATGTTTAGTTCGATTATGACGAACCAAATTTTTAATACGAATACCGTATATTAGATACCGAACTTGTTATCCCGAAAAAAATAAGAACGTTTTAAAGCTTTGGATACAACAAGTCATAAGAAGAAGTCCTTTCAAATATTTGAAAATTTCTTTTAATGCACTTTAATGAGATTCGTTGGGATAGTTTTTTTTTTTTTTTTAAGTCGAGCATATAGACATAAGGCATATGGAATGTCGATCTATAGGAATAATACAAGAAAACATACCTCGAATTTGTTTGTCAACCGATGCCTTTCTCAACCTTTGTCAATCTTTAGCCATAGAGGTTGAGATAGTTTTTCTTTCTTCAATGCCTAACTCCTTCAAGAGTTCTTTTGAAATATAACCATCTTCTTGGCATTGAATAATTTGAAGTCAAGCGATAAATTGAGCTCCCTCATCATGCTCATCTCGAGTTCACCTAGTATCAACTTAGAAAAATATCTTGCACAAAAATTCATTAGTAGCACCAAAAATATTCTCATAAATATGCACAAGTTTAAACAACCTTGCCCTTTTTCACAAACAAAGAGAGTAGTATCAACTTTACCTTTTGTAAAATTATTTAGCAAAAATAGCTAAGTCTATCATACCATACACGGGTACTTGTTTAAACCATACAAGGCCCAAAAAAATCTTTTGGCCTAGAAAAATTTTAAACCCCGGAGGTTGTTTTACATAGACTTCTTCTTGAATAAAACCATTGAGAAAATTGGATTTAACATCCATTTGGTAAAGCTTGAAATTTTCTTAAAACAAGAATGGGCAAGTAAAATGCAAATAGCTACAAAATGTGCTATGAGTGCAAATGTTACATCAAAATTGATTACCTTCTTCTTGAAAATACCTTCGAGCTACTAACCTCGCCTTAGTTCGACCAACGTTGCCTTGGTCATCGAAATTTTCCGGAGTGCCCATTTTGCATTTATAATCGTTTGTGATGAAAGACATGGCATCAACTTCCAAGTATCATTTCCTTTTAGCTCCTCTTGCAATTCTAAAAACCAATCTTCATCTTGAAGCATCAATTGAGGAATTTGTCTTCTTCATCACTATTGGGCATCCAAATGATCTAGGGTGTTCATAATAGAACATTTGCATCCAAATATTTGGAGTATTTCTTTTCTACACAACTCAACAAACTCATTAAAGGCATATAAGCAAGAAAAATAGCCCAAGTGTAATAACATACCTCAATTACAAAATATCTTACTTAGTAGAAATAGACACTATATATAGAGACCATGAAGCAAGAAACATATACTATGCTTTTAGAATATCCTCAAGAGTCTAATAAATCATGCAAGTTCAAATAAGCAAGAAAGCTACAAAAGGTCTCTTTTGAAATTTGAAAATCCGAAAGCATATAGTTGAGACCTTATTTAAAAGAAGTATTTGAACAAGAGTTGACACGGCAAATATGTGCAATCAAATATCGAATAGTGCCTTTAAAAAAATAAAAATCCTCTTTAATGGCACTTGTATAAAATACTATGAAAAACAAGCACATAGGCACATGACAATACATATATCGAGTCTATAAGAGTAAGAATAACACAAGTAAACGTTTAATTTATGCCTTTCTTGACAAATAATGACGTAAATGGCCATTTGTGAAAATATGTAAATCCTACACAATTCTTAAAACATATTTAGCACAAATCATAATGATAAAAGTGTAGGCTAAGAGATATCACAAGTAAGCTCATGCCAAAAGAATCCATAAAAGATGATAACACACTTTAGTCTACAAAAATGCACAAGAGTTTTAAAAACATCATATAAGGTCTTCGTTTTCAAAAAAATTTTAAAAGCACAAGTATATATTGAAGACCTTAATTAAAAAATAAATATATGAAAACTCATTTTGCAATTAAGACACAAATAAAAGCATGCATAATAACAAAATAAAATGCATATTTAAATAGGAGATACGGGTTACCAATTACGCCATTTCCATGGGTTGTGTCGTTCCCATTGTTGATGATATCTTCCCCTTGAGAAGTCACTTTGTTGATGATGACTTCTTTGATTGCTCCATTTCCAAGGTTTGTTGCTTTCCCATTGTTGAAAGTCTCTTCTTCTTTGAAAATCATCTTGTTGATGATGTCTTTGCCATTTCCAAGGATTGTGTTCTTCCCATTTTTGATTATACCCTCTTCTTGGACATTGACTTTGTCGAAAATAGTTTCTCCTTCTTTGATCAAATGAAACGGTCATTTGATGTCTTCTTTAAATTTTCTTCGATTATTTCAGGTACCTAATATGACATTGTTTTGTGGTACCCTTATGTGTTTGGGTCCTTTGGGATTAGTCTTGAGACGTTTAGGTCTCCAACAATAATTGGAGCTATTTCTAGCCCGACAAGTATTTACCGTATGACCCTTTTACCGCAATAAAAACATGTAATAATTCTAGGAGCATAATGACCAACGTGCTTAGAGACTTGATTCCTTTTCATGTGATTAACACCCTTGGCTTATGATCAAGTTCTAGTTTCAATTATCACAACAATCAACAATATTGGTCATCTTATCATGTTTGTTGGATTTAGATAAATCATTTTTCAAGCAATTTATATCCTCAACAAGAGTACTATTTTCTTCTCAAGGTTTCTAACCTTGTCAAGAGTGGTGGTGTGAGCACATGATAGTGATTCATAGGAAGTAAATAAACTATCCTTATCATTCTTTAAAACAATGAAATCCTTTTTCAAATTTTTGTATTTAACAAGTAAGTTTTGGAATTCATCTTGTAGCTCATCATAATCATTTTGCAAATCACTATATTCATTTTGAAATTCATTGTCATAAGAAGTAGAGGGTTTAGAACTTACCTTGTTTTCTTCTTCGATGCCCATAAGACATTTTTCGACTTCATCATCGAATTTGTAAGAGGCTCATCCCATATTGTTGGATTTGATGTTGTATCCATTTGAGAAGTAGATGCTTTTGAGTTGCTCCTTTTATTTGCATATACTTCATAGATGGCTTCTAGTTTTGCCATACTTCATGTGCCGATCGAATACCTACAACATAATCAAATTCCAAAGTGGTAAGTGAACAATGTAAAATATTAAGAGCTTTACCATTTAAGGAGATGATTCTCTTCTCTTCATCATTGAGCTCTTTGTAGCTTTTGGAGGTGTGTGGTGTGTTCTTTGTCGGAATGGATTCTCCGTTAATGACGATGTTCCAAATATCGAACCCGCAACTTTGTAAATAGCATTCCATTCTTTCTTTCCAAAAAGTAAAATTTTTGGAATCAAATTTGGTGGTGGAGGTGCGGATAGATGAGCTTCGTTCAGAGCCGACGATCGTTTCTCTTCACTCGCGATGTGAAACGAGCTTGCCAAAGAGTTTGGCTCGATACCACTTGTAAGTCCAAGCGGCTACGATAATCTAGGAGGGGGTGAATAGATTATCTCCATCTTTTCGTTTTTAGCCCTCTTTTTCAAATCGAATACTCAAACACAAAAATAAGGTGCGGAATGTAAACAACACACGTCGATTTAAAGAGGTTCAACCCACCTAGGGCCTAATCCTCTACCACCCCAAAGATATCCGGGATGGATTTCGAAAAAAAGAATTTTATTAATTACCAAAATTAATACAATTCAACTTACAACACCTTGAAGAGCACCACACTCTTCTTCAACACCACCTTTAGAGATTACCACAATCTCCTTTGAAGATTACCACAATCTTCCTTCAACGGCACCTTGTGAAGATTACCACAATCTTCACCCTTGAAGAGCACCACACTCTTCAACACCTCAACAAGAAGATTACCACAATCTTCTCACACCTAACACCTAGTTCACCCAAGTGTGTTCTTACCACAGAACACTCACAAGGATATCTTGTGTTTGAATGATTACCACAAATTCAAGATTACAACTCGATAATTGATAATACAATAGAGTGCAAGTGTAATCAAGAATAGCCTAGACCTCAAAGATGTGAAAGTGATAAGCAAGGCAATTTTACAACAAGAATAATGACTATGAAAGACCAAGTGTTTGCTTGAAGTGTATCTTGTTGTGTTGTATCTCAATTGTTGTTTTGGTTGCTTCAAAACTTCCTCTATTTATAGGAGATGATTGATCAAGCATAGGCTCCTCTTGGGGATTGAAAATCTACAAAAAAATACAATTAAAATCAAGAATATAGTTTAGAAATCAATCCCACAATTTAAGGAAATGTGTCCTTTTCAAACGGTCATATTTTTTTGTCAATAAGGAGGCGACTTGATTTTTGAAAAATACAACAGGCGACCAGGTCGATTCTTCAAACGGTCGACCTGTTTCAACCGGTCCCTCTTGTTTCAAAAATGCAAGGTTTTGTTCTGCTTTCAAAACGAAACTTGCATGCCGACTGACCCACCGGTCGACCGACCGTCGACGCCCGGAAGCGACTTGGCCGACCAATTTCTGTTTCTAAAAACATCTTCAGTATGGGTTTTTCCATAGGCGGCCAGGTCCACCAGAGATGAAATATTGTCCAATTTGTGTCGAAAATAAAACTCAAGAAATACTCCGAAAATTTAGTAAAAACATTTTAAACCGATCGGAAGTATTAGGACAACATTTAGAAGTTGTAAAATCATTAAAAGCGTTGTCCAATATAGACGAAAATAAACTTTGAGAAAATACTTATTAAAAACATTTTAAATCATTTAGGAGTATTTGGACAACCTTTAAAAACATTGTTTTGGTGATAAAATAAAATCATCAAAATTAAGATAAAAACATGTATCAAACAAAGACTTCCATGATATCTTCTACAAGTTCGTCGAAGATAGCCAAGATGCACCTTTGAAAGGTTGCTTGCATTGCACAACCCGAAAGGCATGCGGCGATAGGCAAAAGTACCGTAGGGATAAGTGAAAGTGGTCTTTTCTTGGTCCTCCTGTGCTATCGGATCTGAAAATAACCTCGACATGCCATCAAGGAAGCAATAATACAAGTGACCGGATAATCTTTCAAGCATTTGATCAATAAAAGGTAAAGGAAAATGGTCCTGAGTAGCATCATTGAGTCGTCGATGTCGATGCAAACTCGCCAACATGTTACCGTCCGCATTGGAATAAGTTCATTCTTTTCATTTGGTACCACCGTCATCCCACCTTTCTTTGGAACCACTTGAATCGGACTCACCCACCATCAATAGATGATCCCAAAGATCAAGTAATTTGATTACCTCCGCCTTGACTACCTCTTTCATGTTTGGATTTAAACGACGTTGAGGTAGAACAACCGGCTTGAAATTTTCCTCCATCAGAATTTTGTGAGTGCAAAAGAAGGATTGATCCTTGAATATCGGAGATTTTCCAAGCGATGGCCTTTTTATGTCCTCGGCTAGAAATGCATATTCCAAGTGTTCGGGTAGCTCTTTCAGCTCCAACAGTGGTGGATCCTCAATGGACGGTTTGATATGCCCCACTTGTGAATTTTCAATTTTTTCAATTCTTTCGGTAAATTCGTTGGTGCGTTTTCCTCCAATGCGAGTCTGATTCCCTAAGAAAGGGATTTTCATTCGCTATACCGCACTTTGAACAATACAAGTCTCCAAGAATTCGTTAGAAATCATGCTTGGTAAATAATTGGTTATCTCCATATCGATAAGATCAATAGCAAAACAGAGTCATCTTTATCTATCGTATTTTTCATTGATGTAGCGATTTTAAAAATGACTTGTTCATCTTCAACTCTTAAAATTAGTTTGCCATCATGCACGTCAATGATTGCCTTAGCGAGAGCTAAAAATGGACGCCCTAGGATCAAGGGGACTTCGACATCTGTATGCATATCAAGAATTACAAAATCGACAGAAAATATAAACTTATCGACTTTGACCAAAACATCTTCAACAATGCCTTTAGGATATTTAATGGACTCAGCAAGCTCATCCTAGTTGGTTTTGGCTCCCTAAACCCATTTGTTTGAATAAATCATAAGGCATCAAATTAATGCTAGCCCCTAGATCGCAATGCCCGATCAACAAATAAATTACCGACATGACAAGGAATAGTCAAACTCCCTGGGTCTTTGATTTTCTCGAGGTAACTTGTTTTGCAAAATTGCCGAGCATTCCTCATTTAATTGCACCATGGATATTTCTTCAAGCTTCTTCTTATTTGAAAGAAGATCTTTTAGGAACTTGGCATATTTTGGCATCCGTGAAAGGGCTTCAACAAAAGGAATATTGATGTGCAATTGTTTAAAAAATCCAAAAACTTACCAAATTGGTCGTCATGTTTGTCCTTACGCAATCGACTTGATACGGAATAGGTGGTTGGAATTCGGGTACCATTTTCTTTGTTTCCTTGATACCTTTCGTCTTTTTGTTGTATGGGAGTGGGCTCGTCCTCCGCATCCGTACTTCATCTAGCTTTGTTCCACTCCTTGAGTGATTGCTTTTACCTGTTCTCTTGGATTCGGCTTTGTTGCTAGGTAAGCTCCCTTGTGGCCTTTCGAGATCATTTTGGCAATTTGACCAATTTGATTTTCCAAGTTGCGAATGGATGCTTCTTGGTTCCTTAAGGATGTTTCGGTGGCCGTGAAACGGGTTTCCGTTGTTTGGACGAATTTGGACAGTAAGTCCTCCAAACTTGGTTTTCGCGGTTGGAAACCGGGAGGTGCAGATGAATTGGGGAGTGCGTTTGGATTAGGCTTATGTTGACCTTGATTTCCCCAACTAAAGTTCGGGTGTTGACGCCAACCTGGATTATAGGTGTTACTGAAAGGATTATTTTGAAAGGGTCGAGATTGATTACCTAGATAATCCACTTGTTCATGCGGTGGTATCGCGTGAGGGCAATCTTGGTGGTTGTGCGATCCTCCACAAGTCTCGCATAAGAAGGCTTGTTGTGGTGGTGGTTTTGGAGCCGCCAACCCGTCAATTTTACTCGAGTCGAGCTTCGACTGTGCTGTAACCACCGCGTCCGCGTTGTATACTCCCACCGCCTCGTTGGTTTTTCCTCGTGACGGGTTGCCATTGATAGCCATTCATGGCCATTCCTTCTATGAGATCTTGGCGGCCGGTGTTTTATTGTTCAATGTCCCCCCACCGCCGCATCAATCATCTGCCTTGTCGATGAGAGCAACCCATTGTAAAATGTTTGGACTTGCATCCAAATGGGAAGACCATGATGTGGGCATTTTCGCAATTCTTTAAATCTCTCCCAAGTGTCGTACAAGGTCTCATCGTCCTCTTGAGTGAATGAAGAGATCTCATTCCTCAATCGTGCGGTTTTAGCGGGTGGAAAATACTTCAGAAGGAACTTTTCCGCCATAATGCTCCATGTTGTGATTGTTCCCTTTGGTAAAGTGTTTAGCCATTGTTTAGCTCGTCCCCGAAGAGTAAATGGGAACAAGCGTAGACGGATGGCATCGTCGGAGACTCCATTTATTTTGAAAGTATCACAAATTTCGAGAAAATTCGCGATATGATTATTTGGATCTTCGTTCGTTAGACAGTCAAATTGAATAAATTGTTGCACCATTTGAATGACATTCGATTTGATTTCGAAATTATTGGTAAAATGGGCCTTACGATACTTAGACGATGTACCGTCCATAGATGGCTTGCGTAGTCGTCGTACATGGTTCTTTGTTGTTCATCCGCCATATCGGGATCCTTGCTTTCGTTAATATCCTCCTCGTGGTCCGTACTAATACCTTTCTCTTCGTGTTGCTACTGGCGGTCTCGCGCGACTTCCAAATTCGGCGACGAGTAGGCATGCACTGCGGTAAATAAGGAGGATAAGTATAATCCAAGACTTACAAAGATAGATACCAAGAAAGACAAATGATGAAATAAAAAAAATGATTTAATTAACAAAAATAAGGTGTTCTTAATATTACAATCCCGAAAACGGCGCCAAAAACTTGATGGCTCAAAAGCTACTCTAGAAAACCTTAGGCAAGTGCACCTATCGTTTTGTAGTATAGATTATTGAGTACCGAGTGTCATTCCCACGAGGATTGTAAGTACTAATAATTACCGTCTTTTTGTTATCTAATCTAGCAATTTTCAGAGTTTTGTTTGTTAAAATGGAAAATGAAAAATAGAGAATTTAAAATAATTGCAACTTACAATAAATCAAATAAAAGTAGATTGTAGAATGAGAAATCAAGAGATAGAAATGTGTTGAATGTAAATCCCTCTAGAATGTTTTTGTGATTCAACAAGATAAAAATACAACCATAAGCCCTTAAGCAAAAACCAACCTCTTTTAATAAAATCTCATGTTATGTGGACCGTAGAAATTCCCGATTTAAGTTAAACCCTTTTCAAGGCGAAAAACTCCTAATCTCAAGTTGATTAACTGAAATTTCTTTCTAGTTAAAACCCCCAAAATTGCATTATAACGATTTTGTGAATTCCCATATTAGGTTTGACCCTAATTCAGAAGATTTATGTCGTCCTATATCTAGGATTGCATGCAACTCTTTTCACTTATATATGTTCTTTCCCACCATAAATCTCTCGATTACCCGATGAGGAATATATATCAAATTAATATACCGGAAATATCAACTTCAATGAAGTAAACATGATATAAGTGAATCACACAAGACATGAGAATTTTATTAAAAACATACAAACCTTAATCACAAATCCATTCTAGAGTTCATTACATTCAAAAACTAGTAGTTTAGCTACTCATGATTTTGACAAAAGAATAAATTACACAAGAAGATTTAAGTGTTGTAGACATGGTGTACTTATCTTTCTCAAAATCTCAATGACTTCTTCCTTGATAGATGATGTTGATCCAAGCCTTCTTCTCCAATGTTGCTACAAGCTTACTCCTCCAAGACCTCTTGATCGCAATTCCACTCAAAATGTTGGACACAATGAATATTTTCTAAGTGTCTATGATGAATACACAATGAATCTCTATATGAATGAATATTACATGAATGAATTTCCCAACTCAAACTCTTGGCTTTTATAGGCACCATCTTTGTGAAAGACCATATTAACAAATGCTCCATTTCCATGCTTGTTAGTTGAATCATTGTGTGCACATTCATGGTTGAGTTGGTTGAATCATTGTATTCACATGACAATACTCCACTTCCATTGGTTGAGTTGGTTGAATCATTGTGTCCACATGACAATTGAGGAGATAATGGAGTTTTGGTGCAGCAAGATGAGGTGTGAAAGTTGCTCAAAGGTTGTCAAAAAGCAAAAGTCTCCATTATTTCCGCCAAAAGAAGAAAAGATTTTGAGCTGGAGAGAAAACACGGCCGTGCCTAAAAAGCACGGCCTGGCCGTGTTCGTCAAATTTGACGAACACGGCCATATTTATAGACACGGCCTGGCCGTGTTTTCTTCGCAAAAATGGGATTTTCTGGCAGGGTGTGCTTTTAAACATGGTTTGGGCGTGTTTTGATGATTTGCGTGTGAAACACGGCCGTGCTTTGTAAGCACGGCCTGGGTGTGTTTTTCTGTTTTTCTTGTTTTGCTTCCTTTTGAAGCATGGCCATGTTTCCCAACACACTAGGGGTGTGTTCTGCACGAGATTGAGTCTTCTTGCCTTCTTTTAGACTTTGTTTTTGTTCGTATTTTCATACGAAATCATACGAATTTGCTTCAAGTCTTTACCTTCATTATTCAAAACAAGCCAATGTGATTTTTCTTGAATTTATTGATTAATGAACTAAAAAGTTAAAGAAAATATCTAAAAAGGTTTAAAAAAATGTGAACAAAAATGCACTTATCAACAGTTCTCAAATCCTTGTAATTTCCAGACAATATCATGTTGTTCCAACAATCTCTGATATTTTTTGAATTATCCTGGTCTCCAACTTTATTGAACAACTTCTGAAGATACAACTGTTTGAAAAAAAATTGATTAAAAGAATAAAATGCTATTTTTTGCTTCAATGTCGTAGTATTATAGATAAAAGTAGTACTTACAGAGTGTTGGGCATTGAAATAGAAACAATTTGAGGCTCTGGGATCTTTGTTAAGCAATACAACCCATACGTCTATAATGCTTACATAGATCAACTTCGATGAGTTCATTGTTGAAATCCCATCAAAGGCAATATAGTGAGCCCCATTATGAGCAAATGCATTTGACCTAAATTTTGAAAACAAAATACAAAGCTGGTCAGAAATTCATAGTGATACTTTGTTGGGAAAAATTGATACTTTATGCACATAGAGTTATACTTCTAAATTCAAAAGTGATACTCAAATCAAAATATTTTCAGCATACTTACTATATCATTCGATTGTGCGTGTAAAAGTAATAATCCACGATGTCTTTCCCCTTCCTGCTCATATGCTCAAGAACATCTTTGTTTTTTCTTCATGAATTGGCAATGGAAAATTGCTCCCTCTGCAACAGGCCAGGGCTCAACTTTTTTCTCTGCCTCCCCAGACACTCTTTCATCACTGCCTCCAGAAGCTCCTTCGTCTTGAGAAAAAAATTCACTGTGAATTTCATCACCAAATTTTTCAATTTCAGCCTCAGGTGCATCCTCAGGAGTCAGCAGCTCAAAGTTTGGCATCTCATCTGCCAGGTTTTTCATCCTTTCAAAGTTCTCCACAACTTTGTCAATGTACTCATGAAGTCTAACATCCAAAAAGAACTTCTGGCTCTCAGTCACTGGAAAGTGTGAAGAACTTGCAGTTTATTCTCTTGCTTCCCTTCGTTCTTCAGGTTGTTAAATATCTCCATGTGATATTTGGTTAGAACATTGAAGTTCCTCCTAAATAGCAGGAATGCTTCATGGACATTCTACAATTATAAAAAATAAAATAGTTAGTGAAAAAGTTGTACTTTTAAGGTTAAAAGTGATACTTTTAGGGGTGAAAGTGATACTACAATACTTAACAGAAAAACACTTATACATGGAATACTTTATCCCTAAAAGTGATACTTTATGAGCTAAAAGTAATACTTTTATGGGTAAAATTGATACTATATACTTGAGAAATATCACCAAAAAGGATATTGTATACTTACATTAATAAAACTGATACTTTTGGTCATAAAAATCATATTATTACAGTTAAAAGTGATACTCCATAATTGACAAAATCACTAAAGTATATAAAAACTTACATCTCTGGCCATCCTGTGCACCTCGTCATTAGAAAGCTCATCGCCTCTCGGTAGCTTCAAATTTATAAAATCTGACGGGTTCTCCACACTGTCATCACGCTTCTCTTTCTCGGTTCGTTTATCCGGCTCTTTCTCAACCTCTTCTTTATCATCCTTATTTGATTCATCAGTCTCTTTGTCGGGCTCTTTCTCACCACGCTTTTCCTCAGCGTGTACTATCCGTCTTGAGCTAACAGGGTATGTGTCAGTGACCTACTCTCCCTGACCCAGCCCACCCACCGAAATTTCTTCCTTCATTCTTTTTTTCAACTTCTTGGCATCCCAATGAGAAATGAGAGGTAGACTTCTTGGTTCAGCATTGCCTTGCCATTTTATTCTATGAAAGTATAGAATCAGCAACACAATAACGCAGCCACTGACATATCTTGCGCTCGGATTCTCATTGTACTTATTCACCCCCACACACAACTTTTTTAAAATGTACGAACACCAGTCGTACTCTCCTATCCTATTCACGTCAGCCAAACATTTTATACAGTTCAAATAAACCTTTTTGTTATTTATTATTTGTCTGTATTTATAACCTCAAACAACTCCTGAGGTTTACACTGCAAAATGAAATCCCTGAAATTAAATAAGACATATTTCTCAGAAAATATCTATCATTAAAAAGCCAAATCATTGTTCACATAGAAAAATGCATTTATACCTAGCTTTCTTCTTCTTCTTGCCGCCTTCCTCCTCGTCCACCACAATATTTTTGTCTTTGCTGCAAAACAAACAAAAAGGATTGTTAACAAAGAACACAACAAAAAAGATTATTACTAAAAACATTATATATTACCTCTATTCAGTCACATCTTTCTTTACTTTCCCTGAAATCCTCATCTTCTTTACATCATTTTGGTCCTCCTCATCAATTTCTTCTTTTTCAGTGTCACATCCTCATCAACTTTCCTTTTCCCAGCAGCACGTTTACCTTTCTCTGCCCCTGCTCTTTTTCCATCTCCAGACTTCCGGGCTTTAACCTTGTAATACCCTTTTTTCCTTTCTACTTTCTGTTTTTACCTCCCTTATCCGTAACAGGAACTATTGCTGATTCATCACCCATTGTAATTGCCTATAAAAAAAATATGGAGCACTATATCATTACAAAAACACATTATACATTTTACATACATGGTGATACTTTTTATATGAAAAGTTAACTTGTTATATAAAAAGTGATACTTTTCACATGTATAAAAAACACATGTAATACTTTGTTTAGAACAATTGATACTTTCACCAACAAAAATAATACTTGTAAAGGCAAAAGTGATACTATACATTTACATAAGAACATAAACACAATGGCCAGAAACCTAAAAATACAACTAAAACACATGCTCAAATTAAACCCATAGTATACACTTTATTATAAAAACATATGGAACACTATATCATTGCAAAAAACTCATGATACTTTTTATATACAAGGTGATACTTTTTGTATAAAAAGTTATACTTGTTATATAAAAAGTGATACTTGTTATGTAAAAAGTGATACTTTTCATAGTATTACAGATCTATATGAACAACATAATAAAAAATTCATGTAATACTTTGTTTACAACAACTGATACTTTTATGACCAAATGAAATACTTGTAAGGGCAAAGGTGATACTATAAAATTTACATACGAAACACATAACCCTGAAATACATGTAAAACACATGTAATATTTCCTTTACAACAACTGATACATTTACGACCAAAAGTAATACTTGTAAGGTCAAAACTGGTACTATACATTTACGTAAGAACCTCATAAACACAATGGCACTTCGTATGTGAATTAAATACATCTAAAACACACGCTGGAATTAAACCCATAGTATACACTTCAGTTGAAAATTACATGCTCAAAAGAAACCCTAACAAACTATGAACTGAAATTTAAACCCAAACATACAGAAATTAAACCCTAACATACAGAAAATAACACGGTTTAGAGAACCAAAAAATCCATGCATCGAATAGAACAAAAAAATGAATGAAAAAAAAACACATAAATTGAAGGAATACATGCTTTTGCTTTCAAACTTCGAATCACTATGCTCAATATCAACACACACGCACGAAAATCACTTAAATATCTAGAGAATGGACGGTTTCTGAGAACCGACAGTTTTGATAGCTTAATCGATGGTTTTTGAGACATGGGCGAGGGTTTTCAGGGATGTTTGGGTGAGGGTTTACAGAGGTTTACAGAGGAGTTCGGGGGGAGAGAGAGAGAGTTCGAATAGAGAGAGAAAATAGAAAGACAAATTATGATAGAGATAGAAAATAGGGGCGGGCTGGGCTGGGTAGATCTGATCCACGGGTCACAGGTTTCGGGTACGGGTTTAGGGCTCCGTCTCACAGATCTAGTTGTTTCATTTTTGTGTATGTATATTTGTGAAAAGAGAAAATGGGCCTTTTTACCCATTTGGGTTTAACAAAACACTTTATTAACCAACTTTCATAGAAACAACTTTATTTTACAATGAAAATAAAAAATGCCCCTCAACCCTCTCTCTTTCTTGGTTTGAAGTAAAACAAACAGTGGGTTTTTTTAGCCATTGCCATCAAACCAAGATGTTTTTTAGTCATCTTTTTCAAACACATATTTTTTAGCCATTTTGGGGTGTGAAAAACCCAATTTGCCCTTGAGTCAATTTAACTACACAAAGACACACATCCATGTGACTTGGCATCAAGTTACTATGACTCGACATCAAGTTAGTGTAACTTGACACTGTACTATAATTTGATGTCGAGTTACAGTGACATCGAGTCACAGTAACTCGACATTCAGTTCTCTCACTTATTATAACTCAGTCATTTTATTTTTCTCCAAAAAACTTTGAATTCACATATTTTTTTCATGTTAATCTGTTTTGTATGTATAATATATCAAATTAATCCTCTTTTTGATATCTATAATTCAACACCCATATTGCATATTTAAAAACGAAAAATACATATTCACTTTTTAAAAAAAGCTTGAAAGAAAGAGTAAGATGATACATAGATATAAGTGAAAAAGAGAAATAATCCAAATATCAAACAAACATGCTAGAAGGGTATGAATGCCATTTTATACCCCAAAATGGCTAAAAAAGATGTGTTTACAAAAGATGACTATTTTTCATCTTTACATTTTGGAAATGGCTATTTTGACCCATTTCCACTAAAACAAATTTCCTCCCTCAGTTCTTTTCATCTTTTCTTCCTCCTTTTTTCCTCTTTTCTTCCTTCCACAAATTATAATTTAGTTAAAACCCTAGTTTTTCGATTTTTGAAGATACATTTGATTGTAAGAGGGGTCTAAGTCATTTTGAACCAAGGTAATGTATTTTATTATGCAAATATTTATGTATAAAGATAGAAAACTCGCTTGATTTTCGTAACTAGGAAAAAAAATAGATCTGGAAAGTTTAAGGTGGCACGATCGTGCTCACATACATGGCCTGATCGTGCCCCCTTGAACTTTAATGGAGCACGATCGTGCTCAAGTTATTTTGAGCACAATCGTGCCCTACCTTTATGTGTTGCACGATCGTGCTCAAGTTATTCTGAGCACGATCGTGCCCTACTTTTATGTGTTGCACGATCGTGCTCAAATAATTCTAGGGCACAATTATGCCCTTACTTTAGGTGTTGAACGATCGTGCTTGGTCCGACAATTTTTTTTTCAGTATGTATTTGGTTGATTGTTTCTATTTTATTTTGTATTTTTACAGATGAGTTAGAAACATGTAATTGTGCATTTTGGTGGACATTGGGAAGGTTGTCAATACAATAGTGGGGATGAAGAATTGTTGTTAATTCCATCTGAGGAAATATCATACTCAGGACTATTAGAAGAGATTCATGGTATTGTTCAAATGGATAGATTGCATTGGGATTGTGTATTATTTTCTTTAATGGAAACAAAAGAGAATAGAATTATCAAAATGAAAATAAAAAATGACCGCGATGTGGGCTCGATACTATCACATTCCCAAGTGCCGAATATATTTGCGATTCTGAAAAAAAATAAACAATAACCAAAATGATTCTACATTTGGAAGAAATGAAACTGGTTTTATGCATTTCATAGCTAGCCAGACTTCATTTGGTAGTTCAATGTTAGGAGGAGGACCATTTCAATCCGGATATGGGTATGGGATGAATTGAATTACATGCCAAACACATGTCAACCTTGGAATCAACAGGGTCATCCTTATAGTTTTCAGACTTGGCCAATACCATACATCAACTAGTCAGTGCCTCCATTTGTGTCACCTCCTCATGAGTCAGGCCCTAGTGCAACAAATATATTACAACCAAACTTCATTGAAGATCCAAGGCCTAGTTCAATACTCTCTTTGATGTCGAATTTAGAATATGAACACGATAGAGATGATGATCATAACTGTGATGATGGCGAATTTGGTTTTGATTTTGATGATAATATTTATAATAGTGATGACGATAGTGATTATGATGATGCTAATGAGAATGGTAATTATTCATCTGATGGTGATGACCGAGTTTTTGAATATGAACAACAACGTAATTTATTTTCTGATTTCTGTGCATGGATGGAACAACACAATCAAATGCCTGAAGAGATTTCAGTTCAGTGGGGTCGTGAGAGGTCATATCCTGACATTGGGCCAAGTGCGCCATCTGATTGTAATTTTCCAAATGACATTGGTATTAATGTTGGTGGCCAAGAAGTTGATGTCCATGTTCGGAATTGGTTGATTCCAATTGCATCATTTCACGTGGCTCCTCATGTCTAACCCAACTTGTTGGAAACTACAGATAATGTTTTGCATTTAGGAGCTACATTCATGAGCAAGGATCAAGTAGTAACTACAATAGGTTTGTATCACTTAAGACACCTGGTCTAGTATCGAGTTGAGAGGTCTGACAAGACCCGATACTCTGTCAAATGCAAACATGAAGGGTGTGATTTTAGTGCACAAGCCAGAGGACAAGACGATATGTAGGGGATAATCAAGTTTCAGGGTCCACATAGTTGTCAATTGGATTTAAGTCATCATGCACCCTGACACTTGCTCTCGAGGATAATTTCCGCCTTATTTGTACCTCAGTTAGTTCATGAGGATCATATTCTTAACCCGAGAGACATCATATGGGACTTGCATCATGATCATGCGTTGGATATCCATTATAATGTAGTGTTGCGAGCTAAGTATAAGGCAATTGGGTTAATATATGGCAATAACGTTCAGTCACTTCAAATGCTTCCAGGATACACGTATATGCTAGCAGCCACAAATCCTGGGTTAGTTGTTAGATATCAAGTGGATGTCGACAAGAAATTTCAATATGCTTTTTTTGCATTGGGCGCATCGATTAATGGATTTTTGAGATGCGATTCTCATGTTATTGTTGTCGATGGTACACATCTCAAAGGTAAGTACAAAAGGTATTTTATTTGTTTTTACATCACAAGATGGTAACGGGCAAATTTTCCCATTAGCTGTTAGACTTGGTGATAAGGAGAACGATGGGTCTTGGAAGTGGTTTCTGAGACATGTACATGAGGCTTATGGATACCCACATGATTTACTGATTGTTTTAGATCAGCATGGGAGCATCGATCATCCCATAAGACCCGAATTCCCAGAAGCATCTCATGGCCTATGTTATTATCATTTGCAAAAGAATGTTGCACGTTATGGTAAACATGTAGTCGCAATGTTATACAATGCAACATATTGCTATAGTACATAAGACTTTAATTGGTTTAGAATGAACATATGTGTGGCCAGTGAAGAAGATGTAAATAAGAAATTGTCAGACGCTAGATTCCCCAAATGGACTCATTCGCAGTGCCTGGTTCGGCGATATGGATTTATGAAATCAAATGCGGCAGAGAGCTTTAATATTACCCTTCGTTGGGAAATAAGGTTGCCAGTTTGCTCAGTATTTGAGTGTGTACGTGCAACCATTGAAAGATGGTTTTTCGAACGACGTGGAGAAGCACGGGTTAGAGATCACCAATTAACACAAGCTGCTGCAAATAGACTAGGCCCAGAAGTTAAAAAGGGACGTTCTTTGGAAGTTTATGGATTAAATAGTTTAAAATTCAAGGTTAAAGATGGGAACAAAAATTTTGTTGTGGACTTGCGAGACAGACACATGTTGGGTATTTCAGTTGGACTCGATACCTTCCTCACATGCATCAGCTGCTATAAGGTATATCATGTTCGATTATTTCAAGATACTTTCAATATTATTATTGTATAGAAATGACCCCTCATTTGTAATAACTATTTTATTTTTGAATTTTAGGAAGGTGAATCACGACCTTTATTCATACGTGGCAGATCACTACAAGCAAGAAAATCTTCGACAAATAATGTACTTGAATGACGTGTTCCCAATTCCTCATCCTGATGATTGGGATTTACCTAATCACCTGAAGCAAGTTGAAGTTATACCTCCAGATAATCCAAGACAAGCAGGTTGCCCTCGTACTAGCAGAGTGCCGTCAGCATGTGAGTCATCTTCCAAAACACGCAAAGATCAAGTATGATCTAGGTGTATGCAGACGGGACATAATCATGTCAAATGCACATCTTTCGTCCCATTGAGCGTCGGTAGTCAGACAGGTAGCACATCAGTTGAGCAACCTATGGGTGATCGCCGACGTAAAGAAAAAAAGTGTAGCATATGTCGCGAGACAAGACACACAAAAAATAAATGTCCACTACGCCGAATTCATGACATCGCGCAAGAAGACTTGTACTTCAGTTGCCAAAACTATTTGCATTTATTTTCCATAATTGTCACATCTATCGTATTAGACTCATAAAAAGGACCATTTTCTCTTATTGTACTTTTTTCCAGCTTTATCATGATGTGGATTATCATATCTATTATAATATTTTTCACTTTATCTTGATGTGAATGAACTAGATGATTAAATATAAAAACAAAATATAGAAATAATAAGAGTTTTAATAATAAAATGTACTACAGTCAATGCTAAATCTATACATCTATAATTGGTGACCAAGTGTCACCATCAGTGCTAAATCTATATATAGTCAGCGCTATATGATGATGATACTCTCCTCGCATACGATCCTCACTACCACTCAAGATATCAAAATGATAGACTCTCAACCATCTTAAGAGAAATAGGCACGCAATTATGGCCATCTGTTTGTCTGAATGTGAACCTCTCATGAACGAACCTAATAGGCCAAGTGTGTCGCAAAGGCACAATATCTGGCCGATGCTCCCTGAATCCAGCATCTACCAACACCGCTGGAAGAATGCGATTCAAAGGCCGCAACAAAATAAGTCTCTGCAAGATCATGTCTATGTCCTGCTTATGGCGGAGGGAGTCATATACCTTGATGCATTTGTTGCACAACTCAATCTTACACACAACCCAATGCTCTCCCGATAGTTGTGTACAAATACCACCTGGAATAAGATTCACATGATTAAATAATTATACTTATAAATCATATCTGAGTACCAATCTGAATAAAAACAATACTTACATCATCCACATCACACCATCGGGAAACGTCACCCCAATAAGGCCTATATCCATGCACATACTCAATAAGTGGCCTAACAAGCTCAAGTGATACATCCTCTAAGCTGTACGCATCATAATAGGTGCCTACTGGATCAGAGCTATGCAATGTATCCCATATCTCTTGAACATTTGCCTGCATTTTATTAATAAATGTAAAAGTCAAATTATGTATAGGGTTGTAAGTGAACAGAACGTTCGGCAAACAGTTTGTGAATATGCTCGGATAACGTTCATTTATGTTCGTTTATTTAGTTAAGTGAGCTTAAACGAACACATTTTGAGGATCGTGTAATAAACGAACAGAGCTTGAATAATTCTATACTCGTTTACTAAAAGCTCGTGAACAAGTTTGTTTAGTGTTCGTTTATAAATGTTCAAGAACAAGCTCGTATATATTTTTTTAGACTTGTTCATGAACAAACCCGTTGAGTGCTCGACTAATAGCTTGATTATTTTTTAAAAAAAGAATTAAAATATTTTATTTTAATAAAATTAATAAGACTTAAAGCCCTTAAGATATATAATACTCCCTAAATCCTACCCAAATACGTAATATAGTGATAATTCTCATTAAATAAGCTTTGGCCCATATATAGTTTGGTAGGCTTGTCAATTGTTTGGTTAGTTACTTAGTTTATATGTGTTTATTTTTTGACAATAATTTATATGTATTTTCATCTATAAATTTTAAAAAATATTTATTTGTTTATCGTTCACGAAAAAGTCAAAATTTTGTTTATTTGTTGTTCGCGAATAAAGTTATTCATTGTTCACAAACACATTGAACATGAACTCAAAATGAACACGTTCACGAACATGTTCACAAACACATTCAAGCATTAAATTTTTTTATCAAGCCGAACACGAACAAGTTTTTTTTAAATTTAATCAAGCTCAAGCCAAGCTTGAACATGTATAAAATTAAACGAACATATGGCAAACAAGTTGAAACTCGGCTCGGCTCGAATCGTTTACACCCCTAATTATGTAAAAGTAAAATGTAATGCTAAATTTTTCAAAATTAACCAATACTTACAGAGAAACCACATTCAAGACTATAGTACGTGCACGGACCATTGGGTCAATAACTACGTTGGCCAACTCAGACTTGCAATGTAGAACAGCAAGATACGCATGAATTTGCTATAACAAATGCATTTTATGTTAGATATATTATCGAACTACAGAGATTATATACTAAAAGTACTTGAATAAGTTACCTAAGAATCCATGTTCTCGTTCTTGTCGTCGATCCCCATCATGCAAAGGGCGTATTCCAACATTGCGACTGAGTTGAAAATACCAATATTAGATATAAAGATACTCAGTTAACTGAAGTTTTATGCCTAACTGATTTATTTATATATAATTGTGGTAAAGTAAAATTTTATAACTCGCGTGTCATTTGTCTTAAGAAAACGTCTGTAATCGTCATATGTGACATCTTCCCTACGACGCTCGTGTGCTGTGAATGGGCTACGGAGATACATGGACCGGGCTCTCAGCCGAACAACCCTCATAGACGATAAAGCAAATCCCACCGGCGGCAGCGGAGGCAGGAGCATCGTCGCGGCGGGGAGAACAGGCGGGGTCATCGCGGTGGGGAGAAACTCTAGCGGCTTTGGCGGCGGCGGGGAGATCACATGAAGCTTCCATCAGTTCTCACGGTATGAAAATTTCTCTCAGGTTTCTTTCTCATGTTTTGAAAAGATGAAATTTGACAGAATTTTGGTAAAGTGAAAAAGTGAAAGTGAAAGTAAAATAGAAAGAGGAAATTGACTAAATATTAATTCAGGGGTGTTTCGGTTATTTTGGGTATAAAAGTAGTATTTTTAAAAAAGTGGGTAGAAAAGAGTTTTCTCTATCCAAAGTGGCTAGTTAAAAATTTTCCTTAAAAGTATTAATGTCATTTGTTTTATCAAAATGGCTAAAAAATATTTCTTTCAAAAAAATGACTAGTTTTCATTTTTTGAATATAGAAGTGGCCAATATGGCCTATTTTCACATATAGTATTCACCTGCATATGTTCGGTTCTTTTTTTTTTTTTTGTTCCTGTTAATTTCAATAAAACTTGATTGCCAATTTAATGAATTTAGAAATTAGTATACTTAAAATAAAAGATAGGTTCATTCAAAAAAAAAAAAATAGCATGTCTCTTGTGAGACGGCGTGAGACCGTGATATTTTTAGTGTAAAAAATGATACTTTTAGTATCGAAAGTGATACTTCTCAAAATACACTGAAATTAGTGTATTTAGACAGTATCACTTTTTACACTAAAAACTATGGTATATATTTTTGGATACATTATTGATCATTAGATATAGCATTATATTGGTTAAGAGGGTGATTACGGTTCTGAAATCGGAACTGTTGCCTCACGGTTCTGGTTCCAAAATCAGAACTGATAGTTCCGATTTTGGTTCCGATTTGGAACTCGGTTCCTCCAAATCAGAACTGTTTGTTTATCTTTTGATAATTTTTTAATTTTTCTAAAAATAGTTTATCAATTTCAGTTTACAAAAAAATGGAAAAAAAGAGAAACTTGAACTTTATATTCAATTAAGTTTTGTACTTAATATTAATAATAATATTAAATTGTCTATATATACTATTAGAGTATAGAGGAATCAAAGTTCACATAGTTAGCTTATAACATTTGATTTAAACGTATCTCATGTAGTTACAAATATAAAACATTATAATAAATATTTAACATTTCTTCTAGCATAATTTTTCCAAGGAAAATAAAAATTATTGGTTTTAACCTTGAACCAACGGTTTCACGATATTTGAGACAAAAAAAAAAAAAAACAGGAATCAGTCTACACGTTCTGGTTCTGGTTCCAATTTTGGAATCCAGAACCGTTGACCACGGTTCCGTTTAAAGTTCTTTTTCGATTCTATTTTGCCACCCCTAGCATTGATAAATGGTTATTCATTATTTTATTGTTATGATATCGAAATAATTTTCTTTTTCTTTTTTCCAATTCTATATTCATAAAATTGTTGAATGATGTTGAGTGTTGACAAATTATCTTAATTCATATTTATGGATCTGGGGATGCAAACCCGCGGTGGGGCAGGGTAGTTCTGGTTATTACCTCTATTACATATGTACCCACCCCCGTTATATAATGTCAATGTTTATAAATAATATGCATTTATAATACAAATATAAGATAATCTTTTTTATTAATAATACAAAATGCAAGGTCGAAATATTATAATAAGAAAAATTCATTCAGCGCGGATCGCCCCCGCCTCGTGGAATGGACATAGTAGGTTTGGGCAATGGAGGAGCCAGACACCCATAACACGTTAATAAGGTGGGCCGTATAGAAAATTCAAGAAAAATCATATAAATTCTAACTAATTTTTTAATAAAAAAATTCTTACAAATAATTTTTATTTTTTAAAAAAGAGGGGGGGCGGGGCCCAGATTGATCCCCTACCACTGTCAATGGGTTTGGTATTCAAATACCCGCCCTACCCAACCCGACCATTACCATCAGGCCCGTACCTAAGCATAAGCTCAACATGCTAGAGCGTAGGTCCCAAAACAATTAGGGGCTCAAAATTTATATATATATAACATATATGCTTTGGTTATTTTTGTTTTTTTGAAATATTGTTGTCTCGTAGGCATATTATTTTTCATTTCTCGATTGTCTTAATATGTGAATATTAGTTTGTTAGTTGATATGTTGTTGATGTATTACGATTACTATTCTTAATTAGTCGTGTTTTCTCGCTAAAGTAATTACTGCCTCTAGTTATTATTGAATCATTAGTATTTCAATTGATTTTTCAATCCTTCTTCGAGCAATATTTTAAGATAAAAAAAATAGTACCACTATAAATGCTCATTTTTTAAAATCTCGCTTAGGGTCTTGTGAAGCACAAGTCCGACCCTGATTACCATCCCTAATGGATCCATAATCCATTTTCGTGTGCCTCTAATTTACGATTTTCCAAGATCAATTGTTTGTAAAAGTCATAATATATATTCACCTTATTCCTAAGGGTAAGTCTCCTGTCAGACCGTCTAATGAATCTAATTTGTTAGACGGATCCAAATACCCACCCCGCGGTCAATTCGCCCATTGACCCGCACAATCACTAACACCACAATAATCACATCTGCTGACCGCAACTAATATTTTAAGGAGGCTACTAAAAAAATTATTCCATGGGATTACTAATACTTTTTGGGGGGACTATTAACTTTCAGCGGTACTACTGATACTTTTTGGGGGGACTATTAATACTTTTCAGAGAAAAAACTAATATTTTTTAGGGGGCTACTATATATTTTTCAGGATAATAATTGATACTTTTGGGGTGAGAACTAATACATTTATGGAAACTACTAATACTTTTTATGAGAAAAGCTATTACTTTTAAGGAAAAAAACTAAAGTACCTTTAATCGGAAAAATGAACCTTCAATAAGACTATTAATACGTTTTAGTAGGAATAAGGATACTTTGAAAAAAATCAATAGTTTTCACGAGTATTACTAAAAAACTGTTCAATGAGATATTAATACTTTTCAACAGTACTACTAAATACATTTTAGGGAAAAAACTAATATTTTTAACGGTACTACGTCACTGCCTAATATTGGAAAAATGACACAGGTCCCCCAGAATATTACAAAAATGCCACCGCGTTTAAAATCACAAAAATGTCACCGCCTCTTCAGAATTACAAAAATGTCATCACCTATTATATTCGGGTAGGTTTGGAATCCGTCCATAACACACACCCATATGGATTTAAATCTAACGGTATAGAACCCAACCGTTAGATCTACTTACCCATTTAAACCGTTTGATAGAAGTTTTTGTCTATTCCTAAAAATGACTCATATTTAATTTGACATGTAAATATAGATAAGAGTTGGGAATTGAAAATTATGTGCGTTTTGTTTTTAAAGAATAATGCCCCTGGATTACGGCGTTCAATAATTAACTGTTTTAATGAGTCAAAGCAATTTATCGAAGGTTGTTGGAGCTTAGTCCAGAATTTGGCCCAAACTCGAAGTTACGATATAGCCATATAGGTTTGGTTCATTGGTTGCTAACACACTTAGAGCTCCGAGCTTTGCCTAACTTGTCATTATGATTGAAATGAATTACTAAATTGTTCTTAATATCTAAATGATTTATGTAAAAATAAGTTTCTGAATTATAGATACTCATATTTATCATACGAATTGTATTTAACAGGGTTTTTTTTTTTTTTTGGTTTGTTTTCTTGAAACACCCTTGAAAGGTGGGGGATTAAGGCAAGGTCCTCAATCTGTATATATGTCAGAATGTATTACAAAGGATGTAATCCTTATTACCAAGAATGACCTGTATTTTTATAAGTTCTGAAAGATGGAAGTTCCAGTTGATACATTCTATATACACCCAAGCACATCTTGGTAAAGAGCTTTCACAAAATATAGTTGTATGATTTACATGTTTTCCATATTTAGCCAAACAATCCGCAAGTTGATTGCCTTACCTCAAAGTGTGAACTAACTAACTGATGATTGATGGTGGAGAGATATTTGGTGATGTTGACAAAGGATGGATGACTTCTGAAAATTTTCATAAACAATCGCATGTTTGGTCAAAAAAAAATTCTCCAGCAGAACGAAAATAAAATCTCGCTCATATCCAATCGCAGCCTAATGTTTTCTTAATTTAGATTCCATCTCAATAAATTTTGTACTAAAATCTCAATAAATTTTAATATGTCCTATTAAATAATACTCATTCCGTCCCAAATATATAGTCCAGTTTGATTTTTCATACAGATTAAAAAAAGTATTGGAACTACAAATATATTAAATATTTTTACCTGATTTGCCCTTATTTAATGAATAGTATAGATTATAAAATGAATATTAAATAGGGTTACAATTGTAAAAGGATGAGAAAGTACTATTAAATATAGAAAATGGGCTTTATAATTGGAACATCCGAAATAAGAATAGTAGACTATAAATTTGGGCCGAATGGAGTACAAACAAACTCATTCTATTCGACTAGTGAGAAAGTGAAGGGACAACGTCACAATTTTATTGGGCATGGACATAATTTTTGCCATTATGAAATATTGGTATTAGCTTCTTCTTCTTTTTTTTTTTCTCTAATAATTAGAACCCGCAGCCAGTGTCCTAATAAATTTAGGATCAAAAGCAAGGAGAACTAGAGAAGGGTCCAAAAGCTTTTGTTTGATAGGGTGGAGTGTCCTTAGTCTCAACCCATTCTGTGCAAACCACAATGGTAAGATTATCCATATCCATCTACACTCATGGAATGAAAACCACCAATAATATAGTCATACAAAATGTTTCATTTGGACCATTAAACCCACTCTCCCTCTACTCCTATCACCTATGATTTTACGGTCCCTGGTCTCTCCCAAACCCGTTTCGTCTATTTATTTTTTTATTTTTAAAATTATATTGTATATATTGTTTAAGTGATATTATTTTTAAGATTCTTTTAAGGAAAAGTTTAAAATATATAAGTTTCAATAATTGTGACATTATAAAACAAGTTTATAAGATCTAACCAATCAAGCTCGCGGTAAGGACAAATTTGGGTTCGAGTCCTAAAAAATATTGGTGGGTCTTGAGTTTGGCCAAAACCTCCCTAACTCACCGATGCCATTCTTGATTATGTTTGGACTTTAGATATAAGTAATAGACAAAAGAAAACAAATTCTTATGATTGGTTTTGAGGAAAGATCAGAAATTGTTTGTACACATGCATGATTCTAATATTAATAGATCTAATATTATTATTTTCTCATTGATACGGGCTAGATTTGTCATATTAAATATGATCATTACAATTTGGGAGGTGTGCAGCCCAAAATGAATAATTAACCTAAGTCCATGTGTTAGCTAGGGTTTTAGCTTGGGTTGGTAAACACACAACCCTAATTGCCAACCTATAAATAGCTCACAAAAAGAGTGCCTCAGGTTAGAATTTCAATACACACATTTGATATACTGTTCTATATTTTACATATATTATCTCTCTAGAGAGATCCTGACTTGAGCGTCGGAGAGGGTACACCGGAAAAACCCTCCGACCCCCTTCTCACTGTTGTTTTGCAGGCATCAACGCGGAACGAACATGGGAGATCGGGTTTTCTCTGTGGGGTAAATTTCTTGCCCCAACACTCATCATACTCAACATGGAAAAGATAATCTGAAATTCATGCTTGCTCAAATAATGGACCATCAAATTTACTTTTAAATTTGTTTTTCTTTCTTATTTTTCTTTAACATCGATAAAGCCCAAGAATGAAATATACAGCCTTGAGCCACAGAGATGAAAAGTAGGGAAGTTTAACTCGGTTTAAGGCCTTATGGGACATATAAATTTACACCTCACAAGCCACAACCAACTGGTCGGTCTTCTACAAACCGACTTGACTATGTTTGAAAACTATACATTAGCCCTTAACACAAACTCATCCAGCTCATAATATGCTCATTGTACTGCTTTACACCCCGTGAATTAACTCAAAAACCCTACTAAAAAACTGATATGGTTATGTTTGTCGATCTATCATATCTTAGATATTAACCCAAATTCGTTCACGCAAATATAATTTCACCTATTTATGAACATAGTAGCACAAATGCACAATTACATGAATATGGAGTACACGAGAGTACAAATTCGTGAGATTCAGGCCAAAGTGGACAATACCTCTTGGGTCCGTGCCACAACAGAAAAATATAGGTAGCGATTGTGTTGTTTGGGTAGTACTGTTTAAAAGAAAATGGCTAAGTGTTTGGAAAACAAAATGTCACAGAGTTTAAAGTCGAGGCTAGTATTTGATACTATCTCCGCAAGACGAAATTGTCCCGTCATAAAGTGCTTACGGTTTTGGCAATCGTCTCTAAGATACAACGACTTTTACAGTTTCGACTTAGCAGCACTTGCAAAAGTCGAAACAACAGCGAACAAAACAAGTATTTAAGGCTTTCAAGCTATTGAAGAATATATGATCAATATGCTGATAATGGAGAATGATATCGGTTTATTATCTAAATTTTTGTGTATCTTTTCATCTGCAGGGGCTTCCTATTTATAGGTCTCAAGGTACCTCATGGAAAGGATATGTATTTTGGTTCAAAAAGACATGTCTAAAGCCAAAAAATGCATCTGGTTGCTCGAACAGGTGCATCAGTTCGAACTTGCGCTATCGCGCACTTCTACGCGCGCGGAAGTTAAAGTTATCTACCTCTGGTGCGTGCCGCATACTTCAGTGCGCGCTCGTGCACACGCCCAGGTGCGCGACCGTTCAAGGCAGTGCGCACCCATGCCGGGCACTACTCGACCGCGCACAATGGCCTAGTTTTGTGAGGCCCAATCCAATTTGAGTAAAAAATTATTTTTAAAGATTTAAATAAATTTTGTCCAAAATTATAAGTGCCTAGACGCCCAAGCCCACGACCCGGGCTGGACCGGGCCCGCTGGCCGACGGCGGTGCGCGCATGTGTATTTTGAACCAAATTCATAACATTGTTTGATAAATGGTTTTATCATGATTTTGATGATTTTATTTTTATACCAAAACAATGGTTTTAAAGGTTGTCCAAATACTCCTAAATGATTTAAAATGGTTTTAATATTTTCCGGAGTATTTTCCTCGAGTTTATTCTCGATAATATTGGACAACACTTTTAATGATTTTATGTCAATGGGTTTTTACATTGAAACTATGTTTCTAAAAGTTGTCCTAATACTCCCGATTGATCTAAAATGCTTTTACTAGTTTTTCGGAGTATTTATTGGAATTTATATCGGACAACACTTTTTGTGTTAATATGTTATTTCATCAAAACTATATTTCTAATGTTGTTCTAAATACTCCCGATTGGTTTACAATATTTTTACGAATTTTTCGGAGTATTTCTTGAGGTTTATTTTCGACAAAAATCGGACAACATTTCATTTAGGAGGACGACCGGTCGACCAAAGAGGCGACCGATACCTTGGAACGCATTTCACGAAACAGAACTCCCAGGCTCCTAAAATTGGTCAGGGTGACCGGTCACCGTGGTGGGCGACCGGTCGCACCCTAGAAGCGGCCGTAGGGTGACCGACCCCCTGGGACCGGCACCCCTGTTGAATTTTTGTTGCGTTCTTTTTCAATCTTATTAGTGCGACCGGGCCGCCCTAAAGTTTGACAAAAAATTCTAATCAATGTGCAAATGACAACTTTTCCCTAAATTGTGGGATTGATTTCTAACAATACTATAATCTTGATTTTAATTGCAATTTTTTTGTAGATATCAGATTCCAAGAGGAGCCTATCAAGTATCAATCATCTCCTATAAATAGAGGAAGATTTGAAGCACAACAAAAAGAGAGAACAACACAACACTACAAGATATACTCAAGCAAACACTTGGTCTTCTATTGTCATAATTTTTGTTGTAATTTGCCTAGCTTATCACTTTCACATCCTTGAGGTCTAGGTTATTCTTGATTACACTTGCACGCAATTGTATAATTCATTATCGAGTTGTAATCTTGAATTTTTTGGATTATCATTCAACACAAGATATCCTTGTGAGTGTTCTTGTGGTAAGAACACACTTGGGTGACCTAGGTGTTAGGTGTAAGAAGATTGTGGTAATCTTCTTGTCGAGGTGCTGAAGAATTTGGTATTCTTCAAGGTTGAAGATTGTGGTAATCTTCACAAGGTGCCGTTGGAGATTGTGGTAATCTTCAAGAGAGATTGTGGTAATCTCAAAGGTGGTGTTGAAGAAGAGTGTGGTGCTCTTCAAGGTGTTGTTGTAAGTTGGTGTTGTATTAATTTTGGTAATTAATAAAATCTTTTTTTCTTTTTGAAATCCATCCCGAATATCTTTGGGGTGGTAGAGGATTAGGCCCTAGGTGGGTTGAACCTCTATAAATCGACGTGTGTTGTTTACATTCCGCACCTTAATTTTTGTCTTTGAGCATTCGGTTCGAAAAAGAGGGTAAAATCGAAAAGATGGAGATAATCTATTCACCCCCCTCTAGATTATCGTAGCCGCTTGGACTTACAAGTGGTATCAAAGCCAAACTCTTTGACAAGCTCGTTTCATATCCCGAGTGAAGAGGAACGATCGTCGGCTACGAACGAAGCTCATCTTTCCGGCACCTCCACCACCAAGCCACCTCGGTTTGATTCCAAATATTTTATATTTTGGAAAGAAAGAATGGAATGTTATTTACAAGGTTGCAGGTTTGATATTTGGAACACTGTCATAAATGGAGAATCCATTCCGATGATAGACACACCACACACCTCCAAAGGCCTCAAAGAGCTAAATGATGAAGAGAAGAAAATCATCTCCTTAAACGGTAAAGCTCTCAATATTTTGTATTGTTCACTTACTAATTTGGAATATGAACATATTGTAGGAATTCGATCGGCACATGAAGTATGGCAAAAATTAGAAGCCATCTATGGAGTATTTACAAATGAAATGAGTCAAACAAAAGCATCTACTTCTCAAAGGCATACAATGTCAAATCTAAGGAACAAGCCTCCTACAACTTCCAACTATGAAGAAGTTGAACATTGTCTTATGGGCATCGAAGAAGAAAACGAGGTATGTCTTAAACCCTCTACTTCCTATGATATTGTTATACAAAACGATTATAGTGATTTGCAAAATGATTTTGATGATCTTCAAAATGAATTCCAAAATTTACTAGTTAAGTACAAAAATCTGAAAAAGGAATTCAATGTTTTGAAAAATGAAAAGGATAGTTTATTTACTTCCTATGAATCATTATCATGTGCTCACACCACCACACTTGACAAGGTTAGAAACCTTGAAAAACAAAATAGTACTCTTGTTGAGGATATTAATTGCATGAAAAATAATTTATCAAAATCCAACTTGAGTACCAATAAATTGCCCAATGTTGTGAATGTTAATGGTTGTGATAGTTTGAAAAATGAACTTGATCATGAGCCTAATGTTGTCAATCATATGAAAAAGAATCAAGTCTCTAAGCATGTTGGTCATTATACTTCTAGAATTATTACTTGCTTTTATTGCGGTAAAAAGGGTCATACGGTAAATACTTGTCGGGCTAGAAATAGCTCTAATTATTGTTGGAGACCTAAAAGTCTCAAAGCTAATCCTAAAGGACCCAAGCACTTGAGGGTACCACAAAATAATGTTGTATTAGGTACCCGGTGAAATAATAATCGGAGAAAATTCATACCGCCAAGAAGACATCAAATGACCAATTCATTTGATCAAAGGAGAAAACATTTTCAACAAAGCCAATTTCCAAGAAGAGGATATAATCAAAAATGGGAAGAACACAATCCTTGGAAATGGCAAAGACATCATCAACAAGATGATTTTCAAAGAAGAAGAGACTATCAACAATGGGAAGGACAAAAATCTTGGAAATGGAGTAATCAAAGAAGCCATCATCAACAAAGTGACTTCTCAAGGGGAAGATATCATCAACAATGGGAACGGCACAACCCATGGAAATGGCGTAATTGGTAACCCGTATCTCCCTATTTAAATATGCATTTTATTTTGTTATTATGCATGCTTTTATCTGTGTCTTAATTGCAAAATGAGTTTTCAAGTTTTTATTTTTTAATTAAGGTCTTCAATATATATATTTGTGTTTTTAAAATATTTTTGAAAAAGAAGACCTTATATGATGTTTTTAAAACTCTTGTGCATTTTTGTAGACTAAAGTGTGTTATCATCTCTTATGGATTTTTATGGCATGAGCTTACTTGTGATATCTCTTAGCCTACACTTTTATCATTATGATTTGTGCTAGATTTGTTTTAAGAATTGTGTAGGATTTACATATTTTCACAAATGGCCATTTACGTCATTATTTGTCAAGAAAGGCATTAATTATCGAGGTACGTTTACTTGTGTTATTCTTACTCTTATAGACTCGATATATATATTGCCATGTGCCTATGTGCTTGTTTTTCATAGTATTTCATACAAGTGTCATTAAGAGGATTTTTAGACTCTTTGAAAGGCACTATTCGATATTTGATTGCACATATTTGCTTTGTCAACTCTTGTTCAAATTTTTTTTTAAATGAGGTCTCAACTACATGCTATCGGATTTTCAAATTTCAAAAGAGACCTTTTGTAGCTTTCTTAAGCTTATTTGAACTTGCATGATTTATTAGACTCTTGATGATATTCTAAATGCATAGTATGTGTTTCTTGCTTCATGGTCTATATAAATAGTGTTTATTTCTACTATGCTCTTATGAAAGATATTTTGTGATTGATGATTGAGGCATGTTCTTACACTTAGGCTAATTTTTTCTTGCCTATATAAGCGATGCCGGTAATGAGTTTGTTAAGTTGTGTAGATGAGAAATGAAGTACTCCAAATATTAGTTACCTCAAAATATTTGGATATAAATGTTCTATTATGAACACCTTAGATCAATTGGATGCCCCATGATGATAGTGATGAAGAAGACAAAAAGGGTATTCCGGAACAAACTCGATGACCAAGGCAACATTGGTCGAACTAAGGCGAGGTTAGTTGCTCGAAGGTATTTTCAAGAAGAAGGTAATTGATTTTGATGTAACATTTGCACTCATAGCACATTTAGTAGCTATTTGCATTTTATTTGCCCATTCTTGTTTTAAGAAAATTTCAAATTTTACCAAATGGATGTTAAAACCAATTTTCTCAATGGTTTTATTCAAATATAAGTCTATCGGGGTTTAAAATTTTTCTAGGCCAAATGTTTTTATTAAAGGCCTTGTATGGTTTAAAACAAGTACCCCATGTATGGTATGATAGACTTAGCTACTTTTGCTAAATGATTTTACAAAAGGTAAAGTTGATACTACTCTCTTTGTTTTTGAAAAAGGACAAGATTGTTTACTTATGCATATTTATGAGAATATTTTTGGTGCTACTAATGAATATTTGTGCAAGATATGTTTTTCTAAGTTGATACTAAGTGAGCTTGAGATGAGCATGATGGGGGAGCTCAATTTCTTGCTTGGACTACAAATTATTCAATGCCAAAGAAAATAGTTATATTTAAAAAGAACTCTTGAATGAGTTAAGCATTAAAAAAAAGAAGAACCATCTCAACCTCTATGGCTAAAGATTGACAAAAGGTTGAAGTAGGCATTGACAAACGTATTCGAGGTATGTTCATTTGTTTATTATTCCTTAGACTCGACATTATATATGTCTTATGTCTGTATGCTCGACTTAAAACAATCCCAACGAATCTCATTAAAGTGCCGTTAAATGAGATTTTCAAAGGCACTTCTTCTTATGGCTTGTTCATCCAATGTTTTAAAACGTTATTATTTTTCGGGATAACAAGTCCGGTGATAATGATTTTTCAAAATATGGTTCGTCATAATCGAACTAAATATATTGAGATTCGATATTTTTTTAAAGGGATTGCATGTTTTAACAAAAAACTTGAGATGTGTTTAATTCCGTCTCAAGGATAACTCGCGGACTTTTTAATCACTCACCGTCGAGTATTTTATCTCATTTCGAGCTTGATTATGACATAATGTATATTGAATGATGTCTACATTTGTATTTTGCACGTTTTTAAAACTTAGGGGCGAAAATCGGATTTTTGGATCAAAATTCGGATTTTTAAAAACCTGGCAAGACAGTGGGCTGATGTGGTTGAGGGCAACCGGTCGCCCTCAACGTCAATCGGTCGCCTCAACGACAACCATTTTTTCGGATAAAATGTGTTATGTCCCCAACATTCTTATTTTCACAAGTTTTCTTCTATATTTCGTCCCCTTTGCAAATTTCACACACATTTCACTTCAAATGTGTTTTGTTTCATAAAATTCATATTTTGGGGATTATATAGCTCGATTATCATCATCATTGCTTGTCTTTACCGATTAAATGGTAAGAATTCTACTTCCTTTGCTCAATTGGGTTGAACCCTTGAGATTGTGACTTATTTGTTATATTGTTGATGGAAGTTTCATATGAATTTGATGAGCTTGTCATTTATGATGTATTGTATTGTGTTTGAACTGATTTTGGTGATGAAAAACTTGGATTGATTACATTTACAAGGGCTATATACATCTTGTTTAAAACTTGACGCCCGCCAAGTGTTCGATAAAATGTTTCAATGAAAAATTCATCACCTACATGATTCTCTCGATTTCAAAAGTCTCATATATTTATAGAGATCATGTTTTTGCAAATCAAATGAGTTTTCATAAGCTTCTACAAGTCGTATGATCGACTTTTCCCTCCCATTTAGCCTATAAGCTTCATTGATCAAATAGCTCGATACATCGGTTTAGTTGCGCACTTTGACATGATTATATGATGTTTTTATCGTGCTAACATTCTTTTTGATGATTCCAAAGGGGGAGAAACAGGTTATAAGCTCATTAGCTCATAAAAGCTAAGTTAAGCTAAACAAAAAAAGCTATAAGCTATGGCTTGATAAAGCCATAAGTTGTGCATTATACTTAGTCCAATTGTTGTATGATGGACTTATATACTTGTCTAAAGATGTTTTGTTGACAGGGGGAGCTTATAAGCTCTTGAACCTAAGATCAATATGTAAAAGCTAAGCTTTTAGCTTGTGGTTGATTGCTTTTATATTACTCTTGTTGTGCATATTGATAGGGGGAGCTTTTGCTATATATGTTTGAATATCTCTACTCCTATCCTTGTGTTTATATTGCGTGGAATGTTGTCGCTCACAACGGATAGCTCTTTTTAACCGGTAAAATTGTTTTGTTTTCAAAATCGACCTAGTCAAAATTGTTTTGGTTTGTAATCATCAAAAAGGGGGAGATTGTTTGATAAATGGTTTTATCATGATTTTGTTTTTATACCAAAACAATGGTTTTAAAGATTGTCCAAATACTCCTAAATGATTTAAAATGGTTTTAATATTTTCCGGAGTATTTTCCTCGAGTTTATTCTCGATAATATTGGACAACACTTTTAATGATTTTATGTCAATGGGTTTTTACATTGAAACTATATTTCTAAAAGTTGTCCTAATACTCCCGATTGATCTAAAATGCTTTTACTAGTTTTTCGGAGTATTTATTGGAATTTATATCGGACAACACTTTTTGTGTTAATATGTTATTTCATCAAAACTATATTTCTAATGTTGTTGAACCTCTATACTGGGGTGGTAGAGGATTAGGCCCTAGGTGGGTTGAACCTCTATAAATCGACGTGTGTTGTTTACATTCCGCACCTTAATTTTTGTCTTTGAGCATTCGATTCGAAAAAGAGGGTAAAATCGAAAAGATGGATATAATCTATTCACCCCCCCTCTAGATTATCGTAGCCGCTTGGACTTACAAGCATGTAGGTCCTCACCCCTTTAAAAACTTTGGTGCCCACGATTCCTGCCCAAAATTGGGAACCCCCCCGAACTATGGGTTTATCGCGGCCAGTTAATATTCAACCACCGGTTTTGGTTCCAAACCGCTTGATTCGGATCCTCATTTTGGAAGAACCGAAACCGGAATCGTTGCCTCACAAACATTCGGTTCCAAAATTGAACCGAAACGGCCTTCGCCTCGTTCCGATTTGGAACCCGATTCCTCCCACTGATTCCTTTGGGTTTTAACTGTGGGATGGAACCGTTTGTTTATCTTTTCATAATTTTTTATTTTTTTAAAAATAGTTTATCAGTTTCAGTTAAAAAAAATGGGAAAAAAAATTAAAAGACTTGGAGTTAATATTCAATTAAATTTTGTGCTTAATATTAATAATAATATTAAACTGTCTATATATACTGTTAGAGTATAAAAGAATCAATGTTTACGTAGTTGGGTTACAACATTTGGTCATGTAGTTACGAATATAAAACATCATAATAAACATTTAACAATTCTTCAAGCATATTTTTACCCAAAAAAATATAAAACGTTAGTTTTAACCATTCACTGAAACAAACAAGAACAAAATTTTTTTGAACCTTCCCCTAAACCCAAATTTCCAGAAATCAATGCTTTTCCACCTGGGACTTTTCTCAGACATCCAAAAAAAAAAAAAAAAAAAAAGACAGTTGATTTTCCGATGGCAGTTAACTCCAACCGAAAAAATCGAAAAACCTACACTTGATTTCTTAGTCAAATTCCCTGCAGTTTTGGAACCGGTATGGATCGTTGACCACGATTCTGGGCTAAACGTTCCTTAATAGGCTTGATTGTTTGGAACATGGTTTTGGTTCCATTTGGCCACCCAGCTGAAAATTTCGGAGATGAAAAAGTATTCTGAAACCCATTACCCAACTTGGGTTATTAAATAGAGCAAACTTTGGCTTTTTATCCTATGTGGGATGGAGCTTCACTCCTTCCCCACATTTACCAATTTCCATGTCAATTTCCAATTTTAAGTGGCTAACATGTAGCATTAATTTCTCATTCACCCTGAATTGGTTTTGAGAAATTCAAAATGTCAATATTATCTATTCACTTAGTGAATTTTATCATATAATTTAATTCCATTTTCTACCAATGGAAACCACTTAAATATTTGGTCCAAAATTGGTCAACACCCATTTTTCACAAAACCAAATTCTAACAGATTGCTTATGAAAATTTTTCATTTTCGTTCTGCTAGAGAAATTATTTTTACCCCAAAATAATTTTCGTTCTGCTAGAGAAATTATTTTTTACCCCAAAATATGAATGCTTATGAAAATTTTCAAAAAACTACTATTCATTTACTTTAATTTTTTTCTCCCACCAATCACTTCCATAACACTTCAACTTTGATTTTTTCAGCTTTTAACTTCTGTTCGCTAACACTGTCAACATTTGGTTCTCAACCACTTTTAACTTCTTTTACAATAAAACACTCCTTATTAGCTTATCATACAATAAATCGCTTCTTCTAAAAACAAAAATGTTTGCAAACACTCCCCACGAATATCTCTTCCATCCAAACCGCAACTTATTTGGACATTTCATAATTTCCTTAAAAAGACATTACCAAGTGAACGAATTAACACTTGATTGCTAGAATTGTTTTGAAGATTGGTGTCCACAAGGTCAAAATGGAGATACCATAGCGTGACACCTTTGAAGCAATTTCGTGTGCTAGTAAATGTGGTCCATTCACTGAAAACCAAACAAGAACAAAATTTGACATTTTGAAAAGCACTTCCCCCTAAACCCAAATTTCCAGAAATCAATGCTCCTTTCCCTTTCACCAGCTGGGGCTCTCTTCTCATGTTCTTTTTCGAAATTCATCCAAAAAAAAAAAAAAAAAGACAGTTGCCATTTTCCGATGGCAGTTACTCTTTTGTTCTCCATTTTCTCCTCCATAACGAAAAAATCATGAAAAACCCTCCTCACTTGATTTCTTAGTCAAATATCGCGAACCTGCAGAAAAGTTGAATGAAAAGATTTGAAGATGGTATCATGGGGGCAGTTTGGGGAAATTTCAAATGCCGTACAATTAACTGGGCTAAACGCAGTGTCCTTAATAGGCTTGATTGTTAAAGCAGCGAGCACAGCAAGAATGCACAAGCAGAATTGTAGGCAATTCGCGCAGCACGTGAAAATGATAGGCAATTTGTTGGAGCAGCTGAAAATTTCGGAGATGAAAAAGTATTCTGAAACGAGGGAGCCATTGGAGCAGCTGGAGGATGCCTTAAGGAGAGCTTATCTTCTGGTGAATAGTTGTCAAGAAAGGAGCTATTTATATCTGATGACTATGGGTTGGAACATTGTGTATCAGTTTAGGAGGGCTCAAGAAGAGATTGATCGGTACTTGAGGATTATACCTCTCATTGCACTTGTTGATAATGCCAGGGTCAAGGTAATTAATTAGAGTTTAATTTGTTGTTTTATTTGGGATTGTGACAATGTTGATGGTGTTTTGGGTTTAGTTGAGGGATTATCAGTTTTTTATTTGTTGCTCTCTAGTTCACATATCAGTTTGGGGCCACTAATGTTTGCCAGGTTTATGTTGAGACATGTTTTTTATCATCAAGACACTTTAGAAGTTTCCAGAGTTGTCTCGTATTGATTAATTAAAACAATTTGAAAAGATTCAAATGAGTCTTGAAAATACACCCATCAACTTTACTGCCAAGTGCCGTTCTTTCTCCCATTACCAATTTTAGGATGAACTCACTTGGTGGGTTTGATCTATCTCCCATATCGTGGGTATCTTCGTGTGTGTGAACCATACAAATTTTGAGTTCCCTTTCCGAATTTAACAGTTTAGCCGAGTCACAGTAGGTGGCGAGAGGTCCAGTGGAGCCAAGTCACATTCGGAATGTCATGGGCGTTTCCTCGTGAATACAGTATAAAGATATCCTAATACCGATTGGTTTTAGGCATAGTGGTACCACCACTAGCACCTGAGCTCCTATAATAGTAATTCTTGAAATACTTAAGGACTAAATTGTAAAATACTAAAAACTAAGGACTAAATTGGTTGACCCCATTTTTAGTAGAGTAAAATTTGTGGATAACTCGTTTTACCCAAATACTCATCTTTAGTTGATGCTTTTGAAAACTCGTAATACTTAAATCTTTCATTTAAATAAATATAAGGTCAACTCTGAATGATCTCTAAAATATTTATAATTCCATTTTCATTAGATCGGTTCGAGGTCAGTTTTTAGGATTTTATAGATTAGTCCTTATTCTTCTAAAAATTAGTATTTTTAACGATGGTTAAAAATGGATGACAGGGTGCTTAAACAAGAAAATTTACTGTTGTTAGGGGTGTCATTTGAAGGGTAAGCTGCTTACTCTTCAATTATTTAAGCAGATCCCACTTTATAATGGTTTCTTATTCTATTTTGTGCTTGCTAGTTTAAGGACACGGAATACTTAAACTGCTCCTGATTTTTTGCCTCATTGGAAACTTGTTTCACTTTAAGCTTGAAAACGTTGTACAAAACTTACTTAGTTTTCTCCATTTACCTTTGCATATCATTTTTTGTTAATATTCAGGAGAGGCTTGAAGAAATTGAGAAGGATCAGCGTGAATACACGCTAGACGAAGAAGACAGACAACTGCAAGTTGCAATATCCGAACATGACACGATAATCTTGACGAAAAGCATTTCTTCTACTTATCCAAATTTATCTATTGATAAGGCACTAGAAAGAGAACAAGAAAAGCTTATGTTAGAGCTTCAAAATTCACAAGCTAATATGGACGTGGGTCAATGCGAAGTAATCGAACGTCTTATTGAAGTTACTGAAACTGCAGCAAATTCCGTAAAACAGAAAGGTTCGCATGGCAAAAATTCCAAGAAGGCAGAGCCAGTAATGGAACATTTTTCGAGTGAAAATAATCCTAGAAATTATGACATTTTAACAAGCTCAAGGTTATTCTCTTTCTCTTTTCATCGTGAAAAATTTAAATGTTTTTATCTTCTAAAAGAGGCAGTTTTCTTAGTGTTCTTACCACTACAAGAAAAAAACAATTTACTGACAGAAAAATCTGTAAGTATTAAGATAACTATAAAGTGTAGGTTAAATTGTTTTGGGCAAATATTTACCAACAAAATCTAAAACTGTTGGTAAATACCAACAATATTTATGTCGATAATTTAAAAATTGTTGGTGATTTGTCAGTAACTGGTTGGTATAGTTTGTGAGAAAACAATATTTTTTATTCTGTCGGTATTCTGTAATTGTAAAACTCAGGAACAAAATAATTTATGCCCGAAAATTCTATTCTGAGAATTTCTTCTGTGGCTATATCTGCATGTAGAGAAACCTCAATAAACTCAGGTCATAATATGGCATCAATGAAGGAAGCAATTTGGCAAGAGGATTGGCATTCAGATCTACTCGGCTGTTGTTCTGATCCTTACTTGTGTTAGTTCTCTTTTTCAGAGACATTCTTAAATATCATGTTTTATAAGCATTAAAATAATGTGACACTCTCTGAATATTATGACAGAATTCTTCGAATAATTTAGAGTGAATAGTTATCTTCTATTTCTGTTTCCAAGGAGATGCAAGTCCATTTTCATTTAACAATCAAGCTTGGAGTTGTTTTAGGGAGTGTTTGCAAAAACATTTGATTTTAGAAGAAGTGATTCATCGTAGCATAAGTAAAAGTAGTTGAGAATCAGAAGTTTGTAGTATTCACAAATAGAATCAAGTCGAGAGTGTTGGTAAAAAAATTGTAAAAGTGCTTATTTGTTTGTAAAAGTCAAACCAGAAGCATAATGAAATTAAACCTAAAGCATCCATCTCCCTACCTTTAGATTCTGATTAAATAAAGAAAAATCAGAAGCAAAAGTTAATATTTGCAAACACTAAAAAGCGGCGGTTTTTAGTCAAAATTGCACACACTCCCATTATCTTAGCATGAGCTCATTTCTGAAATATGCAATGACAGGTGTAAAGACCTTCGTTTTCCCTTGTGGCACAATTTCAAAGATAGCATCTGTGGCAACGGACAAGGAAGTTTGTGAGTATATTGAACTTGATTCTTATGTTTACTATTACATTCTTGCAACAGTTGTAATTCCGAAAGCAAACTAATATGTGTTGTATTGTTCATATATTATGACAGCTTCAGCAGAGGCCTGTAATGAAATAATGGCCTATACACTGATACTTGCATGCTGTTGCTATACATGTTGCATGAGAGGAAAGCTCCGTAGGAGACTCGACATCAAGGTACCTCACTCTTGCGCACTCGTTGCTAAATTGTCCAGACAATAATCACACGCATAATGGAAATTTCAGGATATGATATGTATATGCAATTGAAGCATGTTCGATATGTATATGCACTCACATAAGACATAAAATACACTGTCATGACTTAGGCTTTTATCACCTGATGGAACCAACACATAATGGGGATATGAACTCATATTTTGGTAATTTATATAGAGTAAATTGCAACCCTTGAGGTTTATCTAATTACAAAAAAAAATTCATTTTTCTCTCAAAATTACAAATGCCCCTTAAGGTTGTTTTTGTTGTATAAATATCCCCTTCAGTCTTCAATTGGTGCAATTTTTAAATTAAAGAGTTTTAGCATCAGATTTTGTTCATAACTGATTCAATTTGTTCTGTTAATAGGTAAGATTTGATAGATCCTTTGCAAAGATATGTTCTATCTGTAATAAGCCCTGTGTACAATGATTCTGCTGATATAATAAATGCACCTTTGGGTGCTCATTCAAGGAAAAAAATAAAAGAACTTGAAAACTTGAGTTTCGCATATATATTCATTTATTTACAGCCGCACACTAATGCTGTTTTCTTGCAGGGTGGCGTATTCGATGATTTCTTATCGCATTTTATGTGTTGTTGCTGTGCACTCGTCCAAGAATCGAGGGAAGTGGAGATACGTGGTACTTACTATTCCTATTCCCACAAATTCTGCTTAGGCTAATTAACAACAAAAGTCTTATATGTGGACTGTGGTTATGTTACCTAATTGATATATCTGGCGTAAAATATGTATATACAGGTCAACAAAAGACCAGGACAAGCCCTCCACCATCTCAACAAATGGAGTCCTGAAGGATGCTCTGTAAGAATATAGGTTACTGTACACAAGATCATGTTTTTCGTTTTCCTCATGGCCTCACTCAGCTGAATCTGATGCTGGTTGTGTGTTTATTCAGATACTTATTTTCAGATTAAGAGAATACAGTGATAGCTATTTTCTTGAGGATGCATTGAAGTATTATTTTCTAAATAGAATTGATTCAGTTGTTAGAATTTACAGTAGTGTACTATCCTCCCCCGAGTGGCATAGCCACATGAGGACCAGTGTGGTCAACGGACCACACTGGATTTCGGAATTATCCTATTAAATTTGGGTTGGACTGCACTGGAATTCGGAATAGTCCTGTTAAATTTGGGTTGGACCATACTGAAAATTCAATCTATAAAAAAATTGAGTTAAAATTTAAAAGGCCAAAAGAATTGGAGAGTATGAAAATTAAGAAAAGGCAAAGAATTGCTAAAGGCACCACTTCAAATTTGCCTTTTTTATTTTTTATTTTCTATTTTTTAAAATTTCGGCTCGATAATTGCCCAATCGAAACAAAAAAAAAATTACCGCACTAACTAAAAGTCATGGCTACGACCATGCCCGACCCCCCAGGCATTCATAGCCATGCCCGACCCCCCAGGCATTTAAATAACAGGACTGTCATCGCCCGTTTAAATCTCCTTTTCCATACGAATCGATGTTTCATCTCGTATTTGAATATATTATTTGGATTTCATGGGTATAACAATGACACTATTAGGAATGGCAACGGGACGGGTCTGAGACGGGTTTGGCAAAACCCGGAACCCGTCCCGCCAAGGAAAGTTAGGACCCAAGACTCTCCTCGCCCCGCCTCGCTATGGACCGACCAGCCGGATAGCGAGTCCAACCCGCTAGACCCGCCATGTTAATATTTCATGTTTTCTATTATAGTTTCAGTATTATAAAAGCTCCAAAATCAGTGAATACCTATGCTGCAAAGCATTGAAAAAGCTCCAAACATGTAAATTCATTGCAATTTATGGGCAATCTATGCTTTCAAGAATGTCAGTGACAGATTGACAAACAAATGCAGATACCCAGTTCTCACGCAAATTAAGCGGCCTCAAATGATTCAAATTAATAGAGTAATTAGCCTTAATAAATTAGTTAAGTACATAATATAACCACAAAAAAAGAGAAAAAGACATGCATATAATCTAATTTATATTTAATATTTATTAATTAAATATATACGGGGCGGGTCTAGCCGGGCCCGTTAACCGCCCCGGACCCGGCCGAATTTTCTAAGAATAAACTCGTTACCCGCCTCGGACCCGCTTGACCGGGTTTAGACCCGCCCTGAACAGGGCGGGTTTATTATGAGCCCGATTTTAAACCCGCCATATTGCCATCCCTAGACGCTATATATGCACAATAGCACTCACTTGGTGGATAGTAACCTACATAACCAATAAACCAAATGAGTAGAGCGTTTGTTAGCAGCATGAAGTTTGTCACATCACATCTAAAATTGGAAACAAGACAACTGGGCTCACAATGACAAAAATTGAAATGGACAGTGCATAAATCATGTGTTGCAAATAATATGGAACTGTAACATATCTTTTAGGGCGGATGGGATCTTCTATTCCAAGATGGTGTTCCATCTCCTATTCCACCGCACGGATGATTGACACGTGTATAGAAGTTACCATATTAATTTTGGAGCATAAATCACGCCTAAATTATGGGGTTTTAATATGGTAACTTCTATACACGTGTCAATCATCTGTGCGGTGGAATAGGAGATGAAACACCATTTTGGAATAGAAGATCTCATCCTCTTTTAGGGTGAGTTTGGATGGGGATTTGGGAGGAGAGATTTGAATGCTTAGCTAAATTCACACCCGTGTTTGGCTTATAAATCCAAATAAATGGATTTTAAATCTCTCTTTGAGTTTTAGTTCATTTTCAAAGGATTTGAAATCCCTCCTAAAACCTAGTTATTTGAAATCCATTTTTTTTTCTTTATGCACACTTACATACACTGCACACACACACACTACACATATTTATACATATTGCACACACACTGCACATACACACACACACACACACTACACATACTTCAGACACACTCTCTCTCACATATTTACATGCAGTATCCTCACGCACATATTCACACATAATAAAAGTTATATATATCATATTTGTATTAGTGTATAAAATTATAATTATTTAAAAAATAATAAGATTATATATTTTCTTTTTATTTATTAAATGTCATTTAAGAAAATGATTATGAGCTTTTAAATTTTTTATCAAAATTTACGATGGATTTGAAATTCCTACACAAATCTACATTGGGTGAATTTCATAATAGGATCCAAATTTAAGAAAATCTATCATTTTAAGACTCAAAATTTCAACCTTCTCAAATTAAGATCAAATTTTTATTTTTTTCTCAAATTGGGCTCTCCCTCAAATTTTGGGTTCTCACTTCAAGACCCAAAATTTCAACCTTCTCAAATCAAGACTCAATTTTTATTTTTTTCTCAAACATGGCCCTCCCCCAAATTTTGGGTTCTCCTTCAAGTTTTAGAATTTAACAAAAAGAGAAATATTAGTGTAATCTATCACGTCAACCACAAAAAATATTTTTCTTCATTTTTTCATTTTTTCGCTCATTCTTTTTTCCTGATCCATACTTATTATCAATTTTGTTTCACGTGTAGAAACCAAGATCTATAAATATAAATGTATGTAGCTAACAAGATGAAAAACACTGTAAAATATTTATTGGTTACTAAAAAAAATAAGATATAGCAAATTATGAATGAAAAAAAGTAGTAAAATATTTTTTAGTTACTAAAAAAATAAGATATCCAAATTATGATTGAATTTTACAGTTTAAAACAAGTATCGATTAGGAAAAAAGGAATGATCAAAAGAATAAAAAGAGAAATAAAATTATTTTTTGTGGTTGATGTAATAGATTACATTAATATTTCTCTTTTTGTTAAATTTTAAACCTGAATTGAGAGCCCAAAATTTGGGGGAGGCCTGATTTGAGGAAAAAATAAAAATTGAGTCTTGATTTGAGAAGGTTGAAATTTTGGGTCTTGAAGTGAGAACACAAAATTTGAGAGAGAATCCAATTTGAGAAAAAAAAAATAAAAATTCGGTCCTAATTTGAGAAGGTTGAAATTGCGGGTATTAAAATGATAGATTTTCTTAAACTTGGATCTTATTATGAAATTCTCCCAATCCACATTATCCAAACAAGAGGTAGAATCCAAGGAGTTTGAAATTTATTCATAGGTTAGTTGAGAATGCATCGTAAATTAAGCTAATTAGGAAAAAAAAAGTCAAAAAATTTGTATGAGACAGTCTTATGGATATAGTTCATGAGATGGATCTTATATGTAAATAGAATTTCAACTC